>OZ018332.1:81521385-81868885 GCA_963969495.1 Ceratothoa steindachneri
CAGTATCTGCGGTAAGTGGAACGCACTTCCAGTGGAAGTTGTCAACAGTGAATCTGTTGACCAGTTCAAGTCAAGACTAGACAAAGTCTTGAAAAGTGGCCGTTTATGGACGCAAAACAATTGAGCAGCCATGTGCCCGCTCAATTGCTAGTCCAAAGGTACCCTCTTTGAATGGACCGTAAGGTCTCCTATGGTACTTACTTTCCTTGTTACTCCTTGTTACTCTCTCTCTCTCTCTCTGGTGCGTTAAAGTATACCTGCTCCACATGCCAAAAGGACAAGTGGTGCGTAGATTTTCCGGAGGGGTGTTTCTCAAAATGCCACCCTGGAAGTATCTGCACGGACTGCGTCCTTAGGGCAGAACTTCAGGAGCTTAAGGAACTTTTTAAATCTTCTGAGGAAAAAACACGACGGCTGGAAGAAAAGGTGAAAATCCTCGAGTCTGAGCATGTGACTCAAATCCGTCATCTCGAAGCCATCATTTCAGAGATTAAAGCCACCAATGGACAGCAACGGCAACAAGAAACTCCCAACGACGCGGATGGCTCCTCTGTTGGGCCCTCATGCACCGCGTCGATAGAGATAGGCCAACCATCCGACGTCCCAGAGCCAGCAGCTGCTGGGGTTACTCAGGGCGTCAAAAAGAAGAAAAGGAAGAGTAAGAAAGGAAAAACAGAAGAGAAAGTAGAAACGGAAGATAAAACGAAGAAGAAAAAGAAGAAAAAACCCAAAAAAGTGGGGAAGAAAGAGGAATCGAAAGAGCCCATACTGAAAGGGAAGCCTCTGTCCTCTGAACCCAAATGCGCGAGGGTCATCGTGATCGGTGACTCCCAAGCGCGGGATCTACAACCCTTGCTAGCGGCCCGCCTTCGCACCAGTGTGAAGGTAAGCTGCCTTCCAGGAAAGGGGAACGGAGAAATAAGGGTGGAGGCTGAGAAATCTCACATCTCTGAGAACTCAGTAGTTGCCCTCATGGCAAGTGGCAACGATCTCTACCTACGAGGAGGAAATGTAGGCGCCAGCGGGAAGATCCTGACCACGGTTATGGGAGGAGTTGACGACTGTGGGCTAAAAACCCGCAGACGTGTCGTGGTCGGGATACTCCCAAGCGGGATACTCCCAAGACGAGGTCCATCCCGCAATGCTCACGCGAGGAATGTCTACATAAACCAACGCCTGGGAGATCTATGTACGGCGGAAGGAGTCTTTTTTGTAGACCCCTACCGCACCTTTTACGGGAGAAATGACCTGTACAAAAGGGACGGAGTGCATCTTTCCTTTAAAGGGAAAGCTGCACTCGCAAACATGATCCAGGATGTTGTGGAGCGGACCCAAAGAAGTGTCAGACCCCGAGTAAAGGAGGACGTACGCCAGTACACCCGTGTTACTCCAGGAACGACCTTTTCTGAAGTCACAAAGAGTGGAGTGATCCCGCCACAGAGAAAGAAAGCGGGAAACGGAAAAGCGTAGGGAGTCCTAAGGTCGGGGACTCCCTAAAAGTTCTTCTGTTTAATGCGAGGTCTATCAGAAACAAGTTTCTAGAACTTCGTGGCCTCGTAGCAACAGAAGAACCGGAGATGGTGGCCATAACGGAGTCGTGGATAAAAACCTCAAGCCGAGATTTGGAAGGTGAATTCACGATTCCCGGTTACCAGCTCTTCTTGAAAGATAGGCCAGACAGAGAGGGTGGCGGTGTGATGTTGTATGTCAAGGATACTCTCAACTCGACGGATTGCAACATCGTATCCGACCATGAACTACTAGGTGTTGACCTAGAGATAGGTCCTGCCAAATACAGGACCCTGGTGCTTTATAGACCTCCTGCCCAACTCGTTGAAAAGGACAGAGATCTGTACCAGCTACTAGGAGAACTTGTGAAAGACAGAGTGTGTATCGTCATGGGTGATTTCAACACACAAGTTGACTGGGATTCCAGAGAACCCTCTGGCGAGAACGCACTACTCCTTGAGTTCACGAACAACGAGTTCCTCACTCAATGGGTGAGAGAGCCAACGAGAGGAGAAAATATCCTCGACTTGGTTTTCACCTCTGAGGACCTCTCTGTTGGCGAAGAGCTCGGTGGCAGTGACCACCGACTAATTAGATTTGTAGTCAAAGTCCCCAAGGCAGAGCCTGCAACTAGTAAATCAAGGAAACTGGATTTGAGAAGAGCAGACTTTGCAGGTCTACGCGCGGGACTCACTGACGCGAGGATAGAGAAGTGCGATGCGGTTGAAGACTCTTGGAACAGTTTCAAAACCACATTCATGAGTCTTCGATCGCGTTTTATCCCTCTGAAATGCCCCCGTCGGTCTTCTGTTCAACCAAAGTGGTTTAATCGAGAAATCGGGCAACTGCTTAGGGAGAAGAGAAATGTGTACCGGCAATCGAAGATCTCGGGTGACTTTGACGAATACCGGAGGCTAGCCAGGAGAGTGAAGTCCAGCATAAGGGCGGCTAAGGGGTCTGAGGAACTCCGAGTGGCGAGACTCTGTAAAGAGAATCCCAAGGAGTTTTTTGGATATGTGAACAGCCGTAAACCAATCCGTCGAACGATTGGCCCTTTGAGGAACGAGGAGGGGACATTAAAGCATTCAGATGCAGAAAATGCCAACCTCCTCAACGACTACTTCTCTTCAGTGTTTACTGAAGAGTGTGGTCCCATTCCCCAGCCCACGGATTCCTACTCGGGGGAAAAGCTGGAGGCAATGGACTTCACCGAAGGAGAAATAAAGAAAAAGATCGCTGACCTAAAGACGAATAAGTCCCCTGGACCGGACGGGTTTCTACCTAAAGTGTTGAAGGAAGTGTGCGATGAAGTATCACGACATCTGTGCGCTATCTTTAACATGTCAATCCGGACCAAATGCGTTCCTAGAGACTGGCGTGAGGCGGAGGTGACTCCTATCTTCAAGAAAGGAGACCGTAACCAACCGTCGAACTACCGACCTATCAGTCTGACTTCGATAGTCGGTAAACTCATGGAAAGCATCATGGTGGACAAAGTGACGTCGTATTTAGAGTCAAACCTGCTACTGAGGAGTTCCCAGCACGGCTTCCGAAGGCAACGGTCATGCCTGACGAACCTTGTAGAATTCTTCCACTTCGTTTTCAGTGAGCACGATCGGGACAAGGCGGTGGATGTGGTCTACCTAGACTTTCAGAAAGCCTTTGATAAGGTACCACACCGCCGCCTTCTCCGGAAAGTGCGAGCGCTTGACATAGACGGAAAGGTAGCCGGCTGGATCGAGAACTGGCTAAGTGGCAGACGGCAACGGGTGGTGGTAAATGGACAGTCTTCTGAGTGGGTGCCCGTTACTAGCGGGGTGCCTCAAGGTTCTGTCCTGGGACCACTACTATTCATCATCTACGTCAACGACATGGACGGTGACATGGTTGCGAAGATTTCCAAATTTGCCGACGATACCAAGCTTGGTATGAACGTTGCAAAGGATGGAAATACTGCCCGCCTGCGGGAAGATCTTGGGAAGATTGGGGAGTGGTCGGACACGTGGCAAATGCCTTTTAACGTGGGCAAATGCAAAGTGATGCATATCGGCCACAGAAACCCCCAATCTCAGTATATCCTTAAGGGCACTGCTATGGAATCCACCGACACTGAGAAGGACTTGGGTGTAACAATCACTAGTGACCTCAAGTTCTCGAAACAGTGCATTGAGGCGGAGAAAAAGGCCCAAAGGATGCTAGGCTATATTAAGCGCCAGTTTGGTTATCGGAACCAGGAGATTGTACTGTGCCTGTACAACTCACTTGTCCGACCGCACCTGGAGTATACCGTACAATTTTGGAGTCCTTCATTGCGAAAGGACATCGCGAGATTGGAACGCGTACAAGCCAGGGCAACCAAGCTGATTCCCTCTATCCGACATAAAAGTTATGAGGATAGACTAAGGGAATTAGATCTGTTCTCGCTGGAAACCCGTAGACAGCGTGGTCAGCTCATCGAAGTTTTCAAAATAATTCGAGGGTTCGACAATGTTGACTACCGGGATATTTTCACACTGAGTGAGAACAGAACGCGCAATCACGGCTTCAAACTTGAACTGAAGCGTTACAACCGCAATCTGTGTGGAAATTTTTTCACTTACAGTATCTGCGGATGTGGAACGCACTTCCAGTGGAAGTTGTCAACAGTGAATCTGTTGACCAGTTCAAGTCAAGACTAGACAAAGTCTTGAAAAGTGGCCGTTTATGGACGCAAAACAATTGAGCAGCCATGTACCCGCTCGATTGCTAGCCTAAAGGTACCCTCTTTGAATGGACCGTAAGGTCTCCTAGGGTACTAACTTTCCTTGTCCTTGTTACTCTCTCTCTCTCTCACTAAGCCTACCGCTAATTAGGCTTCGCGAACGACTCAATTGCGATTCAAGTCACCAGTTACCTGAACAGATTGTTAGTTTGTCGGTATTCGTAGCCGCATCCAAGCGTCCCTTTAAACCATTCCCGTGTACATCTAATCCGATTGGGTACTTATGTGAAACCCCTTTTATTAATTTGTATATATTGGTTGTATAGTAGTAAAGTTTCTTTTATTTATTCAGTTTTGATATCCCAGAGCCTCCAAGATAGTTAAATTAGAAACTGACCAGAGAAAGTTCTAGTAGAAGAGGCTAAGTTAGGGCCGGACGGGGCGCTGAGTCCCGTCAGCACGGCGGCTAGGAAGGCAAATCGCCACGACCCTTACAGGGGTAAATTAGATGAAACAAAATCCCGATCGGACAAGAAGGGCTGATCTGGCAGTCGCAATGAAAGCCTCTTTCCATATCCGTTGCATCTACACTAGGATATATGGGCAAGAAAGAACTTTCGGGTAGAAAGGGCTCGTAAAGAAAAGTCTAGCGTGATGAGTAGACAAGACTACTTGTAGCGATCGAAAAGTTGATTTTTTAAGTGGGAGGATGTATCTGGCGACTGCCATCAAGGGCATATGTCGCCCAAGTAAAGGAGAGGGAAGGAGGGCGAAGACCGAAGGACAGAGGGAACAAAACATTCCTCTTGAATCTCCCGCACCCTAGTGGAAAGGGCGGTGGATTTCCTCAAATTGGTAACCAGTTCTATTCCCTGTTGTATCGGGGCAGTGTAGATATGAAAACCTTTTCGGCAAGGCCAGGAAGGGAAGAGTGGTGTGTGTACGAGAGGGGCAGGGAAGGAGAGGCAGTGGCATGAAAACCTTTTCGGCAGGGCCAGGAAGGGAAGAGTGGTGTGTGTACGAGAGGGGCAGGGAAGGAGAGGCAGTGGCATCAACCTTGGCTATGCGTGAGTGATGGATGACGTATACGAGCGGCTGGATCAATGCTTTGGACTAAAAACACCACACGGGATAGTCCCCAGGACAGAGACGTGGAAATCCAAAACCTTATCCACGTGGCGAGCGAGGAAGAATAAAGTCAATGTCACAAAGATAATAAGGATGAGGAAGATAAGGTGAGTCTCAATTCGGGAGAATTACCCCCCCGTCCCCATTGCGGTCCAAAACTCCCAGAGTTGTCAACTTTGACTATGTACACTTTCGAAGATTTGACTTTTGCCATCTTTGGGTAAAACACAAATGTATTTCAGGCCTGCTCGATTACGGTAGTTTCCATAACATTTTGCGAGTGTTGTGCTGTTAAAAAAAAAACAACTTTATTCGCATGAAGCTCGGGCAAAGTAACATGGGCACATAGACACAGAAACCAAAAGTGCCGATTCCCAAAGGTATTTCATACCACTAAACTTGCATAATCCCATGCAGGCAGCATTGTGGATGGGTGAAAACTGGGAAGAGTCAGAAGAGACGAAAGAGGTCCGTGATTTTGCTGCTAAACCTCGGCACCGAAAAACGCCAACACGACCGCTCGTTTCTTTAGAAGAAAACTCGCGGCGCATCGTTCAATGGGCGAAAATGAAGATAGACCGAAACAAGTAATATGATACCACAGACTACAAGAGGAACCTAGTGAATTATAGGGGGACATGCATGAAAGGGTGTCGGGTGGAAGTAACGTCTTATAAAGCTTTATGAACAAGATCGTACAAAGAGCAGCAATGTTCGATCGAGAGCGAAGACATTCAAAGGTAAGATATTGAGCCCCATTGGCGAACTATTGAGAAGGATTAGTAAACTCGGGTACTTAAAACAAGTGAGTTCACTCGTGTGGGGGGGAGGCAGATAGAAATGAAGAAGGATTCAAATTAAGGCTGAGAGAGCATCCAGTAGCAAACATCAGCCCTAAATACTGCCCCCCCCCCCAAGTGGAGTATTATGAAGCTTCCCAAATCAAGTTATATAAAAGATCAGAACCATTTAAAAGTACAAATTGAAACTCCCAATATGGAGAGAGGCCTAAAGAGAAGAGCCAAGATAAAGTTAATTTCCAGACGTCGTCCTCATCTTTCAAATAGTAGCCGGTGGTCAGTGTCGAGATAACAGGCGGCCATAATAACGATAATTTACCTGTGCGTGCGGCCACGGATATTAGGCAATTTTATTTCTAATTGATTGTGCAAAAATGATTTAAAACTTTCTTTTAATTGGTCTCAAAAAATAAGTATTTTGCCAGCCAAGAATCTGTCAGTAGATTAATAGTTTAGGAACTATAAAAGTTATCTCCTCGATTTAGACGGCAATCATCCAAGTTCTTCGCTTTCTTAAAATGACCTAAAAGGTCAATACCCCCCCCCCCCATCAAGCTCACTTCACTCAAAAAATAACTATAAGAGAAAAATCCTTTTGACAAATAATTTAGGCCTAAAAGTGGGTTGCATTTGAGGAACATCAACATACTCAGCCTAAGAGTGGGGCCATTTCTCTTTCTTCGAGTTCTGGGATGGAACATCGTAAAGATTTCGGGGTAGTTCGGGAAGGCGGTCAGAGTGGAAGTGGATGACTGCATGCAGTGTTCAATCGAATTTGGATTTTTCTCAACTTTGGTGCTTGTGGTAAGTTCCACATATTCTTCATACCTAATGAACGGTACGAAATAGGGTATAAATAACGGCGAACAATTTTGTTCCTCGAGATTGATGGAAAATGTGGAAGAGGACGATATGTTCACAATACGATTGCAGAGGAATGTAAATGTAATGTCAAGATTTCAGCAATTTCCAATGATAATTCACAACTTTTGGAATTATACTTCCAGCGAGTGACTTGGCTGGGAAGTAAGACTTACTTCTCATGATGTTTTCGTCTAAGATGACGAGTAAAAGCTGAGGTAGTTCCAACAATCTCGGCTATAGTGGAATGGCAGAATTTGCAAACCGCACAGTGCTTTTTCCTATTCCCGCTACTGGCTGCGATGTTTGCTTTATGATCTTTGAAGCCAAACAGAATAACAGCTGATTGATTTGACATGGTAAAGGCTATTAACTCGATTCTAGATGAAAATTCTTTTGGAAGTTTCTGCAAACACATTAACTTTGGTTTGCAGGAGAGAAAAGTTGTGGCTCACCATACACGAGGATTAGGCAAAATGGTAAGATATGAGATCAACATTTCAGCCATTGAGCGATTGAAAGGTTCAGAAGGATTAATTCCCTTAAACTTCAACAGTCCCAAACCCAAATAATCTTTATAGGTGCTGAAATACGTCTTTGCTAGGTTAATAAAAATGAGCCACTCAAATTTTCGGCTCATTATTTCATCGTGGTCTTTTAAAAAAAATGTCCAATTAACGACAGAAAACATGAGTTTGGAGATTAAGAAAGGCAAGTCTTAAAAACTGTTTGAAAGAAAAAGAACACTGTAATTGCACACTAATAATACTTACTCATGGCGACCAATAGTGGAAATTCCACAATACAGCCAACCTATTCTAAGGAATTGAAATCAAATTTCTAAATTCCTCGATTTGTAGTCCTGTAACATTTAAGTATGCTGAGATCAGTTATTTTCATCATCATCATCACTTCATAAACTTTATAATTTAAGAAGGGGATTTTTTGAGTATTTGAGTAATAATTTCATCTTAGTTTGGTTATGACTGATGTTTTTTATCAAAGTTATTTCTAATAATTCTTTTATAATATCAAATAACAAAATAGTGAAGTTCATGAAATATCTTTTTATATATCTTCTTCTATAACTATATTTTAGCAACGTGATATTTTGAAAGGGGCGAAATTTAGTTTAAGAGTTCCTTTTTAAAATTGGCGAAGTTAAGAAAATTTCTAAAAATTTAACCAAGGTTGTTTGTTTGTTTTTTGTTGTTTTTTTTTTAATCTAGGGTAGCGAAGCACAGGGGAGTTGGGATAGGGGCATTCATTGGGGAATAAGAAAATCAATGAACCCTGCCTTACATGTTCATAGACTGGCGTTCAATTTGAAAAGTACGTGAACAACAAAGAGAGGAAATTCAGAGCCACAATAGAAGACCAACGTCGCAGGGGAAATGTAAAAGCAGAGAGCGGGTCTTTGGAAATTCCTATGACGACGTCCACCAAAAATGAGACTAGTTCGAATTGGAACCTTTCAGTCTGGAACGACGACAAGTAGTGAGGGATACAAACGAACCGAATACGCATTGCAATCCATAGCTTGGTGGGAAAGGATTAATAAGGCACAAATGTTGGGCGAAAGGATTAAATGACTGGTGGCTCAAATCACACCCGCTATTAATATAGAAAAAAATGGAAACTTCATACCGCCCCGCCCCAACTTAGTACCTTCATTATTGATTAAGTCGCCGCAGTTTCATCTGGAACAACTTTACTCCGGCAACACACGAGCCGTTGGAGATGGCGCCGAGGGGTCGGGGACCTCAGCGAGGGCCGCTTAAAGGGAAGGAACGAGAAGTGGGTGGGGCGTCACTGCTTGGATCGATGTGTGCGATCCGGTCTTGCCGGCACGCTATAATCTAACATGGACGACTGACGCCCCAAATCCAAACGAGCCTTCCAATTACTAATAGAAATAATACGGTATCATGCTGTACATTCCCTCCTGACGGAAAGGACTTTAGAGTCCATTCCTTTTTCATTAATTACTACGAAACAATGCACGGGTAGCAGCGGACGCCAGCCGACCAGTGTCAGCCTAACCCACAGGTAGGCGAAACACACCTCCGAATCATGTATGTACACAAATTACCGACCGTGTACAGGTGGGTTACGCTCAGAGCATATAAAACGGAGTCTAGGATGGAATGTTACAGAAAGAGTTGTGAATTCAGATGAATTACAACCAAAGGATCATCAAAACCAGAAACCTCGCCAGTTTCCTTTGAAGTCAACAAATAAAGGTTTTGAGAGATAATAACTGCAAACACATTTTTGCAGCACAGCAAAGAGAGCATATAAGGCATTACAAACCTAAAACATGACAATGTTTAATCGAAAAAGGTGCCACAATAAGAACATCAATGCGCACTTCAGTCATTTTTATTTCAATCTACTAGGTGCCCATTCTCCATCCCACGTTGACCAGATCTTCGAGGAGAGAGATGTGGAGAATAAGGCATGAGCTCACCCACATCCTGCGCCAGGATTCATTCCCATCGAGATCGTTAACTCGCAAGCACCCGCCTTTGCCCGGACTAAATCCTGTTGAGGCTAGAGCTGCAAAAGTTCGTAGTCACCAAATTGACCTCCACCAAAGCCGAGCCTCGGATAATACTAATGGCCTCAACCCGCCCACAAGATGAAACCGAGCATTGAATTCAGGGTCGTAACATCTCGTCCAATTCCAAGCCCAACCCCACACACGATACCCCAATTGCACGTCGTTGAACGCGGATTTGTGGCACATCGTTAAAGTATTTTACAAATACAAATTATCCCCCACGTCAGAGGAAGCGGGGTCGGCGCCCAACAAGACATAAAAACTCGCCCCATTTAACCCTTTCGGGCAGATGTGGCCCCGAGAGCGATTTGAGGGTCTGAAAGCAGCTCCCGTGCTCACCCTAAGTATTACAAGCTTTTTCAATCATGAAGTACAAGTCAAAATATCGCAGCGTGATGTCAGCCGGCCACCTTGCAGACATATTAAAAATCACAACTATTGATAAAATACCTAATTATTCTTTCATATTGAAAATGCATAAAAAAAACACCTATTGAATCTGAAGTAATTTACTGATTATACAATATCTTTAGATACATAATTACTTTCGTTTGTTTACATTAATATTTTTCAAGTTAGGTACTTTATTTCTGATTTAGTGTCAATTTATGTAAAAACCATTTAATTTTAAAACTAATTCAGTCTATTAAAGCTATTTGCTGTCGTGCATTTTACTTTCTGTATAATATCTAAGTTTATATTTGGAAGGAAAATAATGCACAAAAAGAAATTAGTATCCCCTTTAAATTATACTTTCATAGAAAACGAAGGAAAATATTTTGCAGCCGGGAAAAATATTTTTGCTGTTTTACATTCGCTTTCGAATGATATAATTGACAACGTCCTCTCAAGTTTAGCTGGAGAATTATATGGAAATAGCATCATAACTATTGGGCCGATTCTAACGAAATTTGAAACACTTATGTAATTTTATATTCTCTTTCGAATGATATAATTACGAAAGTTCTCCAAAGGTTAGTCCGGGAACTATTGATAGTTTTGAAGGATGTAAGGTCATAAATCAGAATAAGTGAGAGCACGCGACTTGGGTCAGCAGAGCTTTTTTTTAAGAACGGATCTGGCGATTGCGACGAAGGTAAAGGACTACTACTAGGCTAGATTAACAAAAAAAACAGGTAACAATGTGTAGATAACAACAAAGCTAAAAATAAAGACAAAGGCTAAGCACAGGCTAGGAAATACATATAAAATAAAAGAGAGCATAGAGGCAACAAGAAGGAGGCGGGCTCTGGCGTCGGGGATAGGGCCGTGGATGGCGGCAGAAGTGCACCACCTTAGTCTTGGCCAATGAAAACCGAAACCTGTGCGCTTCGGCATAGCGAGAGACGCGATCCAATGCCTGTTCCTTCTCCGGCTCTAACTTTGGGTTCTGCTGATATTGACATGTGCGTGGAAAGATTGGTACCTAATTTTGTTTAGTATCATCGAAAATTGGAGGAGGGGCACTATACGGAGTCGACGCTCCAGAGTTGGCATCTGGGCCGCGCCAAAATAGATCGAAAGGTCGTCCACGTAGAGCGTAGCGAGAACATCTTCCGGCAGCACCGAGGTGATGCCGTTGATGCTCAGGGCAAAGAGTGTGACACTGAGGACACTTTCCCGCTCCTTTGGGCCGGAGAGGGCTCCCCTAACCCGTACGCGGAATCGACGATCTCGCAAAGATTCAGATATAAACATTGGGAGGCGTCCCCTCGCCCCCATCGTGTGGAGAGTCTCCATGATACCGTATAGCGATGCGGAATCATAGGCCTTCTCTAGATCGAAAAAACACCGTGGCGTAGTGCTGTCTACGAAGGAAGGCGTGCATCCCACGTGGAGTGGAACTTGCGGAAGCCGCACTGTGCGGAAGACAAATGGCCTCCGCTGTCCAGGCAAAAGGCTAATCTAACATTTACCAATTTCTCCATTAACTTGCACACGCAAGAGGTTAGAGAGATTGGGTGGAGACCGGCCGGAGTAGAGTGATCTCTTCCCCGTTTGAGAAAAGCGATTCTCAGGGGGGCGGGGAGGATACCCTCTACCCAGATCCTGTTGAGCAAATCTAATAGAAAGGCCATGCCTCGTTCACCTAGGTATCGACACATGGCGTAAGGGACATCGTCCGGACAAGGGGCGGTGTCCGCGCACGAACAGAGAGTGAAACGCAGCTCACTCAATTCAAACAGGTCGTTGAAGGGTTCGGCGGCCTTCTGCGGCATCACGGCGCTCAGTGAATGCTGGCGGAGCAGCATCCCGGCTAGAGAATGTGGAGAAAGCGGTCGCAAAGGATTTCGCCACGGACGCGGGGGTCTAAGATTGCAGTCCCATTCTCCTGGAGAACGGAATAGGGATCCTGCTAGAACTTGCCCCGAATCCTTTTGACTCGCTTACAAACCTCTGCTACAGACTCTTCCGGTTACGTCAAGATATGTATGTCCGCCAGGAAAAGCGGCAGGCGTGCTTCGAAACATAGCCTAGCTCGACGAAATTCAAGGACAGTGAAATCTTTCGGGTGGCGCTTAAAGCCCATGTAGGCATACACGGTTCTGTTTGAGAGCCACCTCACACACTGCTGACCACCACGGAAGCGGTCGCAGTGCAAAACAGCCGGATGTTCTATGAATAGAAGTTAGGCCCACAGTGATGAGGTTGCCGGGCAATAAATCAACGGCCTCATCTACCGACTTTAACTCCTCGAGTGAGACAGATAAATCTTTCCTTTCCTGAAATGCGGACCACCGCACCCGCTCTAAAAAACACCACTGGGGCGGACTATCAGGCGGCAGCGGCCCAGAAAATGATCACACTATCATGGATGTAATCGACTAGACCACACCCAAAATCAGGCCACGTATCCGGAGAGTACAAAGATAGATCGAGACAGGAAAATGAAACGGTTCTCGGGCAGTGATGCGTAAAATCATCCACATTTAGGACAGCTATCTCCAGCTCGCCAAGGAACTGACCCCTGGGATTAATCGAGTAGGCTCCCCAGAGGGGGTTCTACCGTTCAGATCCCCGAGCAAGAGAAAGGGTCTCGGCAACCGTGCCAGGACGCGGTGGAAGTACCCCACGTCTAAGTCGGCTAACGGTGGAATGTACGCAGAAATAATAGCATACCTCCTATCCAGGTGCAGGTACAGAACTACTGCCTGTGAAGAGGTATCTAAAGCCAAGGGAAGAACGGAGGCATCAGGCCGGGTGTAAATGATGCATCCTCCTGCTCGGCCCCATCCCGTGGTTGTGGGGTCGCAAAACACTTATATTCCGGGAGGGTGGGCAGAGCGCACGCGCCCAGCATGGTCTCCTGCAAAAAGATAGTTAAGGGAAAACGGGAGGAGATTAGCCTCAGCAGCTTCTCCCAGTTAGCCAGGAGTCCACGGCAATTCCATTGAAGGAATATGCCTTCCAGGCCTAGCTCGGAGGAGACGCGGGGGCCCTCTTCGAAGAGAAGACGAGAATGGACGTACGCTTCCAGGAGGCAAACTCGGGGCGCTGGTGGCCGGGCAATGCGGTGATGGCGCTGCCGCGACGGCTTCAGGTTGGACACACTCGCGGGACGCATCGCCATTTGATGGAGCGCTCGCTGGCTTGCGCCATACTGTGAAGACTGTGTTGTCCCCCAGACTGTTCGGCACATTCTTGCTGAATGTCCGCCTGTGTGATTTCCGTGCACCCTACCTGTCTCGGTCCGGGACGAGCAGTGTCGCTACCGCTTGTCCCTTGTACTCGGGAGGCGTTCGTACACACCAACTTATGGACCTTTTTTCTGAGTTTCTTTTTGTAGGTCACATGTTCCTGCGACAGGAAGAGGCAGGCCTATCCCCGACGCCGGAGCACGCTTCCTTTTTGCCTTTCTCGTTGTTATTTGTTGTTTTTTTTAATATAGCCTTGTAGTAGGCTGTGTTGTGTACATACAGTGACCCCTTCTTGGCAGTCCACTGAGGAGAAAGTAAAAGGGGGACTGCCGCTGTAGAAGTGATGAGAGTCGCAAGGGCGACTCCAGAGAAAGGGGTGAGGGAGAGTCCCCTGCACCCGTAGACTTAGGAGAGGAGTAAGCCTCGTCTCCGGTCAGAGAGGGTTAGATGGTCCCCTGAGAAAACACAGGGAAAGGGGCATCCTTTTAAGATGTGTAACTTTTCTTAGCCTTGGTTGATCTTATTTCAATATAATTGATGGTTTCACTATGTTTATGTTTACATTTTTTGAGATGCCTTTTGAAATATACGATTTAAGTTTTATATGCCAAGGACAGGCATTAATTTATTGACTATAATTTTTTTTATGAAATTAAAGTTTCGTTAATATGTATTACCTATAAAGAAAAGTAGCCCAGAAAATATAGAAAAAGGCCTACCTAAAAAATAGACATTTGACGAATTCGGCCTCTCCCCTTGCAGGAGGACGTGGGCACTTTTCAAGGCGCTCTCGATCTCGTCAGGGAATTTCAGCACCTCCCCAAACTTTCTTTCCATGCACTTGGCCACGTGTTTTCTCAGAGTAGAAGTCCCACTGGAATGTCCCTTGTATGTGAATACCTCTCCACAGTCTTTGCAAATGACGTAATTCACAGGAATTCCGTTGGTTGTCGTGACAACGAGGAAACTGTCCCATACGGACGACCGCCCTTTAAATTCTTTGGTCATATACTCGTTGCTCTTGAGTTTGTTTCGAACAGTTTCCCTGGTTTCAGCGGGATAGTGAACCGAAAATGACATTGGAAACGAAGAGCGCAACAAATGGGTTTTCTCTCAACAGTGCAATCCAACCTCACTCGGACCTGATGATGACGCTGGCAAATGTGTGTTGAGCGTTGCTTTATACCATACAACTCTTTTCATCGATAGCGCTAGTTTTCGGCATTTGTTCTGTGAACTTGGGTGACAAGTTTATTTTTTTCATCATACGGCGATGGGACAATGATAATAATAAAAACAAAACAACGGGCACTCATTAAGTTTAAATTAGCGAAGAGAGAGAGAGAGAGAGAGAGAGAGAGAGAGAGAGAGAGAGAGAGAGAGAGAGAGAGAGAGAACCAGCATTAAATAGTCGGCTCGGGACACTTTATGCATCGGTAAAACATTTAAATCACTATTTGTATGACTACGAAACGATTAAGAGCAATATGTTCAATGATCTGCACAGCAACAAGCTACGATAAACAGTCACCAATGGCAAAACATTCAGACTAACGAAACAAGTAAACAACGACGGAGTTACTGGGATCTAATATGAATCAAACTGACGGAGTTGTGTGCAACTCCACCCCCTTCAACGGCGAACCAGTCCAAACCGACCCAACCCCCACCGAAGCCCCCTTCCCTCTATTCTCCATGACTCCAACTGAGACAGAAAGAAATAAAAATAAACGAGCCCCCCCCCCCCATACATTCTAGCCTGGATCCCAAATTGGTAGTACACTCCAAGTGGCGGCCTAATTGGGCTTACATTTTCCATTCCTCCATCTCAACATTTCTACTTAAAATAATTGGAATGTTTAATGATGATGATTCGAAAACTTATCCCTGGTTCGACACATCTCACACGGACCTATGGGCTCTCTTACGCCAGGCACCGCAGGACTTTGCGCCTAAATATCGTGCATAATTGCTGCCGTTGAAGAAAGAGCTCGTGAAAACGACGCTACATGAGCAGGCGAATACAAAATGCACTGTTGCTTTCTTCTTCACATACAGTATGCACAAAGGTGCGTGAGGAGTGACAAGCGAGACAAATTTGTACGTACATGAAACTAAAAAGCTAAACCAACGAGGCATTTCTTCCGGGAGAGGTGTGCAAGCCACCAAAACTGACCCAAACTTCAAAATAGAGCTAGAACCGCCCGCTGGCATTGGGCCAGAAGGGGAGGGGGGGCGCAATTCTCCAGATGCCAGCTGCACCTGATAACGCATAGCGTGGAAAAGTTTATATATATATATATCTCAATCAATGAGTAGCCAACTCAAGGGGCACACTCTTACTCCAAGCCAAGCAAGTGGCTGAAATTGGGTATTTTCACCTTCACATTTGCCGTCGCAGTATTAGGGGGATCGTTTTCTGCCACACGTTTGGCGCAGGCTATATCTTACAATAGTAAGGAAAGCTGCTATATACGCAGTGATGGGTATGCGTTAGTATAACAATTAGTAAGCGTAAAGCAACTAAAGAAAGGTTTAGTAAAAGGCAAGATCAACGTTTTAAAATGGGCGAGCCAATCTCCTTATCTCGATCCCATTGAGACCGTGGAATGAGATTAAGGTTAGAATCCACACAGGAAACCCACGCTACTTGGAAGACCTGATGTACTCCTGTAAGAAATAATACGCTAATATTGCCACTGAATTGTGATGACTTACAGCAACGTTCAAAAGAAGTCTGCACGCTGTAATTTCCAACAATGGGTTGGTAACTAAATATTAAGAAGTGACATGTTTCGAAAACTTTTGCGTCGGGTGTTTCATTGGTTTTGTAAATAAATTTAACATCTAATCTTTTTTTAATTACCTTTTGTTGCAATATTGTATTTACCAAGTTATATTCAAATTTCATCCCACTCAGTGCAGTAGAAAGGATTGTCAATGGGTGTCATTTGCATGTCTCGTTCTCCTTGTTGTTTTTCTCTTTCTCAGGATTTATTCCTCAGTTTCCTGACATTTTTTTTCCAAAATTTTGTCGGGTATTGTGAATCGTCCAGTTTTCTATCAGTTGGTCCTACACTTCCTTGTCCAGAATTAATGTGTCTTCCTCCTTGAGCTGGCGCATCATGGTGATCATTCTTCGACTTGTTCGTCCGTTTAAGTTAGTTATACAGTTACCTCTGCCCCTGTGCTATATCTCCTTAATCCGTTCGTCCATATGGGTGGAAGCTACCCCTACAACGGTTTCCGTGTTTGCCTTATCAATTTCACTGGTGATGTTCTCCAGTTCAGAATCTATTTCCTCAAGATTCGCCTCAACCTTACTGGCTGCTCAGCCAGTAAAGTTACCAGTTGGGCCGTACGTAGCATTTCCGTGCTGGTATCGGAACCTGAATGGACGCGATTTTTTTAATTATTATTTTAAGAGCATATCTAGCGAGTGCCCACTTAGGCATAAGTCGCCGCAATCACGACAGCCTAGAAGTAGGCTGCTTTAAAATAAGAATTTGAAAACAAAACAACAATAAAAAGGGAAAATGGCAACAATTAGGAAGCAAGCTCCGGCGTCGGGGGGAAGTACCCTCCCCCCTCGCCCGGCGCAGGAGGGTACGACCTACAAAAAACAATAATAACAAAACCTAGTTAAATAAAGGGGAGAAGGCCGGCCTCCCACCAAAAGTCAAGTCCACAAGGTCAATGTGCACGAACTCGTTCCGAGTAAAAGGGACAGGCGGTAGCGACCCAGCCCATCCCGGTACTGGGACAGGTAACGTGCGGGGAGATCGCTCAGACTGGAACATTCAACAAGAATATGCCGAACAGTCTTGGGGATAACACAGGCTTCACAGTAGGGCGATGGCGAGCGCTCCATCAAATAGCGGTGCGTCCCGCAAGTGTGCCCGATTCGGAGACGACAGAAAACAACCTGAAGCCGTCGCGGCATTGGAGGATAGGTTCATGAGAACAGTCGCGGCGCAATGGCACGCAACTTTAAGTTCCCTTCGACCGTCTCCCATCTTCTTTGCCAAGCAGTCCGAAGAGCTGCCCGTATTCCTGCCATGTAGTCTGTGTGAGGAAGAGCGAAACGCTAGTCCGGTCGCAGAGTCCTACTCGTTGGTGCCCTCATCGCTAGGTTCATTCCCCGCAATTCTTACATGTACAGAACTCAGCAGAAGATAATCTCGACATCCGCTCGGCTTGGAAAACCGTGGCGTCACGGATATCGCCAACCAGGGGGTGCGGAGATTCCAATGCCCCGAGAGCACTCAGGGCGCTTTGTGAGTCGCTATAGATCACAATCCGGTCTCCGAACCGGGCACGTCGCGTAATCTCCCGTACCGAGTGGTGTATTGCCACCAGCTCTGGCGTGAGGACAGTCATCCGTATACACTGGCACGGTTCCAGCGTGACACGAGGTGTGCTCCAAAAAGGTCGAACGCAATACTCCCGGCGCTGTACAAGCTTTGGGAGCAGAGGCGCGGCGACAAATAGCCAAATGTGGTACCCTCCAGGGTGGCGTCCTGGGTCCGGCCCGAGAGCTATACCTAGCTCGCGGAGTTTCCTGGGCGCTAAATCAAAAGAGATTAGGATATGACTAGCTTCTATCGGCGGCATAGGCACCGCCGAACTCAGCTGCGGATGCAGTGAGAGCTGTTGGCGACTGAGGGAGGTGCCGGGCTCGCGCGTACAGGCGAGTGATGCACTGCACGCGGCGCAGAGCGAGTGGCATCTCTCCAGCATTGACCAGCAGGCTCTCAATGGGAAAAGTGCGGAAGGCACCGGTCGCCAGGCGAAGGCCGGTGTGGTGGATCGAATCCACCTTCCGCAATAAACGCTCGGCTGCGGGTGCATAAAACTCGCATTCGTAGTCGAGCTTCGAACGAACAAAGGATCGATAAAAAAGTAGGGCAGTAGCCCTATCAGCGCCCCAAGAGCTGAACGTCACGGAACGGAGAATGTCCATGGCGCGGGTACAAGAGACTCTAAAGCTGCGAATATGAGCCTCCCAGGCGAGGCGTCGGTCAAATACAAGACCAAGGAAACGGTGCGATTCCACCACATCCAGGCGCACCCCATTAAGAAACAAATCAGGATCGGGGTGAAGGCGTGGATGGCGGCAGAAGTGCACCACCTTAGTCTTGGCCAAAGAAAACCGAAACCTGTGCGCTTCGGCATAGCGAGAGACGCGGTTCAATGCCTGTTGGAGTCGACGCTCCAGAGTTGGCATCTGGGCGGCCCCAAAAGAGATCGAAAGGTCGTCCACGTAGAGCGGAGCGAGAACATCTTCCGGCAGCACCGAGGTGATGCTGTTGATGCTCAGGGCAAAGAGTGTGACACTGAGGACACTTCCCTGCGGACGCCCTCTTCCTGCTCCTTTGGGCCGGAGAGGGCTCCCCCAACCCGTACGCAGAATCGACCCCCCCCCCCTCCTCGCCCCCATCGTGTGGAGAGTCTCCATGATACCGTATCGCCATGCGGTATCATAGGCCTTCTCCAGATCGAAAAACACCGTGGCGTAGTGCTGTCTACGAAGGGGGTTAGGAATAGGAGTCTGACTGAAGTGCTTGTGATGGGTGATTCGCGAGTTAGATATTTAGATAGGAAGTTGAATGCAAGTAGATTGAATGGTTTGAGGGTGTGTTTGCCGGGTGCTGGGGTGAGAGATCTGTCTGATAGGTATGAGGAGCTGGTGTCTGGCTGTGCAAAGGATGCAGGTGTGATTACACATGTAGGAGTGAATGATGTGAAGAAAGTGGGTGCATGTGAGTTATGTGAGAGGTACAAGAGGTTGATTGAAAAGGTGAAAGAAAGTAGAATGAAAGGTGTTGTGACAGGTGTGTTTCCAAGAATGGATGTTGGGGTAGAATGGATGTCTCATGCGATTGGGCTGAATGATTATGAGGAGGATGTGTGAGATGGAAGGTGTCATGTTTGTTGGAATGAAAGAAATGTATGCAATGGATGGACTGCATTTGAGTAGGAGAGGGGTAGATGTGTTGTGGGAGGAGTATGATCGTGTTATTAGGTCTTTGCAGGCGGGAAACTAGATACTAATAGTGGTCAGGGAATTATGAGAGGACATTATAATACTGAAAGTAGAATGGACTTGGCAGATAACAGAAATAGGTTCCAAGGCGATAGAGGTGAGGTCATTCAAGTTTCAAGAGGTGCTTCAAGGATAGGGGGGTTAAATTGTTTCTATACAAATGCTCGTAGTCTTAGAAATAAGAAGGATGAGCTATTTAGTTATATTAGCGATGAGGATATAGATATATTATGTGTTACTGAATCATGGGTTAATGAAATAGAATTTAGTGACACTATAAGTGAATTTGATTTACAGGGATATAATATGTACATTAGTCAAAGGACAGGTAGGATTGGTGGAGGAATAATTATCTATATAAAAAACAACATTGTTTCAAGTTTGAATACTTCAATAAAGCAGGATGGAGTTGAGTCACTTTGGATAGATATTAGGTTCACTAAAAATAGAATGGTGCATTTGGGAGCTTTTTACAGACCACCTGGGCAGACTGATGATATAGATGAACTAATGATAAGGGAAATAAGTAAGGGATATGAAACAGATGCAGTTATTATTGGGGACTTCAACTTAAACTCTGGGAAAATATGATAGGTAGGGATAGAACAAGTGGCAGGTTCATAGAATGCTTTGAGGATAATTTTTTGAATCAATTTGTTAATGAGCCAATGAGGGGGAACAATATATTAGATTTAGTACTTTCTAACAGCGATCATTTAGTTCAAGAATTGACTCCTGGGGAAGCATTGGGAAATAGTGACCATCAGATAGTTCGTTTTAACTTGGGGATTGAGAAGGGTAAAATAACCGAGAATGCTGTAAAAGTTCCAAATTTTCATAAGGGAGATTATGTAAAACTTCGAAGCTTGCTAAATTTGGTAGACTGGGATGTAGAATTCAGAGGTTAAAATGCTTATGGGATGTGGGATACTTTCAAGCATATAATAAATGTAGTCCGAGAGCAATGTACCCCAATGAAGGCCATTAGGAACAAAAGTAGGAAACCATTATGGTGGAATCAGGAGATAGCTAGAAAAATTTCAGAGAAGAAAAGGGCATACAAAAAATTACAGGTACAAAATAATATTCAAAATTTAAGGGATTATAGAATGGCTAGGAATGAGTTAAATAAGATTATAAAGAAGAACAAAAGGGTGTCAGAAATTAAATTAGCTCAGGATAGCAACAAAGATCCTAGAAAGTTCTTTCGTAACTATAAAATTAATAATAAGTCGGGCAGAGTTAAAATAGGACCTATCAATTATCAAGGGGTTGTGAGAGAAACTGATGAGGAAATAGTTAAGGTACTAAATGGTCATTTTGCATCAGTATTTACAAAGGAGAAACTAAATAGTCTTATGTATAGTACTCATGGGTCAGGGAAAGAGGTGTTTACTACCATTAGTGTGGATTGGAGGACGATAAAAATGACTAATAGGTGAGTTAGATGCTACCAAGGCCTCCGGCCCTGATAATATTCATTCTAGGATACTTAAAGAAGGGGTAGAAAGTATCTCAATAGCTCTGGAGAAGTTGTATACTAGGTCACTGGAATATGGAGAAATACCTGATGATTGGAAGAAAGCGAATGTAGTCCCCATTTTCAAGAAGGGTAGTAAAGAGGATCCAAATAACTTTAGACCGGTTAGCCTAACTCCTGTAGTCTGTAAAATTCTTGAGAGAATTAGTTCAAAAAGGGATTTGCCAACATCTAGAGAGGGCGGGGTTAATCAGCGATGTTCAGCATGGGTTTAGATCAGGTAGATCATGTTTGACTAATTTACTAGACTTTCTGGAGTTCATAACAAATCAAGTAGATAAGGGAGAGAATGTAGATGTAATTTACTTGGATTTTAGTAAAGCATTTGATAAGATACCACATAGGAGACTAGTTCATAAATTAGAAATGATTGGGATATGTGAGGGTGTTTCAAATTGGATAGCTGAGTGGCTGAAAGATAGGAAGCAAAGGGTAGTGCTAAATGGTGTAAAGTCAGAGTGGAGGGATGTTATCAGTGGGGTTCCTCAGGGATCAGTTCTCGGTCCATTATTATTTGTCATCTATATAAACGATCTTGGGTTGGCAGTTAATAATAAAGTGTCAATTTTTGCGGATGATACCAAATTAGCAGCTGTAGTTAAAGGCATTGATGATAATTTTAAAGTGCAGGGGGATTTAAATAAATTGTTATCCTAGGCACATAAGTGGCAAAAGACTTTCAACCTTGATAAGTGCAAAGTTATTAACATGGGAAAAGATAATAGAGAATTTAACTATGAAATGGATGGGCATTGGCTGAGCTCAGTAGAGGATGAGAAAGATCTATGAGTAGTAATAGATAAGTCATTAAGGTTTTCTAAACAGTGTATTGAAGCAAGAAATAGGGCAAATAGAGTGCTGGGTTTCATTAAGAGAAATGTCAACTACAAAAGTAAGGAGGTTATTCTTAAACTCTATAACTCTTATGTTAGGCCACATCTAGAGTACTGTATACAGGCATGGTCCCCACATTTTAGACACGATATTAACCTTCTCAAGTCAATGCAATGAAAGGCAACAAAGATTATTCCTTCCCTGAGGCACCTTGAATATATAGATAGACTGAGGGTATTAAATATGTTCTCGTTCGAAAGGAGGTGTGTGAGAGGGAATATGATTGAGCTGTTTAAAATTTTTTCTGCGATAGATAAATTGGATGTTAGCAAGTTTTTTGAGTTAGATGATGGAAATCGGACTAGAGGTCACCACTTGAAAATTAAAAAGCAAGGGTGTAAGTTGGATTTAAGAAAATATTTTTCACCGATAGAGTGGTGGACTTCTGGAACAAATTGCCACGGAGGGTAGTAGGTAGTCTAAATTTAAATGTATTTAAGAGTAAGTTGGATGAGTTTATGGGGAGGGAAGATTGTGATGGTTCCTAAGTTTTGTATATATTAATATTGTTTGTATATATCTATAGCTGCATGATTTAGTTCTTGACAAGCCTCGATTGGTGATACCCTTGTCTCTGGACGCAATCCTCTGGATGTAGTTTTCTTGGGATGTTTAGGTGCCTTAAAAAAGAGGCCGTTTGACTTGGATGACCTGTGATGGGCCCTTGTGGCTTTTGTCATCTGTTATATTATATTGTGGGGGACTTTGATTTTGACTTCCCCTGGTGATGGTGCTTTTTGTTTTTGATCCGCTTGTGTGGCTGGTTTAAATTGTATATTGTGGGCGTGTGATCTGACACAATCCTACGGATTGTTTAAATTGTATATTGTAGATGCATGATCTTACACAATCCTATGGATTGTTTATAAAGTAGTTGCATGATCTGATATAGTCCTATGTGGGTGGGTTTTGACAGATGCGGATCACCTTTGATAGGCCCTTGTGGCTTTTGTCATCCGTGAAATTATGTTATGTTATGACAAATAAATCTAGGAGATTCCGTTTATTTTAATGTTCAGAGTCTGGACCTGAACCCAATTGAAAACCTCATGAAGATCAATGGAGACAAGTTCAAGACCAGCAGCCTTCAGCTGTGACGGATTTAGGGGCAAAAATTGAGCAAGGATGGAACAAAATAAAAACCAAAATTTTGCAAAAAACTGGTGAGGTACTGTGGTCATCATTGCGCCAAGGTAATAGAAAACAAAGGCTTTGATACCTCATATTAAATTAAGTGTTTTAAGTTTCATCATTGTCAAATCTTTTTTTCTAGTGCATTTGCTTGCTAAGCAATTCTTATTTTACATCCGTCAATATTTTATTTTGTTAGTTTATTTAGTATAATTGCTTGAATATATGACTATCATACGAAATCTTCATAAAATATATTAAATGCATGCCTTTATGTACCATGGAAATTTCATTTACCTATGGTACTCATATTCTTGAAAATATTTTAATGGAGGAAAATCATTCTCTTATTTTGCTCAGTAGTGCACCTTGCTCTTTGCAGATAAATTAAAACTTTAGCTGCAGTAAGCTTGTATTCTGAGTCATCTTCAAAAGGCTATTTGATTTTGTTTTCTTTAGGAACCATTTATGAGACCTTTTCTTTTTGGCAGAAAATATGTAGATATATATATATAGTGGGTGCAATAAATATTTGATACATGTTCAAAAGTTTATTTACCATAGTTACACAACAGCAAAGTAATCGAAAATTGAACATCTTATGTATTTTGTACATTGAATACAAATTCAGTATTAGAATACACAAATATTAAAGCATTGATATTATATTGACAAAAGTGTTAGATTATCGCCTCTAAAAGTATCCAACACACCCACAAAATAAGTCTTAAAGCAATAATAAATAGTTCTCGAACATTCCAGAGTGGTTTACATGACAGGAATGCTGTAGAACTTTCTAGAAAAATAATCTACTTCATCCACATGAAACAGCAGACCTCAGTCAGTGTCTGAGAGCTAAATGAAAAGGAGGTCACATCATTTAACACTCTAATTCTAATATGACGAGGACTAAAGAATTGACAAAAAAGAGCAGAGAACTAATTGTTCAGTTACATAAAAGTGGTTTGGGCTATAGAAAAATTTCATCTATGCTAAAAATACCATTCTCAACCATTGGTGACACGAGTCGCCGGTTCACATCATATCAGTCCACTGCAAGTCTACCACATTCAGGGCATCCATCTAAAATTTCAAACCGTGTGGCTAAACATATAGTCTGTAAAGTAAAGAAGAATCCTCGAGTGACTCGATCTGAACTTCAGAAAGATTTGGAAGCACCTGGGACAAATGTATGCAAAAATACAATTAGAGCAGTTTTTTAAGAAGGAGGGATTCCATTCTCACACACCAAGATAGACCTTTGTTTGAAACTAATTCATGTCAGAAATCGTCTGAATTTAGCCAAGGAACATTTAGAGAAAGAAGCCTGCAAGTTTTGGGGACGCGGTACTATGGTCTGATGAGACGAAGATTGAGTTATTTGGGCGGAATAGTGTTAAGTCACATTTGGAGGCAGAAAAACTCGGCGTGTGATCCTAAAAATACAATACCAACAGTGAAGTTTGAAGCAGGCAGTATAATGGTATGGGGCTGCTTCTCCTCTGCAGGTCCTGGAAGCCTCCATATTATTGAAGGGAAAATGAATGGTCAGATGTACCGCAGGATTCTGGATGATAATCTCTTACAGTCTGCAGACGACGAAGTTGCCAAGAGGATGGACATTCCAACAGGACAACAATCCAAAACATACAGCCAAGGGCACTGCAGCGTGGTTTTAGCAGAAGAAAATAAAGGTTATGGATGGCCAAGTCAGTCGCCAGACCTAAATCCTATCAAGAACCTGTAGCGAGAATTAAAACTAAATTCAGAAAAGGGATATGCCAAGAAGAATGGGGCAAGATACCTACAAATATCTTGGCCCAAACCGTTGGAAGCTGTACTAGCGACAAAAGGTCATATCACCAAATACTAACTGCTTTTCATAGATATATCGGATACTTTTTGAAAGGTTCATTTGATATATTTGCTGTAATCATAGTAATGTTTTACTATTTTTGCAATACAATACCAATTTGTATTCAATGTACAAAATACATAAGATGTTCAATTTTTGATTACTTTGCTGTTGTGTAACTATGGTAAATAAACTTTTGACCATGTATCGGATATTTATTGCACCCACTGTATATAGAATAGCTCACAAATTAAGACGCATTTGTGAGAAAAAACTGCTCTGCAAAGACTTGATACACACGATCAAAATCTTGTAGGTAGATGGTTTTAGATCATTTTGAGCATAAAATATTTTGATTGTGCATTAAGTTTTTGCAGAGAAGTTTTTTCTCACAAGTGCGTCTTAATTGGTGAGTTTACCCTATATAGGTATATGATTTTTTTTTTAATTTTGGCGGTTGAAGTTAATTATTTCAGTAGGTAATACTTGAGTTTATGGGCACACGCTAGGGGGTGCTGTTTCTGGGCTACAATTTAGACCTTATGAAATCAGACTGTAGCTTTTAATGTTGCTAATCAGAGCATATTTGTTTTGGGGTCTCTATTATAAGTGCCTGCACTTTTACTTGATTATATTAATTAGTAATGTAATACTTCAGTATAGGGGCACTATTTCTGGGCTACAATTTAGGCTTAATTGCATCAGATGGTAGCCTAAGCTGGATATGGCCAATCGCAGAGTTTTATTTAATTTTTTTAGCATTTATTCTCTATTATTTAGTAAATGCCTGCACTTATACTCAATTATATTATTTAGTAATGCATTGATTTGTTTTTATGTTTAGTAATGTATTAATTAAATTATTTATGTTTAATTTACCTAAAATAAACCATTATTTCCACAGGCTGGCAACAATTTTTGACCTTATTTCAAATATTGGCAACCCTAGAGCAGTTAAAAGAGTGCCCTTCTTGTGCATTCAGTTTGTTGGACTTTATTTAATACGACTTTTGTTAATTCCTCGGCCATTGTAAAAGCGAAGATTTGCAACAGGTGTGGAAAAGAAGAGCAGCGCTCGATTATAATAGTGAAAGGTGAAGATGGTTTAGCTTTTGTTGAAAAGTGATTATTTATTAGGTAATTTAAGAATATAGTGCTGCCGACATTTAGCAATTGCTTTTTGCATTCAAATCTGATGTTAGCCTTTTGAATTAGGAATATTACAGTTTTTTTTTTTAGTTGCTCCCCATTTTGAGAGTAACTAAAAAATGCTAATTTTTGATGGAAATAACCTAAAGTAGGCAGCACTATCGTCTTTATTATTTCAATAAATGTGCAGAGCTGATCACATTAATTGGAGCCCAGAAATAGCACCCCCTAAACTCAAGTATTACTTTTCAATATTTAATGAGCTATATTCTTATAATATATATTGAATGTCAGAGATTTGGGTGTGTTGATACACTTCCTACATTTTCATCAACATATAAGATAAATGTATTCAAGAGCTGGTGGTCTGATTTATAAACTATCTTAAAGAGTACTTACACTGTGTGTAGGTGTCCTAATATTATGAGAGAAGTTTTCATTATACATGTTCAATCTGTTGCATAACAAAGTAAAAGATATGAAAATCTACTCAGGCCTATTAAAGGCCACCCTAGTTTCTTACCTGGTGAGAGACTTATATTTTCTATGTGGAACCTTGTAAAAACTTTCCTAAACTTCAATACATTACATTTACGTTCTCCCCCTTATCTAATTATTTTGTTACAAAATCTAGTAAATTTATAAGATATGATCTACCTGTTCTAAACAGGTTTTGACAAGGTTCCACATAGAGAATTAGTTTACAAATTAAAAAACCTTGGGATATCTGTATTTTAAGTTGAATAGCTGAGGGATAGGAAGCAGAAGGTGGTACAAATACAGTATAGAGTGGAAAGAAGCAATTAATAGCAAAGGTGTATATTTTTGCTAATAAAAAATTGGCAGCACCCTGGTTTAAAATGCTCAGAGAAACTTTGAAGAATAGAATGATTTGAATAAATTAGTTTGATTGGCACATAAGTTGCAGATGACTTTTAACTTTTAAAAATGAAAAAGTTATACATATCAGAACAGATAAAAGAGAATTTATAATAAAAAGGATGGACATAGATTGACCACTGCTAGTGGTGAGGGAAATACAAGAGTACAAGGTGGGGGAGGGAAAGGAAAGAGATGCAGAGGAGATAGAGCAGAAGGTATACAGGCTAAAAGAGGTGCTTCAGGGATAGGAGGGCTGAGTTGTCTTTACACCAATGCTCGTAGTCTTAGAAATAAGAAGGATGAGTTATTTAGTTACCTATATTATTGATGAAGATATAGATAAAACATGTGTAATAGAATCATGGGTTAATGAAAATAAATTTAATGATGTGAGTGAATTTGAACTACAGGGTTATGATATGTACATTAGCCATCAAATCTAAATAATTCTATAAAGGAGAAGTTGAGTCACTTTGGATAGATATTAGGAGCCTTTTACAGACCACCAGGAAATAAGTAATAGATAGACCTGTTCAAAATGTCACATGTTGTTTTTGTTTCACTAAAAAAGTAAAAGATTTGTGCCAAATTTTATTGTAATCGGGCATTGCTTAGGGGTCCCCTATGAAGCAACAATTTTTTAAAAAGAAACAAAAAAGGAGATTCCTTCCCAGACCCTCCTGAATCTTGATGCAAGTTCCTTCATTGGGACCTGTGATCAAGGCAGTAGTATCAAACATGATTCTTTGAATGCGTGCCTTCAGTCCAGCATTGGATACCGCCTTGAGGACAGTCTTCACCATGTGATGCCCAGTGCCTTGGGGGATCTTGGTTGCTTCAAAGAGGTACTCCTTGTCCTCACCTGTGACATGAATGGCGTGATATTGATGTTCTGACCAGTTGCTTTGGCCACGGCTCCTACCACTGCCATCGCAGCCAGATCTGAGACTTTGAAGCGGCCCAGTTTGGTGGTCACTTCATTTGACAGGATCATGGCAAACTTCTTTCCAGCTCTTCTCTTAGGAGGATTTAGGCACTTGAACTTGGCATCGCTTCAATCTGTTTCCATGTAAGAGGATGAAGATGCTGAAGCCACCTAACTTGAAGGTACAACCCTTAAAAGTGATCTTTTTCTCTATCTCCACTTCACCAACGCTTCCACTTTTTCTCTTGGATCCTTGCTGACACAGTGTCCAGTCCGGTCATGGAGGAAGTTGATCAATCCTCTCTTTGGCTGATGAGGAAGGCCCTGTCCTCCTCGTTTGTGGTCTTCTCAAGGGATCTCTGTATGCCACATCAAAAAAGTCATCAAGGTACCCTTGAAAGATCTCCTCATTCATCCTTGCCATTTCTGAAGCTCTTTTCTTGTGCTTCTGAAGACCCTCATAGGCATCCACTAACTTTAGCAGCTTCGCCTTGCTGTAACACAGTGTGGAGGTAGGGAGACCTGCCTTCTCCCAAATCCAGAGGAATCCCTCCACCATCTCCTTTGCAGCCTCCACCTTTGTTTTCTTTTCCAGACTGTGGTGGAAGTAAAATTTTAAGAGCACTTGCCCCTTTTAGGGAAGACGGCTTCCGTTGATGTTCTCTTCCGGGTGACCTATCAACCACCACTGTTTGCGAATAGAAACCATCACACCTGTGAAAGGAAAGATGGGAATATTGAAGTTCTCTGTTCCGTTAGTGATCGTGACTGAAAATAACTTTCAGTTTCCCGAACAACAAGTAATGTGATGGAGTCAGGAAATAGCTAGGAAAATTTCTAAGAAGTAAAGGGCATATCAGAGATTACAGAGAGAAAGTACTTATGACAATTTAAATCATTATAGGTCAGCCAGATCTTTACCTTGATGAGGGTCTTCAATCCCTCACCAGGCGAGGCTGCATCTTCCAACTAGTAGGGCAGGAATAAGACTTAAGGCAAGCAAAAAGGTTGGCAAATTACAGATGCAGAACAGAACCACAAAGGAAAAATGAACTAAACAAACTCATAAAATAGGGGGCTAAGAAACTTTTCTTCTTTCTGCTTAAAAACAACCGAACTTGCATTAACAACATCGTCCAGGAGAATTCCAGAGATTAACAACACGTATAGAGAAAAGGAGAATGCGAATATCCGTATTTAAGTGGGGTAGAAGGAATTTTTTTTGCTGTGACCATGAGTTCTGTGGTCTCTTCTACATTCAAACAAATCAAACAAGTGGGGACAATGACCATTTAAGATCTTCCAAGCTATAATTAGGTCTGCATGGAGAAGGCGTGCTTTGATGGAGAACAGGCCCAAATTAGATAATCTATCAGCATAAGAAAGATCAGAAAATCCCAAAATCTTTTTGTCCATCTCCTTTGTATAGACTAGAACAAGTGCAAGTCGCCAACATAGCCAGTATTCCACATTGCACAGCCAAAATGAATAATAGGTCGAATACGAGTGATGAGCACTTGGACCATGAACTTTAGCTCACCTACAAATTGTGCCTCTAAGAATATTATTGGCTACTCCATTTGCCTTACAGAAAGCTTCATTCACATGCAGGTGAAATTCTAGTGAAGAATCGACAAGGAGTCCCAAATCTTTCACAGAGGTCTTTAAAGGAATAGGGTAATCACCAATGAAGTACTCCCCTATAGGGATAGAAATCGATCTATTAAAGCGAATAGGAACACATTTATTAACAGAAAAAGAAAGGACCCAAGATCTGCTCCTATGAAAAAGCAAAGTAACATCCTCTTGAAGAGAAAGACTAAAGCCTGTACCACTGATTACCTCAGTAATGGGAAGAGCAAGATATAATTTAAGATCATCCGCAAACAGGGCAAATTTGCATGCCAACCTGCAGCAACATAATTGATAAAGATAAATTAATTTAGCTAAAAATAATAATAAATATCCAGCTATTTCAGGTGGGGGATTTTTTTTTAATTGGTACGATAGTGGGAGGGGGTGTAATTATGACCATCCCAAGCCTTGTCTAAAGCTGCTCAGCAATGGTACTGACAAGAGGAAAGGCTGCACATTCGGGTTTAGGTGTAAGTATTACCACCCCAAGCTCCGTCATGTGTCACTAAGGAAAGGTGAATGTACTAGATTTGGGTGCACCTTCACCCACCTTAAAGGAACAAAAAACTAACAGGAAATCAAGATGGAAATCCAAAGACAAAGAGGATGGAAACATATCAAAATGCAGAAAAACAGAAACAGGATATCTCATGAAGAAAAACAAACGCAGCATTTTTTAGAAGAAAAGCAAACCGGGTACATGTGAAAAACCCAGAAACAAATTCAGATGGGTCAAATTCTACATTTCCTACAGAACCAAGGCAGATTTGCACCTCAGCAACCAGTGGCATCCATGACTCATCAAGTGCAACCAGTAATGAATGCAGTGCCACAACAATGGTATCCGAACTGACACTGGGCAGCTCAAGCCCAAGCCTAGGAAACATAAGAGGTGTAATTGAAAAAATAATGCTATGCAACATACAGGCTTTGTATCCCACCAAAAACCAAACAAAAGTTAGTTACCTAAATGAGTTGGCCAAGGAAAATGACTATCCTTTTATGAGTCTAATGGAATCTCATCTAAGAGAGGACATAAAAGATTCAGAAGTAAAAATTAATAATTACACCCTGTACCGCACAGATAGAAAAGGGAGAACCCATGGTGGAGTATTGCTTTACCTCCAGAGGATATGGCCTCGTGCAAAAGTGCTATATTCTTTCCCGGGTGGATCAAATGAATTACTGGTGATAAAAGTGCCCAAACTGAATCTCATAGTGGCAATAGTGTATCGCCCACCTAATAACACTGAACCAGATAAGTTCTCCAATATTCTAACTAAAATATCTGAAAACCTAGAAGAAAGTGATATAAAAATAATAGTGCTTGGAGATTTCAATTTACCTAAAATAAGTTGGCCTCTCGAATTATAAATGGTGGAACAGTGAGTGAACACAGACAAGCTAGAGATCTTCTCAGGCTTGCAGATAATCATTTTTTAAAACAGATTATCACAGAGCCAACACACCAGGAAAACATCTTTGATTTACTCTTTACAAATGATACTGAGCTAATATACAGTACAAAGGTGATCAAAACCATCATAACTGATCACAATATAATGGAAATAAGCACAAATGTGATAAGGCCAAAACAAAAAAATACTGTGAATACTAGGATCACAGAATACAGTTTGAAGAACAAACTTTTTTTAGTGACGATGCAAACTGGGAATCCATAAATAAGGAACTAGCAAAGGTAGATTGGACTGAGTTAAACCAATCTCAATCGGTGGAGGAAATGCTAAGGACCTTCATGACAATACGTAAAAAACTGTGTTCAAAATATATCCTCCAAAAAGAACAACCAAACACAGAAACAGAATACCTAGAGACAAGAAAATTTTCAGGAGAAACGGAACTAAACTACTGAAGAAACTACTAACAAAACCAAAATCAGATAGAGAAAGAGAAAATATAGAAACAAAAGTAAAGGAAATAGAACTCAAACTGAAGGAATCATATGAGAGAAAGACAGCACAAAGAAAATAAAGCCCTACTAGCCATAAAGGAAAATCCCAAATACTTTTACTCTTATGCCCAGAAGAAACTGAAAATGCAAGTAAAGGTTGGACCACTGAGAGGAAAAGATGGGAAACTAGTAGTGGGCCGTCAAAATATAGCAAACATTCTAGAAGAACAATACAAAACTGTATACAGTGAGCCGATACAAGAAAGAGTAATAAAAAATCCCAGTGCTTTCTTTAAAACAGAACAAACTATCAGTGATATAAATTTTACACCTAAAGATATTGTAGAAGTGATCAGTGAAATTAAAACAAATTCATCAGCTGGACCAGACAACTTACCACCAATACTCCTAAAAAAGTGTCAATATGCACTATCTACCCCTATCAGCCTAATATGGAGAAAATCTCTGAACAATGGAGGCATACCAACAAATTTGAAGGAGGGACTGATCACTCCAATATTTAAAAGTGGCTCATGAGGCCTTGCAGAAAACGACAGGCCAGTCTGTCTCACATCACACCTCTCTAAAGTGTTTGAGAGAGTTCTGAGGAAGCATATAGTGAGCTTTATGGAGAAGACAGGAAAATTCAATCCAGGGCAACATGGTTTCAGCAAAGGAAGGTCATGACTCTCACAGCTACTAAACCACTCTCAGGGAATACTGGATGATCTGAGCAGTGGTAAAAATATGGCTGTAGTGTACCTGGATTTTGCGAAAGCCTTCGACAAAGTCGATCAAGGAGTTCTAGCACACAAACTGAAAATGACTGGCATCACAGGAAAACCTGGACTTTGGATACATGAGTTCCTAAAAGACAGAAACCAAGAAGTTGTGATTGAGGGTACACACTCAAGAAAGTTCCCAGTTATCAGCGGAGTACCACAGGGTTCAGTGCTGGGCTCGCTATTGTTCCTAATTATGATAGGAGACATCAACCAGGGAGTTAATCATCCAGTCTCCTCATTCGCTGATGACACCAGGATCTCCCATGAAATTACCTCCAAGGATGATTCTGCAAGATTACAAAATGACCTGGAATTTATTTACAACTGGGCAAACAGAAACAATATGAAATTTAACAACAAAAAGTTTGAGGTAATTAAGTATGGAACAAACGAAAATCTGAAAGACTATAGATACAAAGCAGGTGAAAACAAGATAGAGGTCAAGGAGACACTGAGGTACCTAGGAGTGTGGATGAGTAACGACTACAGCTTCAAAGAGCATATAATCCACACCACCAAGACAACCAAAAAATGAGTGGTTGGATACTCAGGACTTTTAAAACCAGAAAACCTGAACATCTTGGTAATACTTCAGTTTTGGATCGCACGGTAGGTGGCGCTGTTTATAGGCTCCAATTTTGGGCTACAATATGCCTTATGATGTCAGACGGTAGCATCAGATGTGAATAATTACGGCGTTATATTTTTTTTTATACAAGTATATACTGGGGGGCTGCACTCCCCAGATCTCCCCCATTGATTGAAACTCAGTATCATCGCAAGGTAGTTCCCCCGCAGTGATATCTCCCCCACGAACAGTCCCCTTGAATTTACTGGTTTTTTTGGTAAATATTTTTGTTCATCCCTACCGGAATATTGAATATTCATGCACGTTTGCATCGTCTGATGTCAGACTCCACCCCTACCCCCATTATAATTCGCAAAACGATTAAAGGCGCTGACATGATTTGGTTAAATCCTTCACCTCTGTAAACGTTAGCACATTAGTCTATAAACAATTAGGATTATATACTGGGGGGCTGTGCCCCAGACCCCCAAAATTTAATGAAACTCAGGATCATCGTGGTGTGGTCCCCTCATTATGTTTACCCCCACACGAGCCGTCCCCTTAAATGTACTCTAAAAACATGAATCATTTTGGAACATGGACGAAATAGTACATCCCATCGTTTGAGTCACTAATCTACATATTTACCTTTCCCCCCCCCCCCCCAACAGCTTTTTACTGGCAGAAAAACCTAACCTAATGACAAACAATACTTACTTTTATAGGTTTATTGATTAGTTTATGCGCTGCTAAATCATCTAAAAGTTTTTTGCAGTCATGCAAAATAAACCCGAATTCGAATAATGAAGAAGCACAACTAGAGCATCAAAAAGCCTTAACGAAAGAAAAACAAATGATAAGCGGGTTCTATTTATAGCTAAGACGTTGCCAGTAAGAAGCTGTTATCGTTCACTGAGAAGCAAAACATACGAAAACAAAAAAAAAGACAATAAAAGATATCAAGGAACCTTACCTAACTTAGAAAAAACTACAAACGAGTAGAGGCGCAGATATTTAGTAAGTAATACAGACTAAAAGTTACAAATCCCCAAAACAACAAAAAAATATAGAACAAAAAAAAGACAATAAAAGATATCAAGGAAGATATCGACTGACCTTCGAACAGGTAGCATGTGTTTCAAAGAGCTCTCGGAATATTTTGGTTATTTGCTATACTTTGGTGTGTATCATAGTAAACATAAATATTAAGTTATTAGATCGTATATTTGGTTAATATAACAAAGTTAAATTGTGGTTATTTTGTTTTGGTGAGAAAGTGACTTTTGTTTACTTCGGTAGCAATCTTGATTAGCAGGTTTTAAACTTGTGTGAACATTTTTGGGTCAAATTCTTGTTTCTATTATTGTTCTTGTTTAAGTATGGCTGACTGTTTGGATGTAGAGAGTATGCCTTTTGAAAGTAGTGTGTATGTAGTGTGCGATGACTGTGGTGTAGAGAGGAGAGTGAATGTGTGTGAGTGCCGTGTATGTGCTTTGACTGAGGAGGTGAGTCGATTACGTGCAGAATGCTTGAGACTGAACGATTTAGTGTCTGAAGTGAGAAGAGATGCAAGTGTACGTTTGAAGAGTCAGATTGGGACCAGGAGGGAGGAAGTTAGGACTAGAACAGGGACTGGAGAGAAAGCAGTAAGTGATGATGAGTGGTGGGTGAAAGTGAACAGAATAGATAAGTTAGGACAGGTTAGATGTGTGAATGAGAGGGACATGAACCCTGTTAGGCTAACTAACAGATTTGATGCCCTGAGAGAGGAAGAATTTGAAAGAGATTTGTCTGGTGTGGCCGTGCCTGAAAGTAGAATAGGAGGTCGAGTGAGTGAGAGCAGGAGGGAGGGTAATACTAGGCCTAGAGAGAATAGGAAAATGACTGAGGTGATTGTGATGGGTGACTCTCAGATTAGGTATTTAGATAGGAAGTTGAGTGAAAGTAAATGGAAGGGAGTGAGTTTGTCTGCCGGGTGCTGGTGTAAATGATGTGTGTGAGAGGTATGATAGGTTGGTGTCTGGTTGTGATAGGGAAGCAGTTGTGATTACACACGTCGGAGTAAACAATGTAAAGAAGGTGGGTAGTTGTGAGTTACGACAGCGGTATAAAAGGCTGATTGAAAGAATGTGTGAAAGTAGAGTAAAAGGCATTGTTTCAGTTGTGCTTCCGAGAATGGATGTGGGGATGGAATGGTTGTCTCGTGCAATGGGGTTGAATGAATATGTGAAAGGTTTGTGCAAGGAGTCAGGATTGGTGTTTGTAGATGTTTGGAGTGGGTTTTATGGGAATAAGGGTTTGTATGCGATGGATGGACTCCATCTGAGCCGAGATGGGGTTGAGGTTTTGTGGCGGGAATTAGATAGTGTTATTAGGTCTTTAGAGGCGGGAAACTAGGTTTTGATAGTGGTCAGGGAAATTTAATGGCTCAAAGTGAGGCACGGGAAGGAAGCAAACACAGATGTGTAGAAGATAGGCAGGCTAATGAAAGTGCTTTAGGGTTAAATTACTTGAGTAGTGATAGTGGTCAGGAAAATACAAGAGTACAGGGTCGGGGAAGGAGAGAAAGGAGATGCAGAGGAGATAGGCCCTCAGGTGCTTCAGGGATAGGTGGGCTGAGTTGTCTTTACACAAATGCTCGTAGTCTTAGAAATAAGAGGGATGAATTATTTAGTTATATCATTCATGAAGATATAGATATAATATGTATAGTTGAATCATGGGTTAATGAAAATATATTTAATGATAATGTCAGTGAATTTGAACTAGAAGGTTATACTATGTACATTAGTCAAAGGAGAGATAGGACTAGTGGTGGGTTGATTATTTATATTAGAAATAGCATTTCTTCAAATCTAAATAACTCTATAAAGCATGAAGGCGAATCATTATGGATAGATATTAAGGTTGGTAAAAATAGGAAAATACACCTGGGAGCTTTTTATAGACCACTGGGACAGACTGATTGCATCGATGAGTTAATGATTAGGGAAATAAGTAAAGGATGCAAAGAAGATACAGTTATTCTGGGTGATTTTAATTTAACTTCGGTAGACTGGGAAAATATGATAAGAAGAGATAGAGCAAGTTGTAAGTTTATGGAGTGTTTTGAGGATAACTTTTTGACCCAATTTATTGGGAGAGGCTTAAATAGTTTAAACTCTACTCCTTGCAAAGGCAGAGAGAAAGAGATATAATATCATATATATGTCTGGAAGATCCTGGAAGGCACTGTACCAAATCCGTCACACAATGAAGGGAATAGCATCACAGGGCAACACCACCCCAGGTTTGGTAGAACCTGTGTAAGAAGATCTGTAAACAGTTGCTCTCAGAAGATGAAGACCATTCAGGCAGAGACCTTCATTAGTGCTGGTTCAAGACTCGGTAATACTTCAGATTCGGGGCGCACGGTAGATGGCGCTGTTAGTCGGCTACAATTTTGGGCTACAGCATATCTCGTATGACGCCAGACAGTAGCGTCAGATATGAGCAATCACTGCGTTATATTTTTTTGTTGTTTTGGGGATTTGTAACTTTTAGTCTATTATTTACTAAATATCTGCGCTCTGCTCGTTTATAGTTTTTTTTTCTAAGTTAGGTAAGGTTTCTTGATGTCTTTTATTGTTTTGTTTTCATATTTTTTGTTTACTGTGAACGATAACAGCTTCTTACTGGCAACATCGTAGCTTATAAATAGGACCCATTTTGCAAATGTTTTTCTTTCGTTATTGTGTTTTCGTGCTCTCCATGTGCTTCTTTGTTATTCGAATTCAGCTTTACTTTGTTTTTCTGCCAGTAAAAAGCTGTTGGGGAGAAAAAAACAAAAAAAATTCAAGGGGACTGCTCGTGGGGGAGATATCACTGCAGGGGGACCACCCTGCGATGATCCTGAGTTTCAATCAATTAGGGGGGGTCTGGGGGGCACAGCCCCCCAGTATATACTCATATACAAAAAAATATTACGCTGTGATTGTTCACGTCTGACGCTAACGTCTGATGTCATAAGAGATATATTGTAGCCCAAAATTGTAGCCGACTAACAGCGCCATCTACCGTGCGCCCCGAATCTGAAGTGTTACCCAAGACTCTTCAACTGTATCCCTAGGGATATAAAAGATCTAATGGGAGTCAGTACTGAAGCCTTCAAGAGGAAGCTGGACAAATTCCTGGCTACAGTACCAGATGAGCCTCCAGTCCCTTATGGCCCAAATTCAAGAGGAGCAGTAACTAACTCCATCATTGACTAGCTCCAATACATGAAAATTAGGCAAGTGTGGCAGCGGTGGGTCTCCAGACTGGCCATGGTGAAAACACCTAAATCATCAACAAGTAAGACAAGCAAGTAAGTAGCTTGTTGGTTTTTGGGGGCAATTTTGGCCTTTGGTGGTCACAGTAATTCTGAAGATCCATACCCTGTGAGCTTTGCCGCTTGCATTCCCATATTTATTCCACCTCCCAACATGTTTTCAACCAAACTGTGTGATTAACTTGTTTTATTACTTGTTCCTGAGGGCGAGTGTGGTGTATGGGGGGCTATGCCCCCCCCCATATAGCAACCCGTAGTACAGCTCGCGGGGTATGGATCTTGAGGTTTACCCACCACTAATCTTAATTAACAAAGTAAATTTTCTGGGTGTGAAATCACAAAATTAAGCACAAGTTTCATGAAGGTGAAAAGGAAAAGAAACAAAGCCATGGTGGCTTCTCTCATCATTCAAGTTTTGACATTTTATACAATGCACTATTAATATTTGGATTTACGATTGCTTTCTATTGGATTTCGACCATTTTCCAGGGAAAAAAGTGCAAATTTCTCACCCAGAGCTATTCTGGAAATTACCCCAAAATTGTTTGAAATGTATTTAAGACACCATTTTTTTGTGTTTTTTTACATGCGGAGTCAAATTCTGAAGGTAGTCATGGTATAATTGGTTCCTCGAATTTATAGACAGAAACATATTCATCGAACCGGGAGGAAGAAAGCCAAATAATTTACACCGGCTTTGGAATTAACATAGCAAAACATTATATTAAACCTGAGCATACAACAATGTCAGACATCTGGCAACTGCAACTGGGGGCGAGGAAAAGGTTGAAAATGTTCAACTTTTGGAAAGAATTCGAATTCACATTACTCCAATATCCACAACACCATAATTAAAAGATATCATTAATTAAAGACATGTCACAAATAAACACTAAATTTTATTAAAACACGGATTAAAAGCCAATCACATAGTCATAGAAGAAAGAAAACACCAATTGTTTTAAGTCGAATGTCGGTGACTTGGTATGTTATGATGACACTTGGCTTCTTACGCCTGGCGTTTGATGCGATCGTACAGTATATTACAATTCTTATGAATTTGTTTATAATACAAAAGACACATGATGCGTTGAGTTCAAAGAACATTATTATTGTTTGAAGTGTATTTGAGACACCTGTTTTTTTGTTTTTTTTACATGTGGAGTCAAAATTCTGACGGCAGTCATGGTTTAATTGGCTTTTTTTATATATAAAATGGATTTAATTTGCCGTATTAGTATGCTCAACTTATGAGTAAATATTTTTGTTCATTCCACTCGATTGCCATAGTTTCTTTTATATTAATCTGAGATGGACAAGAGAAATACTAAAATGAACACCTTTATTCATTGTTAGACGCAGGTAGGAAAATGAAATTCGCTCACTGGTAAGTAGCGTGGTAAATTCTAGCGCCGCCCCCTGATTTATTGATTTATTTGCTTAAAACTAGAAAGCCAAAACCTTATGGATGTACAAGAACCTGAACACATAGACATGATTCCCATTGTAGGACAAAGATGAAGGGTCGTCATAAAGAGAACAGATGAAACAAGTTAGCACTCAGGAGTAGAGGACTGCTTTTCCGACTAGTGGTCGGCGCCCATCAAAGTGATTCTTCATGGGTGGGCGGCTTCTGGTGAGCTCTAGAATTTCATTTGCCCTGTTAATTTTCTCGGCTAAATGATCGAAGAAACAAGAAAGATGAGATGTTTAGTTACATTATTGATGTAGATTAATATATGTAACTGAATCCTATCCTAAGGGATAATTATTTATATAAGAAATCGCATTATTTAAAATGCAAATAATTCATCGATAAAGTAGGATCAGTAAAAATAGAGTATGGTACATTTGAGTCCTTTACATACAACTGGGGACAGACTGAAGATACTGATTGCTAATGCTAAGGGAAATTAGTAAAGGATGTGAGGGAGATGCAATTATTCTTGGAGGCTTTAATTTAAACTGTGGACTGGGAAAATATGACGGGATGAGAAAGAGAAAGTTATAAGTTTATAGAATGTTTTGAAGATATTTTTTTGTAGTCATTTCGTTAATAATCCAACGAGAGGTGCCAATATTTATTTAGATGCAGTACTTTCATACAATGATTATTTGATTCAGAAATTGACTGCTGGAGAAGCATTAGGAAATATTGGCCATCAGGTAGATAATTATGTTATGTTATGATAGTTCGTTTTAACCTAAAAACTGAGAAAGATAGAATATCTAAAAATTCCTAGCAAGCTCCAAATTTCCATAAGGGAAATTATGTAGAGCTTCGAAACTTGGTAAATTGGGATGAAGAATTTGAAGGAGAAAATGCACATGGGATGTATTAAATTTAGTCAAAGAGTAATGTGGTGATCTAAGCTTCATGTAACCTTATATGTATAATTGCCTAATGGGTTACACTACATTATTTTGTTTACTTATAACTAATTGTGCTTGTTAATCTGATTAGAATGGGTATGTTTACTTATATTGTTTCCCTTCTATTTTTAGACTATTAATGTTTTGTTAGTTGAATAAAGCCTAGAGAAACGTATTGACGCTTTATTATGATCACCACAAGTAATGTATCTCAATGAGAGCCATTAGGAAGAAAGGTAGGAAACTATTATGGTTGAATCAGGAGATATTTGGAGGGATTTCTCAGAAGAAAAGGGTAGCTACACCAGAAGTTACAGGTAAAAAATACTGTTGAGAATTTAAATCATTATAGATTGACTAGGAATGAGCTAAATGGATTATAAAGAAAACAAAGGGTGTCAGAAACTAAATTAGCTCAAAATAGCAACAAAGGTCGAAGAAAATTTTTTAGTTATTAGAAAATAAATGACAAATCTAGCAAATATAAAATAGAACGTATTAAATCTGAAAGGGGTTGTGCGAGGAACTGATGAGGAAATAGTTATTTACCTTTACCTTGATGAGTGTCTTCAATCCCTCACCAGTCGCTGCTGCATCTTCCAACCAATAGGACAGGAATAAGACTTAAGGCAAGCAAAAAGGTTGGCTAATTACAGATGCAGAACAGAACCACAAAGGAAAAATGAACTAAACAAACTCATAAAACAGGGGGCTAAGAAACCGTTCAACTTTTCGCTTAAAAACAACAACCGAACTTGCACTGGCAACATCATCCGGGAGAAAATTACAGATTAACAACATATGTATTTAAGTGGGGTAGAATGATTTTTTTTGCTGTAACCACGAGTTCTGCTGTCTCTTCTACTCAAACAAATCAAACAAGTGGGGACAATGACCATTTAGGATCTTCCAAGCCATAATTAGGTTTGCACGGAGAAGGCGTCCTTCTGTGGAAAACAGGCACAAATTAGATAATCTATCAGCATAAGAAAGATAAAAAAATCCTCAAATCTTTTTTTTCCATCTCCTTTGTATAGACTCCAACAAGTGCAAGTCGCCAACATAGCCAGTATTCCACACCACACAACCAAAATCAATAATAGGTCGAATACGAGTGATGAGCACTTGGACCATGAACTTAGCTCACCTACAAATTGTGCCTCTAAAAATATTATTGGCTACTCCATTTGCCTTACAGAAAGCTTCATTCACATGCAGGTGAAATTCTAGTGAAGAATCGACAAGGGACTCCCAAATCTTTCACAGAGGTCTTTAAAGGAATAGGGTAATCACCAATGAAGTACTCTCCTATAAGGATAGAAAGAGATCTACTAAAGCGAATATGTACACATTTATTAATAAAGAAAGAAAGGCCCCAAGATCTGCTCCTATGAAAAAGCAAAGTAACATCCTCTTGAAGAGAAAGACTAAAGCTTGTACCAGTGATTGCCTCAGTAATGGGAAGAGCAAGATATAATTTAAGATCGTCCGCAAACAGGGTAGCAACGTAATTGATAAAGATAAGGAAAAGCACAGGACCAACCACCGAACCTTGTGGGACTCTACTCGTAGCATGAATAAAATGAATGACTAGACGAGCCTTGTAAAACGTCACTCAGTTTACGGTCTGTAAAAGGTCACTTAGCCAGCCTAACAGAGGGTTACCAATGCCAATATGTGACAGTTTGGTTAAGACCAAGTGATGGTTAACAACGTCAAGTGCCTTGCTTAAATCGAAATACAAGACATCAATAATAGCACCCAAATCAAGGTATTTACTAACATAATTATAGGCGAACAATAGCTGATCAGTGACTGATAAACCTGCACAAAAAAAAAAAAACTGAAAATTTGATAGCAGAGTTAGTGTCCAAGTAGTCATAAAGCTGCGAAACTATTATTCTCTCAAGAGTTTTAGAACAGATCGATGTAAAGCTTATAGGCCGGTAGTTGGAAGGGTCCGAATGAATGCCCTTCTTAAACAGGGGTAAAACATGTGCAACCTTCCAAGCAGGGGGAACTTTCATTGAATAAATGCTTTTATTAAAGATAAGGAGCAAGGGATAACATAAAGAAGAGGAACAATTCCTGAAAACTAATGAAGGAAAATTATTGGGACCACAACTAGAAGAGTTTCAAATGACTAACTGCTTTTAGAATATCATTAATAGATATATCTTTGAATACAAATTGAGAGCGGGAACTTTGATGTAGAAAGGGATTGACCTGCACATTATCCACAAAGACAGAAGAGAAATAATCTGCGAGGTGATTTAGCCATGGAGCCATTATCATTAATCCAACAACCGTTAATTAAGAGAGGACCTACAGATGGTTTGTCAACCTTTTTATTTCTTAGGTAACCATGAAGTCTTTTAGGGTCATCACATGATAGGAGAGACTCTTCATAAACAGAAACAGCTTGCAGTATGTTTCTTTTATAGAGAATATTTAGGTCTCTGAATTGCAACCAAGCTTGAACAGCAGGTGGGGCTCTACGACTAAGGTGGCTTCTAAGGCATTTCTACCTTCTCCAAGCCGAACTCTTCTGCACAACAATCACTCCAGATATGGTCCTAGACCAAGGAGGGTTTGTATTCTTTGGATGTTTTTTAAAGGAACAAATTCATTAAATGCAGAATGAAGAACTGACAAGAATTTATTGTAGCACATCTCAATGTCACAATCAAAAAATTTAGAATCCCAGTCAACAAGTGAAAATTCATTGAGCAATCGATAATTACTATAATACCAATCAAACAGCTTAACAGGGATGCCAGGAATAACATGATTCAAAACTACCAAGCAGCGGAACTCAACACCAACATGTTTGCCGCTAGGGAGAGGTTCTGTGCAGAAAAGTTCAGATACTTTATCATGGCAGGATTTAAAAACCAAATCTAGCACATTATTAGATCGGATAAACGTGGGGAACATAACCCACTGAATAAGTCCCAAAGAATTAAACATATCAAGAATTGAACGAGAGGGAAGAATGAGCCAGAGGCACAAACCTGACCAGTCTATATCGGGTAGATTAAAATCACCCATTAAAATCACATCCCTTCCAGTGCAAAAATAATCCAAGAAGGACAACAACTCTACATTATCGAGGAGAGAGTAACTAGGTGGCCTGTACACTACTATAACATGAAGATTGAAATCATGAAGCAGAACACCAAGTGTATTTGGATGACTATTATAAATTTGGGAGATTTTAAATGATTTATTAATGTAAAGTCCAACAGTATGTTTTGGAGAATTAGAGGGGGAGTCATTTCTATAAAACTGATAACCTGGAATATCAACTACGGAGGAATTAATGGAGTGCGAGAGCCAAGTTTCGGTAACGCCAACTAAATCAATATTATTAGTGATACAAAAATTATGTATAAAATGAACTTTATTAGACACTATTTAAATTAACTCGCCAGAACAAAAGAGACTCAACAACGGGGTTTAAATTCTTGATTCGAAATTCGCCACCTTTGTGAGGACATAGTCACCGGGAGTGTTGGCCAAGGGTGGAGGAGAAATTGCACTTTGACCCCCAGGGGCCGATCTACCACCAGGCAGCAGCGCCCTCCCTCCTCTCTTTATAAGTCAAGTCGCGGTTGTAATAAACATGACTAAATCTTGAGCCAGCTAGACATTTGGCCTTGGAGAGGATAGTTAAGCGATGCTCTTGGTTTATAATTTCAGCTCTTATATGTTGGTCTTTAAAGTTACAATATCGGACACCAAAACGTTCCCCAAATTAGGACATATTGATGAGATAATGTCGTTGAAGAAAGGGTAATACTTCAGTTTAGGGGCGTACCATAGGGAGGCGCTGTTTCTGGGCTACAATCTAGGCCTTATGAGGTCAGACGGTAGCTTGAAAGGGGGCCAATCACGGTATCGTATTTGTTTTTTTTTTGTTTTTTCCTTTCTGCTTTATTATTTAGTAAATGCCTGCATTTCTACTTAATTATAATATTCAGTAATGCATTGATTTTTTATAATTACTAACGTATTAAACTATGTATTTTTCGTTTAACTATTTTTGTGAAACTAAACCATTAATTTCACACACTGGCAACCCTTAATTCAACCTTATTTCAAACATTGGCAACCCTGAAACCGAGCAGTTAAAAGAGCGCGATTCCAATAAATACGGTTTGTACGACTTCAATAAGACCTTGTGTTAATTCCTCGGTCAATTTAATAGACTTTTGTATAGATCGTGGTATCATTTAAAAGAATCGCGGCTCAATTATAATAGTGAAAGGTGGAGATAGGGTAAAGCTGAAGATCTGCGTCACGCGCTCGCCTCCGCTGTTCACCGGTCCTGGCCGCATAATATTTCGTCCATGTTCCAAAATGTTTCACCTTTCTTGAGTAAATTCAAGGGAACTGCTCGTGAGGAGATATCACTGCGGGGGACCCCCTACGATGATCCTGAGTTTCAATCAGTTCAGGGGGTCTAGGGGGCACAGCCCCCCCTAGTATATACTCATATAGTAAAAAAAAAAAAAATGGCGGCAATAACCTAAATTAGGTGGCACTATTAGAAATGAGGAGCTTCGCCTTATGACTTCTGACGCCTAAATTGTAGCCCAGAAACAGCGCCCCTAAACTGAAGTATTACCGAAGGAAGTCTGGAAGCCCTCATAGAAAAGCCATGAACAATGGCGCTCTCATGCCTCTTATCACGCTCATGGAGCTCTCGGATTTCCGTCGTGAAAAAACTTTGCATGTCCGGATTCACAACAATCCCCCCGTCCGTGACAGAGGAGGATACCCCAGCTATAAGGAAAGCCTGAAGCTCCCTAAGCTCAGTGTTCATTGCTGCCATCTGGGTAGTAAGGCTAGACACGGTCTCGAATAGTTTGGATACAGACTCACTTAGGGTATTGACAATGGGGGCGCAGGAGCAAGAGGAGTCCGTACGAGGGCGGTTACTACCAGATTCATCACAGGGAGGCATGCGAATTTGACACCCCTGCCTTTATTGCTGATGATCATGTTGAAAAAAGGAACAGAAATGCCCGGGCAGGCTTCAGTACCATGACACCATGAGTCGCGCAGGCCACACTGTATACTGTCACCACCTACCACAGACTCACCACATGTGGCACAAGGATATGAGGCAGCAGGAGCACCATCAAGTCCACCCCTCCCACGAACAGGAGAAGACCCACCAGTGCCCTTGGCTCCGCGACCAACCATAATTAATCTAAAAATGGACACTAACGTAATGAAAACAAAGCTAGCACTCAATATAAGATAATCTAATTAACTCAAACAACAAAAGAATCGGTCACGGGATGAAAAACGGCGGCACCTAAATATGTAAACAAACATGGCAGAGACAAAACTTACAAGAAAAACACAAAAAAGCTAACACCTAATAATTAATACAATAACACCATAATTAACCCAAACAATATAACATTAGAACACAACAATGAAAAATATGAACTAAACAAGTCAACTTAGCTGACAGGAGACTAAATAGCAGTTAAACAAAAAGAAATTGGAGAGAATACGAGAGCACAACTGAACACGTCCGAACACTAGGCCATACAAGTTGAAGTACTTAAGAAGGACTCTAGCCCTAATAGTATTCATTCTAGGATATTAGATCATTAGAGTTGGAGAAATACCTGATGACTGGAAAAGAGCAAATAGTGTCAATTTTCAAGAAGGCAAGTAAAGAAGATCCAAATAACTCTAGACCAGTAAGCTTAATTCCTAAAGTATGTAAAATTGTAGAGAAAGTAGTTAAAAAGAGGATTATAAATACCTATTATTATTATTATCTGGAAAGTGGAGAGTTAAGGATGTTCAGCATAAGTTTAGAACTGGTAGACCATGTCTAACAAATTGACTAGAATTTCTAGATTTTTAACAAATAATTAGATAAGGGGGAAAATGTAAATGGAATTTACTTGAATTTTAGCAAACTCTTAACAAGGTTTCATTTAGAAAACTAGTTTACAAATTAAAAAAGCTTGAGTTATCTGAGTGTTTTAAGTTGGATAGCTGAGGGATAAGAAGCAGAGGATGGTAGTAAATGCAGTAAATACACAGTAGTGGGGTGCCTCAGGGATCAGTTCTGGGCCCATTACTATTTGTAATGAGCGAGGCAGTTAATACTAAGGTGTCTATTTTTCAGAGCTCGGCGTTGCGGCAACGAGTTGCGACTTTGCTGCACTATGAATTTCGAAGTCGCAAAGTCGAAAGTCGCAAACGTTTTGAAAAAGTCGGACTTAGCAAAGTCGCACCGCCAATTTTCCGCCACTTTGAACAGGAACAAAGACGATATTTTGAAAGAAATTGCCGCGGCTGTTTTAAGCCAGTTTTAAAGCCCGATTTGGTTAAAAATGTCAAATTTGACTTGGTAGCAGCTAACTTTATTTTTATCTGATTTTTAACTTTCCTTTTACGATAAATTAAATTCTTCACATTATATGAGACTGACGTTACATGAAACTACCTAAACATACCCCCAAAAGGTTTGTCACTCTGAATTTCTAGTATAAATTAGTAAAGTTACATACACTTTTCATGCGTGAACCAAGTTTTAAATATGTTTTGTCATTTAAAAACGTTCGAGAATGTGTTATGCCTTGTGTTATGCCTTGTGTTATGCTTATATGCACTTCTCTTATATTTTCTACCCAGTGTCAGTTGAAAAAGGGTGTGAGATACACCGAAACTGTTCTGAATTAAATTGTCTTCGGAGAATGTGGTTTAATTCCTTATATATATATATATTTATATATATATATATATATATATATATATATATATATATATATATTGATATAGGCGGGTAAATGACTAGGTCAGACGGAAACGGACATAGCAAAAAATGTGAAATAAATCCCCAAAATTGTTTTGGAAGTATGTAATGTCTAAGACTTTAACTAAATCGCTTAATAGTGATATATACTCGTATATATATATATATATATATATATATATATATATATATATATATATATATATATATATATATATATACGAGTATATATCACTATTAAGCGATTTAGTTAAAGTCTTAGACATTACATACTTCCAAAACAATTTTGGGGATTTATTTCACATTTTTTGCTATGTCCGTTTCCTTGACTTTTACTGCGTTCCCCGTTTGTCCTCTGACCTAGTCATTTACCCGCCTGTTCTCGTCGACTTCTGTTCATGTCACTATCTTGAAAAATCTTCTTGATCCCTTTACACAGTTGGTGTTTTCTTTTCGTTTTCGAGCAGAATTCTTTTGTTTATTGGCAAAAAGCAAATATGAAAAATAAGAAGCAGAAAGAACCATTCACTGCCGTCAGAATAGGGCACGCCTTCCCTCGGCGTCAGGGTACGCACCGACATCAAGAGGTTAAAAAAAAAATGAGTAGGCCAGCTTCCTCCAAAAAATCCAATAGTCCACTGTCATTAGATGAGTGCACAAACTCGTCTCGATTACAAGGGACAAGTAACGAATCGGCTTATTCCGGTACCGGGACAGATAACTTGTGCGAATATCCTCAACTCTGGGACAATCAGCAAGAATGTGCAATACAGTCGGAGGAGAAGGATAGTAGTCGTCGCAGTAAGGTGCAGTGGAACGCTCTCTCAAATGGCGGCGCGTCCCGTGACTGTGCCCAATTCGGAGACAATAGAAAGCGACCTGAAACCTCCGAGGCGTTGGGGTAGGTCCACGGGAAGTCGCGTAGTGATTACACGCAACTTTAAGTTCTCATCGGCCGTCCACCCCCTCTTCTTTGTCATGCAACCTAGGGCACAACCTAATTCCGGCCATGTAGACAGTGTGAAGTAGAGCGAAAGGCTGGTCTGGTCACCCAGTCCTCGCGGACTCTTTGGCGTCTTCATTTTCTGCAAGCCCTACATGTCCATGAATATATCAGAAGATAATCGCGACATCCGCCCGACTTGCCATAACCGTGGCGTCACGCGTCATTTCACGTACCAAACAGTATATTACAACCAGCTATCCCGTAAAGGTAGGGGTAGACGCAGCGCCAGTTAGAGTCCCGCTGACATCAAACAGGAGATACTGGGTGGAAGCCAACTTCCTACTAGGACTTTGCGCCATTCCTGTATATTAACACGGATCCAGCGTGACACGGAATGTGCCTCCAAAAGGTCGAACGCAATACTCCCGGTGCTGTCTAAGCTTTGGGAACAGAGACGTTGCGACAAATAGTCAAAGGTGGTACCCTCCAGGGTGGCATCTTAGGCAAAACTAGAGGCGAAACCGGACCGAGAGATATATCGAGCTTTCGAAGGTGTTTCTTACCTTTATACTCAAAAGGATTATGGTGTGACTGCGTCGCTCAGTGGCATAGGCACCTTCTAAATTGGCCACGGATGCAATGGGAGTCATTGGTGAATGAAGAAAACGCCGAACCATGCGCGTACAGACGCAAATTGCATTGTATATGATTCAGAGCAAGCGAAACCTAACCCAAATCGACAAATAAAGTCTCAATGCTAGATGTACGGAAGGTAATAAATTTAAGATGTTGCATCAGGTGGTTTTCCCGTTTCCGAAGTTGAGATTTCAATTTAAAAAAAAAAACCCGGACCAAAAGAAGGTCGTCCCAAAAAACTTGATTCCGAAGAGTTTAAATTTGTTGTTACAGCAAATCCTGCTACAACTTCTAGGGAACTAGCAGAACAATTGACCTTAACCCATACGAGTGCCCTACGCCAAATGAAAAAGGATTGGAAAGGGTACAGTGATTGGAAAATGGGTCCCGCACGAACTGTCTATGGCGAATCTGAAACAGCGTGTAGCTTGCCTTGAGTCATTGCTTTCACCACACCTTCAGTCACTATTTTGGGGCAGGCTTGTCATTGGTGATGAGAATTGGATCCTTTATCATAACGTTAAATGGCGCCGTTCGTGGATTAGTCGAGGAAGCAAAATTTCTCAATAACCGAGATCATGTTGAGCGTATGGTGGGATATTGAAGGAATTGTCCATTACGAAATGTTAGGCAACAATCAAACGATTAGTGCTAATCTCTACTGCATTCAACTTCGTTGTTTGAAAGCAGCTGCACCAAAGGGGAGCCTCATTAGTCAACAGAATTGGGTGTCATCCTCCATCATGATAATGCCCGTCCTTACACAGCACGAATAACCAAAATTCCCTTGGAAGAACTCGGTTAGGAAATATGGCTTCATCCTCCATATTCACCTGAAGTTTCTCCTTCTGATTATGACTCGTTTACAGAAGCTTTTGGACAGTCTAAGGTTGACATCATAAGAAGAGGTTCAAAATGAGTTGGATTCATATTTTGCCTCAAAACCTAAATAACTTTACAAGCGCAGCAATTATGAGCTTTTTGAGAGATGCAATGAGGTTCTCGACAGCAATGGAGGTTATGTTTATGATTAAATATTTCCATATCATAAGTATTTTCATGTATACCCTAAAATCAGACATTACTTTCGTTCCACCATGATAGTACTTTGCATTTCTACATCGGTTTGGAGCTCTGTATTGTTGTCATCTTTGTTAATTTCCTTCATATTTTCATCTTATCTGGAAATTTAGGTATGATGCTCACTAATTCAGTGGTAATATCATTCATATATAATAAAGGATCCCTGTGCAACCCGTTGGGAAACCAAGAGACCAGTCTTGTCATTCTAATGAAACCGATATTAATTATATTAAATTAGCCCTCGAGTTTGCCAGCGATTGTCATTCATATCTTCATGTGTATTTCATTATCTGGCCGGGGGACCAAGTCCACTAATGAAAAGGGAAGGGTGGCGTAATGAAAAGAAGATAACAATATTTCTGGCACCTATAATACAAAGTGTCACATTATTTTTCGCACTGTCCGTTTTCGGGGGAAAAAAGGATGAATTTGAGTGCATGGTCGCCTAGATCGCTCATTGGATGAGATTGGATACGAATTACCACATGGTTTGTGGCGAAATCTGAGCAAAGGCTGCATTCGTTGAGCTCTGCCTCTCACAACTCTTGACGGTGTCTGTTAAAGGTGCAACAAAGGATCATGGCTGTCCTCCCAGCATTAAAATAGATGGACATCTGTTGCAATAACCCGTAGTACATGACCCACGTTAAACTACAGGTCCCCCAATTTATATATGCACACAAAACAGTCGGGTGATAGAATCCTGGCAAGAAAAGATTACAGGACACACCTTGGTGCGATACGAAGGATTGGGATAATTGCCCAAGGATTGAAACTCAAAACCTTATCAGCAAAATAAAGATAAATCAGTCTTCTGCACCCGTAATTAAAGTGCAATATTATAGTATCTGTTTTATCAAACTAAAATTACTTTTCGGTTCTATAACATTTGTCAGTCGTATGTGGTACTTTTAGGCGGCACTTAGAGGAGGGGTATGTTTGATTTTGCCCCGCCGACAAAAGTTGGGGCTTTTGAAACTGTCAAATCACTATAGTCGCTATTTCACGATCGTTCTTTAAAAAGTGTCTGAAAATGATTCCCTTTTCATGATCAAAAGCGCCTATGGAATTGGAGGAGGGTGAACGTGAGGAGGGTGAACGTGTGCCTTCCACTCGACGGAATCTTGTTACAACCATTCTTCTCCCGTCATTTTTATAAGCGGTTGTACATCTTCAAATGAAATCGTCTTATTTATCTCCGGCAAACAAATGTTAAAGACATGTTGCAGAGGAATACCAAGTAAATAAATATAGTGAAGATAAAAAATGAAGTTGAGTGGAAGCACCAAGTATATGAAGAAAATTACTGAGGTCAAGCTGTTTTTTCAAGTTTATTTTGATTAAAAAATTGTGCGGGCAAAATAAGGTAGAAGCTAAATTCACATAACATCTATATTTAGAATGAATTACGAGCATTTTATGTACTATACACACATGCATACTTAATCCTTAGCTGCAATGGAAAACTAAATATGTCCACGAATCCACAACTTGACCCGAAATGCTCCGTTGAGGTGACAACAGTCTTGGCACCATCATGCATTTAAATACCCCAACTTCGTTAGTGAATTTTGTTGATTATTATTATTATCTTAGTTCTTAAAGAAAGCAAACCAACGATAGAATCTCCGCGAAGAGGTTTTGGAAAGAGGCGCATCAAAGGAAAATTTAGGAAGGGTAAAGACCCCGAGTAAGTCGAAGAGGAGATCAATTGAGACAATGGGGGGGGGGGTAGAGCACAACATATGTGTTGGTATGAGATTAACCAACCATGGGGTCGCACCGTCTGATTCATATTTCAGGGGAGACTTACTTATTTACGTGGGATCCAAACCACGGGTCGCTACAACGTATAACAGCTGCCCGGTGAACTCCACCCAGTGACACTAAAACACACCCGGGTGTAGCTTTTGTGACAGTAACCTTCTTTCCACTTTCTTTATCCGCTCTAAAATCAATCTAACTTCCTCCCTTTCGACACAGGTCGAGAGAAGTTAAATCTTTGCAACTACACTTTAATAACAATAATAAATATGACTACTTTATAAATAATTCAACACCCCTTTATAAATAATTAATAGTATCGACCTGACAATTCCCTCAGTTTATGAATTTGAGCTCCATTCAAGGCACGGTGATGAATGAAGTTTGTACTTTTAGGACTCGAGTATTAATTGTTTTAAGTTTGATCCTTTGTCAAATCTTGCTTTGTTTCTAGTCTTTTTGCTTGCTAACCAATTCTGTGAATGATCGTTCTCTTATTTTGCACGTGTCAATATTTTATTTTGTTAGTTTATTTAGTATAATTTTTTGAATATACAATTGTATCCTATGAAATCTTCATAAAATATGCTAAATGGATTCCATTATGTACCATGGAAATTTTATTTACCTACGCATCCTATTTTTAAAAATATTTGAATAAAGGGAAATCGTTCTCTTATTTTGCTCGGTAGTGTATTTTATTTTCCTTAGAAGAAGGATTCCGAGTGCTTTCGTCTTTCTTATCAAAGACCTTTCCTGTGAATGAGAAAAGAGGCATTTAGGAAGGGTTTATAAGTGATAGGGGGGGGGGGGATTTGCTTATCTGACTTGAAGCTGGTTGGGCAAGACTAAGGAGCATTAAGTAAATATTTAGGGGGTTTTGTACTTTGATTAAATACATGATTGGATCTTGGAGACCAACTGGGAATTATGTTTAAAGATGTTAAAAAATATATAAAAACACATTCTAAAATATTACATGAAACAGTATTGCTACAATTTGAAATGTGACAGTGGTAGATGAATGGAATAGGCTCAGTAGTTATGTGATAGAAGCGTCATTTCTACGAAGTTTTAAGAATAGACTAGGGAGATTTAGAAATGAGGATGTTAGGTGAGACTGGTTCGATTCCCTCATGAAGTAGAAATGAGTTGAGATCATCATTATGATCATTATTACTGCGATTGAATCATCAAACATTAGCAAGCCGTTGCTGTCTTTCAGTCACCATTTTCCAAGGCATTTGGTCTCGTCCGTCTAATCAAGAATCTTAACTTAACTAAATTCGTGGGTTCAAACTTATTCTAAAATCTACTGCTGAAGAACCAGCTACCAAATTACTATTGCTTAGCAATACAGTTGAGACTCGGTAAGTGTCTATTTTCGTCATAAAATAGCTTGTTGCAAGAATGGATCTAATTCAACCAGTGTTCAAGAGTGAATTCAAGAACTGTTAGCGGAATGCTGCAGAAATCTTCTGATACAAAATTAAAGTGAAACCAGGTATAGTAGGAATATGAAGACCCAGGTGATTACACTAATCATTTATTGGCCGGACGTTTCGGACCTTCACTAGGACCTAGTGAAGGTCCGAAACGTCCGGCCAATAAATGATTAGTGTAATCACCTGGGTCTTCATATTCCCACTACATATCAGATTCCCAAGGAACAAATCAATTACAAGTATCATATATATATATATATATATATATATATATATATATATATATATATATATATACATACATATGAGAATTTTGCTTGTCCTTTCTGAATTGTCTAAGTTAAAGTTCCTAAAATAAAGCTAGGTATCGACATCAAGCATAAAGAACTAAATGCTACATCATTTCCTGAAAAATCCGCCAAAACGTCTTATTCTAATGTTAGAATCTCAAAGTGGGTTTTTTTTTCTGCAAAACAGCCTTGAAGAGGGGTTAAGAGTGACTGCAAGGGCACGGCAGAGGGTAGAAGAGGAGCGATTCTTAGCGCGGAATGAGCCGACAAGAAGGACTCGAGACCCGAGCCTGTCTCGCAAATTCCTGCTTATAATTCTCTTCTGCTCTTTGGAGGTTTTAAATGGATATTGTAACGCCAATTATTTTATATTTGAAAAAGCTTGAAATTGCAGGAAGTAATGATATTTATTTTCTTTAGTATTTCTGCCCTATTTAATTCCTTTCTTTTAATTGAGTATTAAAAACCCCATGAACAGGGAGGGTGCGAAATTCCCCTAAACCTGCGCTTACCAACCAATCGCGTTGCCCCCGAATGAATGGACCTGCTCTCATTGACTTCCACTAACTTCCCGCTCATTCACAATTGCCATCATTCTTGCGAGCTGAAGATTTAAATTCTCAGATTCAGCCCCAGTGGCAAATAAAAATCTGCAAAACAAAACCCACCAAATCAATCTCAACAGAGATATATGTCGTACAAACGAGAATGGTGTAACATGTCTGAAGGTGAATAAATTCTTGATCTTCCACGTGCGACACCAGGTGGCTCTCCTTACAAGGGAATGAGGCCTAGTGTGCAAAATGGTACAAGGCTGCGAGCGTATAAGCGATTATTAGGGAAGGAAAATAATTGCAAGCAAAGAATGTTGAGGTGGGGAAAACTGAAGGTCGAACTTAAAGGTGATTAAAACCACAAAATATAAATTTAGAGGTTTCTCTTCCCGATAATAATGAATAATAATCGTTTTCGTGTGTTAGATTGTAATTTAACCATCTTAAAACACGTCTACAAAGGAGAAACCCGAAAATTCTGATTTTCAAAGGCAGAATGTTGGTCAATAAAGCCGAACAGAAACGAAAAAAAAAACTAATGACGAGAAAAACACATACATAAAAAAATAACGTAAAAGCAAAGGAAGGAACAGCATTCGAAACCTCCAGAAACAGATTTCATATACTGAGTAGAGGCATTCATAGGTAAAATTTTAACCCTTGTGAGGAACAAAACGGTATCAAACGACTGCCGTGGCTAGAGGTCAGTCCTTCGACATAAAACATAGAGCATGTGTGGAAAATAATAACAAGTGTTTACCTAAAGCCGTTGAAATTTCTGTCTTACGACAGCTAAAGGCAAGACAACTGTGACGAGCTAAATCCTCCTGTTTTGAGCTCTACGTCACGAAATAAAATTGGAACCCAAAACCTGTGGCATTCATTTACTTCTTGTAAAAATCATTCATTCAACGAGACTGGGATATATATTTTCATCTTGAGTTACCTTTTGAATAGGAATTCGTATTTACACAACTTCCACAATAAAATGAGAAAATTTGGATACTAATATATAAATGGTTTTGAAATTCTTTACTATTCGTGGACATATTAATCAAGCGATGTATCAAGACGCATTTTCCATACTCACCGCCATGAATGGGCGTATGCCAGCACCAAGGCCTAGCAAGTTCTTCACTGCTGGAAGAATTTCGGCTACTCGAGTGACGATTTGGCCCTATGAAATCAGGAGAATTTTTCGATTTCATCTGTTTCTCCTGTAATTTGCGCAGCTCTTGGTTATGATGCTGCAGGATACGACGAATGGCATTGTTTTCGTGCTCTCTCTTTTTAGTCTCTTGCTCTATTCTGCTGGCTTCCAAGGCGACTGCATTGCTAATAGCGAACGGGTCTGATGTGGATAAAGCAGCAAATTCCACAGGGTGCTTCAACTCGAGATGACGGGCGATGTTGGTAGTATTTCCAACGAACTTGATTTTGGTTGGGCACAGATCGCATTGCACTTCCAGCCGGTCACAGCCCGCAAAATGTGACAGACGCCAAACTTTACTTCGACCCACCATCCCTTCTAAAGTTCAAGTAAGACCTCAGCTTATATAACTTCTGTAACCCAATGTTCTGAAGGAATTGACAGGAGCTGAAGAAATGAGGCTAAAATGAACTCTTATGACAGGGACTTCAAAAAGATTAATATTATATCTACGGCATTACGGAAACTTTCTCACAATTAAAATAATGTTCTTTTAACAATTCAAGTGACATTTTTACTTCAGAAATCCTGTTTGCGGGAAAATTAGGAATAGATTTTAAACGTGATTGATATTTCAACTTCAAAAATCTCCAAACATAACTTTTGGTTACTAGCCTAAATCGCTTTTGGGGGCTTCCAAAGCTACATAATCCATAGAACTCAGAAATAAAATAAATAAGCTCCAAAATGAAGAATCATTGGCCTCATTGATGTCGAAACGAAGCGTTGACGATTGGATTAAAATCACTCAGGAACATTTGTAGTAAGACTTAAAAGAAAATGACACTCAGTGCCAAATTTTCTATATATGAATAAAATTCAAAGATAGGAAATATACTCCGGTCGTATCCAAGATTTTTTTTAGCCAGACATACAATAAAACCTTTTTCAACAAGAATATATGAGTGCGAGAAGAATTTCCACGTAGTGAAGGACACCGAAAATTATAATAGAATGGATGCATAAAACTTTTGTCCATTATTGTAGTTACAACAGACATATCGAATATCTAATTTCCAAACAGGTATTAATTAATTAATGTAAAGATGGTCTCTCCAACGAACAAATAGCGTTGTGTTCAACTATGGCCTTGACTGAATTCTTCATTTGAAGATCCTTTAGACAATACTCGTTGGTTATTACGGCTTTACTGTAATATTAGGGGGAGGGGGGCTAAGGTGATGAGCAACAAGTCTCTTGTTTTCCACAGTATATATGTCGCAGCCACCTGAAAATCGCGAGAAAAATGGCAGAAAAATTAAGGACACTTCTGGCTTTAATGTAAACCTTTTATTACGAAAAGGTCATCTTCCGGAAACAAGGATCGTTTGCGATTGACGATTTCAGACTCGATTGATGAAGATTAGAAAAAGTTAAAGCTATGGATAACGAGTGTATTCTACTCGTTATCCATAGCTTTGAGAAAAACACAGCGATTGAAGAGGAATAACCGAGCTGAACTTTGGAGATTGACTAGGTGAATTGACCGTGACGAAATTGCGCAAGAATCAAGTGGGAACTCAAGCAGGAACTAACTCTACCTACATACGAGAATCCGGATCTTTTTATTTGAACTTATCTTTAGTGTAAAATTTGGCCGGAATCACCTTGACCTCTACCAGGTAACCGATGAGGATAAAGAATACGAAAGGTAGGAGCGTAGTATATGCGGGAGCCATTTTATTATCGCAAATGGTTGATTGTATGCGTAGGATGAAATTTTCAGAGGAATTTTGTTCGATGATCGATTAGGGAAGAATTTCGTGATAACTAAAATGCTTATGCAAACAGGCGAGGATCGGATGAATGTCTGTAGCCGGAATGGTGTGAGAGACGGAAAGTTTTAGCAAGCCCAAATTTATAGCTCTGTCTCATTTGTGTGAATGTGTTATGTTGGTGGGGCGTGATAAGGTTTTATGGAAGTGCATGAGTTGAAAGAGGAAGCATTGGTTTGCCACCTTTAGACGGTGAACATGTATGAGTATGGAGATTAGGCAACCAAAGGTTTTATCTCACCAGACTATATATGCAGATACATCATTCAAACATCATAACGTATATCATGGTTAAGAAAGCTGTTTATAAACCGTGACAATCAGTCTTCTTTGTATAAATTGGTAAAATTATTTCAGGAAAATACCATTCTATCATTGTAGAACGTATGCTAATATTCTCAAGAGATTAAATTGAAAAGGATATAGGATTGCTGATTGAGATTGGGCTCCCTGCCACACAGCCGCCACTGAATAGTATCAACCAATTTATTTAGCCCCATCAGTCCCTTGTTTTCTATTCCATAAATGACGTGTAGACAAAACTAGAAGATTTTACGGAAAAAAAACAATAACACGACCAGATTGTTTAATCTATAACCTTAAACATGGTCAGAAATAACTCAAGCTCCGAATGAAATAAATCACTAATTCTGCCCTTATGCGAGTCGCTCTTCTTGAAGCAGGTAAACTAAAAAAAAAATAATCCACGTTCTAAATAAAGTGCTACAGCAAAGGCTGGAGTGTCTACTCATTTCGTGTCTCTGTACTATTCTAATCTCGTTTACATGTATCCAATGTTCATTCGCATGTAGGAGTTATTGAAGGATTCGAAATGTATCCTCCCCCTCCAGTATTCAAGGTTGAAAATATTGTCTATAAACAGTGATCGTCAACTCCACTCTAAATCTCAAAAAGGTCAAAGAAACCAGACATATATTATCATTCATGCTTTCTCGTAACACATTTAGTAGTTCCTGTTCCTTATTCAGTCTTTTATAAACATTTACGAATGCTCTGTTAAAATTAGATTGCAACTTTAAGTGGACTGTGGGGTGCATGGCCAAGGCTCATTCATCGTATTGATAGAACATTTCGAAAGTTTAATGAATAGAATAAACTCATCACTGTCCATTCGAAAATGAAAAATGTGTATATCATTGCTTATACTGAGGCATTTTTGTTTATAAAAGGAGTGAAAGTCTATCACAAAAGGTTCGTAACATAAGTAGATGTTGCTATTAAAAAATTAGATATCACCAAAATAAGGCTGGCCTTGGATGGATGTAATGGTCTACGATAGCCCTAATTTCTTATAATTTCATATAACTTTATTTTCTACATATGCAATGGTTGAAGTAGATCATTTTTAATGAGTTTACGTTTATCGCTATAAATTAAAACCAGGCCCAAACATACAAGTTTGCTGGGGGACTATTGACCGAGGTTTTTGTGTCCACGAACGGATAATTAGCCCATAAATACATTATGGCGCCTGAATTCACACGAATTTAGGAATTAAATGTCAAATTTACCCCAAAGAAAAAATTAAGTAATTAATCTGTCCGAATTTTACCTATTTAATATTCACATATTTTCCTCTTGGGCCAATATCCAACCACAAGATGATTTTCTAAGTTGAACAATTCTAGAATGAAATCGCATGTCAATAATTAACAATTATTTTCCTACGAATTAGTGCATGATGCAACAACCCTTAATTATAAGCATTGAACCATCTCGCATCGATGAAAGAGTCTTATTTTCCAACATGGCAGCCACTTTTGGGTGAAATGTGGGTATTTGCAGGAAGATTAGCTCAATCCCGCTCCCTATTGCCACACCTAGTACTCGGACTGCGTACATTCTTTATTTTCATTTTGCGTAATTTTACCACTTTCTTTACGAACTTAGGTTCAAAAGGTTATGGCGAGACCTTCCTCGGTTTTCGCGACGATTAAAAACAGCGAACGGGGTTCGAAGGTCGTCTAAATGAGCCTCAAGCTTCGAGGTCTTCATCTGATTGCTTTATGCCAATCAAAATACGAAAAATATCTCCCCAAAACCAAGATTCAACGAAAAAGCACATTATATAAAATTGGATCCGATATAAAGCAATGTGATAAATAGTAACATAAGGGAGATAATATAAAGAAATTCAAAAACCTCAAATATTAAACAAAATTAAGTAAATTCTTATCGGGACGAATAACAAGCGCCAAGATGGTGGCGGCCATCTTGGATAACAGAGAGCATGAAAGTCCGAGGATATTTTTATTTCTTAAGTGAGAACGAAATGCAACCTTTATATCCCCAAAATACATGTTTTAGTTAGTTAATTGCGCCCCCGCCCCCTTTCAATTGTGGACGAGGTCCTCCGACCGGTTAATGAAATTCACATAGAGATCAGAATGACAATCATTAGCATTTGCACTGTCTTTGACATACCCCAGGGAGCAAAGGAACCCTTCGTGGTCTAAGGGAGGGCCATCCGTTCGGTGTCAGGGACGTGTGGATATGACAACACTTTTGGCAGATTCCAGAATGGAAGAGTGATATGTTGTGTGTGTGAAGAGAGGATGGGCGAAAAGACAGCATTTGTTCGCGATTGGCTATTTGTGTGATGAAGTACGTGGTAGAATCTCTATGCGCATGCCCCGATTCGAGGCATCGCCTCACTGGCGGCGGCTCCCAACGAACGCCAAAGTCTTTGTGTCCAATTTTCGCCTGAAATCAAACCTGGTACCTAGACGTTGGAGATGCAACGCCTTCTCCTCTAGGCTAGTGAGAGCACCATGACAAGCTTGGCCACCGTACAGATAATACAAGAATGATATAAAATAATGAATACTGAATAGGATGAATAAAAATGAATAGAACTCAAAAATAAATCAGGAGTTCTCAACCAGGAGGGGAGGGGATTTTAGGCTGGTGGGGAGGGGGATACATTGGGGCCACAGAATGGTAAACTCCAGCTGTCGGAATCTGCGTGCAAACTCTACTAGATATCATCCATCGCACTCTTGAATCTTAGATTAAATTAAAAAATAAAGATTATTTCACTTCTTATTTGGTAAAAAATTCCATTTCTAATTATTTTTAAAGCCCACTTTGAGTCTGATCATCTTCGATAGTGTGTGTGTGTGTGTGTGTGTGTGTGTGTGGGTGGGTGGGTGTGGGTGTGACATTTTGGCAAGTGATGAAAAGTGAGCATGGAGGAAGGTCTATTTTAAATCTACCAGAACAAATAGCACATACCCCCAAACGTGCAAACCTAAATTATTGTATGGGAACAAAAATAAAGGAGGGAGTGTGTGGGTGAAAATGAAGAATAAAGACTGGATAGGAGGAGGTGATTAATTGCGGGAAGCTATCTATATTTGTATCGTGTGGCGAGTTATCCTAATAGACGATAGAAAAAATATTAATTTTACTTTCCGTAAATAAGAAATATTTAATTTGCGATATAATGCAATTTATAATTAAATTTTCATTCCGAGAGAGGTTACCGATAGTTTTTATAATAATCTTTCGAAAATAAAAACCGCGTAATTCATTATTCACTCGTTGTCAGTTTACACTAATCAAAATGTTAGACCCATATGTCCTCATTCCTGTTCAAACCCTGCACTCACTGATAGTAACGGAGAGGCCATGAAACCGTGTCAAGAAGGGCCCCCAATACACATATGTACCACACTCGAGTTCTCGAGGCGAACCGCACCGACACGCCATGCCGAGGTAAGAAAACGCAGCAGGAAATTCAAGCGAGGCATCAGCCCCGTCCTGCGAAATAGTCCAAGAGTCGGCTGCCTGCTGCGTATCGTCGGCTGGAGTCCAATGCTGCTGCCGTGCATCGATCGATCCTTGCGAACCAATCACATTCAAGAAACGATCATCGATCTTACTTACTTGAACCAATCATAAGGGAGCTTTCTTGATCGATTTCCATTACAGCGTATGGATTTTTTAGAAGCCGCGCGTTGCCATTTCGTAGGATATTACTGACTTCATAGAAAGAAGTGCAAATGGAAGATGTAGTTGTTACTATCACGATACAAATTATCTAATTAATACATGAAAATGCGTAAATGCGTCACTCTTCCGCATCTCAAATCCATTTTAAAAACAAAGCGAAGTAAAGAAGGACATGGCTAACCATTTCCGATCCTACTTTTTCCTCCGATGTCAGATTCATATACTGAATGTAGCAAGGAAATAATGTGTCAATATTTATCACGTTTCCTGCATATAACTGCTGGCGAATATATAATTTTATGTCTCGTCTGAAATCAGTTATTAATTAAACAATAATTACCATTCAATAACCTTATTTTTTTATACATGCTTGTTTTTGATGAGTTATACAAGTATAACTTTCCACTCCCATAATACTGAGCAACCCGTGTCATCCCACCCCTTATTTCGCTCCCCTAGTCCTTTTCCCTTTGGTTTTCCATACAATATTTATTTAGGGACTTTCGATTAAGGCGACTCAATTAACAATTTCACCATTGTGAGAAATTTCTCTCCCTAACATATTTCTTGCAATTGTCGCAGTTGAAGAGTTGACCTTCATCCACTATCCAATTTATTCTCTGGTATTTTAAAAACATTTTCTGGCGTTGATTTCTGTATTTCATATGCATCCATTTTTATACCCTACCTCTCCTTCCTTGGGTAGGAGGGGCTGTTGAGTGAACCCGAACCTCCTCGGTTCTGGAGCTACTTTTCCCAAACGTTCTCGGGTAATCCAAAAGAAAATCTACTCACGACAAGAAAAATGCTAGGCTTTCGTTGGTCTCTACCAAGGGAAAAAAATCAGTTTTGAAATTTAGATTCGCCCTAACGAAACTGTAGCATTTGTCGGTGATGTGAAGAATAAGGGAAGTGGGGTAATCCCACAGAGTTCACGCTTACCCAAACCTTACAGCCACTAGAAAGTACCCATTCACCCTCTTTGCGAAGTCAGGAATTTTGAATAAATCGCACGATCAAATGCCATAAATAAAGGCCCAATGGGAAAACGAAAAGAATGAACTAACGATAAGAAAGAGTTACGGGAAGATTACAATTGGGAAGCACCGCGACTGATATTTCCGAAAACAATGATGTACACACATCATTATTTTATCACAACCGTAATGCAAATTGGGTAATTTAGAACATGTTTCATTGTTGTAAGATGGGCAATACATGTAAAAGATAAATGGGGAACAAAGAACCCCCTTACCAACCAGGTTACGCCTGACACAAAAGCCAGGTCATGACAACTATCCATTCATGGCAAGCAGAGTATATATAGACTTCTAGTCATTTCCCTACTCCCAAATCACGCAGGGAGTAGTAGTGATAATTAATTCTTTATGCACGCCATTATTAATATTAATTCACTTCCAATTCATTCATCCACCTCACGTTTTCTCAGCTAACCCCAGTACCATTGCACATCTGATTAAAAAAATAGATTGATTACTACCATCATTATTGGTTGCGATATAAACCCGTTTTAAAAACCTTCCTGAGTCACTCTTTTGATATGCCAAGACCCTTCCACTTAAAAAATCCCTTCAAATCTAAGCTTTTCATTTTATCAAAAATATTCAAAACAACTATACACAAAAGTGATCAAATTTCCATTAACTTAAGGAATCTCAGTATGGGATTCATATCTTATATTTCCAAACCAATGACTACTCGTCTCCATCTCCTCCATCTAGGAAACATCGATCTAACCGCATTTACGAGCCACTACTGGACAGTATCTAGATACATATATCGGCGATATGTATCGATCGATACATTTGTATCGACTATCGGTATCGTGTTAGCGGCCTCATGATGTATCGTAATCGCTTAAGGTATTTTTTAGTAAATGTATCGGAAAAAGTCGATAATCGATACATTTCACTTTATTTTATATATCATAAATTAATGGTATATCGGATAAATTGAAATTGATAGTTGGTTGCTTTCAAGCTTGATTCTTTTGTCTCCGTTGTATTTCCTCTGATGTATGTATTCTTACGAATATTGTATTAATGCTACATCTATGGGACGTAAAAACAATGTAGATTTTTTAATATTCTCTTAATATAGTCCTACAAATAATTTATAGCTCTGTAGCATTTCTGCGAGATCTAATATTCGTTAATTTTACGATAGTGTGATTATTTTCATGATAATGATGAAGCCATCTGACTTTGAGACATAGGTGAGATGTATTGCACATAATATTAATTTATTTATAAGGCATATGATATAAAGCTACTAAAATAAATTTAATTAAAAAAGTAATCTGTTATTTTGAAAAGTGTTAATCGCAAGCTCATTGAAAGTTTCTACAATATAATATAATAAGATAGATCCAAATTCGGTGTTACCTCACTCGCCAGTTACAGTAAACCTAGGGTTAATTAACAAACACAAGGGAACATTTTTTTTCATTTTCTGATCCTTGAACTGATTGTCTTTTCAACGCTGATCTGAAATCTAAAATCAGTTTTTGTCCGTATGCTCTAGTTTGCATGCTATTTGAAATTTATGATTTTTACAGTTTTAGTGGTTAAACTTCCTCTGAAGATGAAAGCAGTACATCTGATCAGGAGTTTCAAGACATGGTCTCATCTTCCGAAGACTCCTCATCTAATGAGAAACAGTCATCAGCCCCCTCAGCGTTTTACTCAGGCGGAACTGAATGACTTCGCACTCTCCAAGAAAGTAGCGGAGCTATTATCCTCCAGGCTAAATGAACAAAACCTTATTGACAAGTCTGCAAAAGTTTCATATTTCAGAAGATGGAACCAGATTTTTGTGAATTGTTTTTAAGAAGACAAGCAATTTGTTTACTGCCACGCGATCTCAGGTCTTGTTTTTAGATAGTTCTATGCGAAGCTTCAAGTTTGTTCTCTTGCATAATGGCAAGGTTTTTGGTCGCCCATGACGACATAAATAGGTCATTGACTTACTCAAATATCGACCTAAAATGGTCAACTTCCTCATTGACCAACAAAAAGGTTTCCCATTCTCTCTCTGCATGTGGCACAGTCGAGCTCGAGGCAAACACTGGACACATAAGGAATGACCCATCCGTGAAACTGGCACCAGGCCTACCAAATATTGTGAAAGAACCGAACGTCAGCCAAGAGGAAATCATTTCCCCCCACTCCACCTCAAGCTTGGCTTGATAAAGCAGTTTGTAAATGCATTGAGTACTGACAGGGAATGATTTTGGCGCATAGATTCGTCCCTTCCTGCTTTACCTTTTAAGAAGATCAAAGCAGACGTAGGTATTTGATGAACGTGACAACGTGGCTGTCATTCGCTTCGGTTACACAAAACTTTCTTGATAATAAAAATGCCGATAACTAATTGGATTTGGTTGCTAGAATGATATTGACTTCTCGTGATCTTGCTTTTATTTCAAATTTTAGTACCCATTATGATGAATATACAGGCTATTGATAAAAATACATATTCTTTGCCTAAGAGTTTGTTTCAAGCCTAATTTTAACATAGTATAATAATAAATTGCTTAGATGCCTATACTGCTATATGACATTATGCGGAAGGTGTCAAAATTTGGCCAAAAAATTTTAAAAATTAATTCCAAAAAATTTGTAGCGTATAGAGAAAATCTGAGTTCAGATCTGAATTCAGCACACTCAAATTAGGTAAGAACAATGCAACCAAATTTTTGTTTTCCAGTGCAATCTGCGAGTAAGATAAATACTGTTATTGATATGTTGCTTGCTATCAAGTGAACTGTTATTATATGTTGCAACTCGTAGTTCTGTTCTACAGCTGGAGTGCCCTTTATCCAGGCGGATCCCGACCGTATAGTGAAATAAACATAAAAGTCCGTATGACAATCGCTGTTGAATCCGAGGCTCCACGTGGAACCTTGGTCGCCCCGGGACAGAGGGACCTTTTCCGAAGATGGGAAGGGAATTGCTGCTGTTTGCGATGAGAAGTGTAAGATCTACCCACACAAGTACAGGGCTGAGCACAGTGCGTACAGGCCAACGCCGTATCCACTCGGCTACCGAGAAGTCTACAGATGTACTGTGAATCTCTCTAGTGCCGCTCATCTTTGTAAGACATTTCAAAACCTGTCACGTCGTTTCGTTTCGCTACTTAAATAGGGGATTGTTTCCCGTTCCTACAGTCGTTGATTAGCACCCGTGAAATGAGTAACTCTTGCTGTTTTGCACAATGGATAGGTCTGATGATCCAAAAGAACTTAGTGATTTAGAAAGAAATGTTGATAAAATAAAGATAGGAACTGGGCTAAATCAATTTTTATAATTTTCAACAAGTACTTAAATGTTCATAATTGTAGTAATGATTTAAAACTATCGTATTTGTGTTTGCTATGCTCGAAAAAAACTGAAGTAATTATAATCAGTACTGATCAGCTTGCTGCAATTTGAAAATAAATCAGTAAGTTTATTTACTTGATTATGTTTATTGATCACTTTTAACCAAATCAATTTATGTGTTAGTAGTGTCAGTACATTAAAATATTATTTTTTATTATATTAAAGCTATCTCAATCCTGATCAAGCTGTATTTTTAATTTAAAAAATAAATCTAGCAACAGAGACGGCATCCAGATAGGCTAGAGAGTTTCGTCAATGAACGTAAGAACCGCCAGAAGAAAAGAACCAAGGCAGATGGTACTGCCAGCACGTCAAAGATTCTCCAGTTTAGCAATGCGGCGTCTGCAATTACTCAAAGAAATCTTGACGATATATCGGTTGCTTCCATTGTTGACGGCTTGCACCCTCTCTTCTGTCCATCGGTGGATAATGGGGAATTGAAATATCTATTTCCAGGTAAGCTACTATATGTATTCAATAGGTTAGCTTAAATTTATTTGATTAACTATTTTTGAAATACTATTTCATTGTAATTGAATGTTGTTTCATTCATAATTACGAGTATTTGTATAGTAACCGAGCCGATGTTATGTATATTTATTTTTGTATTTTACCATGATAAAATATTCATTCTGTTTAGTATAGATTTCATGTTTCATTTTTGAAAGCAATACTGAGGAATTGGAGATGGCATATTTGTTCGTTTAGAAAACATTATGATGTTGGCACTAATAGAAATGTACTTGACCTTTCTGTTTCACCCTTTCCAATTCAGTGCCTCTCCTTGACTGGCACCTCAACGGCAATTTTGTACCACTTCCTTATCCCGTCGTCTATCTCATCCCCCTCCCATCCCATCAAAGCCTCGCATACCACCTCTCACCGAGTTTTGTTATCTTCAGCTGTTACAACGATCAGGAAACGATGACTTGAGGTTTTGCTTCACTTCTTCCTTCGTTAGACACCACCACCCCTGCTTCTGTCCGCAACCACTCCCCTGCATACTTTCCTGGAGCTTCTCCTCTTACCTTGATGTCTATGCCTCCCCCTCCCCCCAACTTCTCTCGCAACCGTGTGCCCCTTGGTTCTCCAATACGTTTTTGAATGCCAAGCAACACAGACGAGGTTGCGAAAGTTGCCTTCGGGCTGCCCGCGCTCTGGGTACGAAGATAGAGACAGCTGCCCTACATTTGCTACTCATCCTTATATCACCCTTATGAAGTTTGAAGTGAAACCCACACCTGCCGTATCTTTGCTTATATAAAAACAATCCACACACACACACACACACTATTCAAGGTTCTTGCTCGTCTCTCTGACACTGTCCCTTGGGAGACTAACCTCCATCGGTCTTCTCTGAAAAAGATTGCTTCTCTCCTCATCTCTTTCCCTCCAAGTATTTACGCTCAGTTCCTTCCAGTTCTTTTACTTTAGCTCATTGGTATCCATAACACATCCCTCTGGTCAAGGGTGATACCATTTGATTTCAAAAAGGCTGATGTTCGCCAAATCCTAAAAAAACCTAACCTGACCCCCAAACGATCCGTCACCCAATCTCTCAACTCCCGGTCCGTTCTAAATTCTTTGAAAGTTTGGTGTCAATCCAGACTCAAGATAACAAGTCTTACTACAACATTAATGAGATCTTCCAGTCTAGTTTGAATTAAGGTCATAGTACTGATCAGCTCACCTACATATACCTGACCGTCTTCGTCGTGCGGCCGATGCTGATCAACCTTTCATTCTGGTACCAAGCCTTTCCTTAGTTGCTAGACAATCACGCTGCGAAGGCCTATGACTTTGATAAGTGAGGAAATAAACGCAGGCAAATATTATAAATCTCCCAACTACTGGAACCTCTTAATGGGTCATTTGTGCTTGAAATATAAGGATGTCAAATAAATTCTCGCCAGGCACTTACCTTTGATTTAAATTAACCTAATTATGGAAATGCAGTCCACACTCCAGTTCACACGCTAGGGGCCTGTGGCCACCAGCATCCATATTTTGGCCAAGGTCAGCTTTTGCATCTATCCTTAGTCCTCCTTTAAATGCAAGGAGGTTCTAACTGAAAACTCAAAGCCCCAAGAAGAGAAACGGTCTTCTGTTCCTGGTTAAAGAAGCTTATGTATCTCACACCTATTTTCACGTGCCCTAATTTCAACATTCTCTTCACAAATTTGATAAAAAAAGGTCTAGCACGTTAGTTCCACAGATTTTAATAAATAAATAAAAAATAGCAGAAAAATGTAAAATTCCTTACCTTCGACGTCACGTCCCTCAGAAGCGTTCGGATTTCTGTCAGCCTGAAACAAGATAAACGGGCGAGTTAAATTCCTCTTTTAGTTACCATTTTGACTATCATAATCATAAACCATATAAAATATCCCCATTCATATAATAATAATAATAAGTCTTTTGTAATGCGCTCTTCAATGCCTGAGGCCTTCCCAGAGCGCACGTTGTGCTGAGATGAGAATGGAAATTCAATGGAAATTCAAGAGGGGAAGAAGGCAATATTGAAAAGATGCGTTTTCAGGAGACGCTTAAATGTGGTAAGAGAGGGAGAAGACCTGATTTCAGCAGGAAGAGCATTCCACAACTTAGGGGCGCAGATTGAGAAGGAGCAGTCCCCCATTGAGCAGAGGGATGAACGAGGAATATTCAAAATAGGTGCATGTGATGACCGAAGGGCCCGAGGGACATGGCGTAGCGAGAGGTAAGACGGGGCCTTGTTGTTTAGTGCCATGTTATTTGGGGAACAATTAGACCTGCATAGCAATGAAGTACTATGTGGCATCTCCTCCAGTGTGTTTAGCCCCACGAAGAAAGCTCAAAGTACTGCCCCTCGCAAACCCCATCCAAGCACACCTGTCATACACAATATTCTCAATTTGCCCCTATGCCAGTCCCCTCTCTATTAAGCACAAATTCACATTAACAGTCCATCTTTGACAAAGTCTTCACTCTTTGGATCACAAGCCTCATTATCATATATGTAGTGGCAGTAACTATCATTTATAGTGCTAGTATCAAACCTTCATCGTCTCAGTATTCCACAGACAAAAAATTAAAAATGTTCCTAGTTTATTATCTCAAATTCGACCTTCAATAAACATCTATTGCGCCGAACCTACACATCAAATACAAAAAACACCAGTGGACATATATTTAAGCACACAGCCAAACAATTTCCTATTATTCAGACGTTAATAATAACAGGAAATACGCTGTCCGAAAGCTGTAAGGATCAATTCATCGATGTATTGAAGATGTTGTTAATGCTAAAGGAGGGCCGACTCCATATTTAAAATAAAAAATAACAAACAGCGTTTCCATTATTTGCTCATACCCTGTATATTCTCTAGTTCAAGGGTGGGAAAACCCTCGCCCGTGAGCCCAATTTTCATCGCCCCCTGAGTGATATATTTGTATGCACAAATTTTCAATACTGAAATTCAAATAAAATTTGTATGTCCACAACGAAAGAAAAATAAAAGTAAATGTTAATTTTTTTGACCAATTATTAGACTTAGACGAGTCATATCAGAATGTTGCAAGATATGCCACATATCTGCTTAGCCTTAAGGCGTATCTGGCCAATTTGCGAGACTGTTTTGTAAATTTGTACCTAGTTAACTTTATTTCGTTTTCCTCAGTGGGAGTATTGAAAATTCCTGCATTGATAACTTAAATTTAACCAATTTACAACATTATTAAACTTATTTTTGATACCCTTATCAATATGGCAAGTGGTAGTGAAAATCTCAAAAGAAAAGATGCTGGTGAAAGTGCTGTATTTTATGAAAAATGGACTGAGCTCTATTTTTTTATTTAATTTAATGATAGATGTATTTGTCTTATTTGCAACGAACATGTTTCCGTTTATAAGAAATATAATTTTGAGCGGCATTTAATGAGTAGACATAAGAAATATGAAGATTTGAAAGGATCTGAACGTTTAAACATGATAGCTTTCTTGAGGGAAAATATGGAGAAAAGACAAACTCTTTTTAAAAAGCCTATTCAGGATCGTGAATCTGTAACTCGAGCTAGTTATAAGTTATGCAAAAAAATTCCTAAAAACCTAAACCACATATTGAAGGTGAATTCGTGAAAGAGTGTATGCTTAATGTTATCGAGATTTTATGCCCGAAAACCCTTAAATTGTTTGAAAATATTAGCTTATCGAGAAGAACTGTTTGGATTGTATCAAGGAAATGGAAGATGACATTTAAACCTCCTTAAAACTAAAATCAACAGATTTTTTGTTTTATTCTTTGATTATTGATGAGACAGCGGATCTATCTAATATTGTACATATTGCGATCTTTATACGTGGAATAACTGTAGAATTCAACATACAGGAAAAGTTTCTTCTTGTATGAAATGGCAAACTCAGCATGAAAAACTGAGTAGTCTTGAAACAGATGGCGCTCCGTCTATGGTAGGTTGTGATGAAGGGATAGGTAGCTCTGATTAAGAATGAATTAAGAAGTAACTTTTGGACCCAAATACTTTAATTGTGTGCCACTTCTTCATTAATATTGAAAATTTATGTGCATAAAAAGCAAAGGGTTGAACAAAAGGGAATTTCAAAATATTCTACAAGATCTTGAAGCTGAATATGGGGATTTATTATACCATTGTAAAGTACATGGCTAAGTAAGCACCAAAAGCTCAAGCGATTTTATTAACTGAAAGAAGAAGTGAAAATTTTCATGGACCTAAAAGGTGTTGCTGTTAAAAAATTGGAAGGTAAAAAGGACCTAAGTGATCTTGCATTTTTAGTAGATATAACTGATCATTTGAGGTCTAAACTTGAAACTAAAAGGGCCCAATCAACTAATAACTTCTTTGTTTTCTTATTTCAAAAGCTTTGAATGCTTCATTTATTTATTAAACAATTAAAAAATAACTGTTTCCCACATTTTCCCACATTAAGTGAGCACATTCTCAAATAAACCGAGGAATACTTTGATGAATGTGAAAATCTTTTGAATAAATTACAAAGCAGATTTGAAGAAACCCAAAACAACAGAATCGAACTACCTATATTCGAAACACCTTTTGATGTGCGTCCTGTAGAGTCACTCAATTCTTTGCAATTGGAATTAATTGAATTGTAGTTTGTTAATTTCCTAAAATCAAAATATAGTAATCTACCTCTTTTGGACTTCTAGAAATCTATTGATTCTGAGAAATTTCCTTCATTGCATAAAAATGCTTTGAAATATGCTTCTCAATTTTCTACAACCTATCAATGTGAACAGATCTTTTCAAAATTAAATTATGCAAAAAATCTTCTACGTACAAGGCTCATTCACCTGGCTAGTGTACTATACGAATAGCATCTTCCTCAAAGACAGCTAATATATCCAAACTTTGCCCCAGAATAGCAGTTTAATCCTTCTCACTAAAAAGTCTAATTTAAAGGTAAGGTAAATTATCCTTGATTTTTTTAGAATATATTAGCTTAAATCGATTAGTTATTTCAAAATTTTCATTCATCCTGTGCTTAATTGTTTTGTTGTGCTTAATTGTTTTGATTTCCCAATATTAGGGTATATTAAAATAAGCAATATCCCCTAAGTAATACTATCCCAATTTTTGTGGTGGCAGTCAATAAAAATGTTGCGTATTATTTTTTTAGATATTAATACATGAGTATATCCCACCATGTAATAAATTTAAACATTTACACATTTATTTATCGCCACCAACTTCTTTCATTAGAAATTTCGCCCATGGCTCAAAAAGGTTTCCCCATCCCTGCTCTAGTTCATTCTTTTTTTATTCTATCTACACCTCTCATACACAACATCTCTTTGAAATTGTCCGTTTGCAGTATTCTCTCTCGATCTTTGGCCTTTCACGCTCCTTTTATGATAACTTTGGGACCAGCATACTCCTATGTAACTTTCTCCTACATTCCACTAATGCTCTGAATGCCCATGAGACTTTCATCCCATTTATAAGCTTGTTACCACAGTCTACTTCATCCATATTATACGACTTTTATTCATTACACTCCCTGAAGACGACGAAAACCCTCCTTGTGGGGTCAGTGGGCGGTAGACACCACTGAGGAGACGAGGGAGTCACCTTCACATGGGGGAATCTTCAAGAAATAAAACTAACATCATGCCTACCATGTTGCCCTGTGTCTGAGAAATACCTCAGGGGCAGAGCCCGAGAATCGCCGCCAGGATGGGACTTTCAATATTCAATACCCTCAACATTTCCCTAAGCTGCATCATACCAAAACAAACGCATATGTGAAAACTTGACTTATTGTATAACACACTTAAATCTGGGGGCGCCTAACAAAACTCGGGCTACCACGACACACACTCCTTTTACAGACTGTCTTATAAACAAGGCCAAACTGCAATCCAGTGTGCACTCTGCGGAAGAAGCTCCAACTACACCATAAGTTGTGCTGGCTTTCAGTACCGAAATTCACCACACGACAATCCATTCACCAACCCCAGTCGCCCTCCACTTAGCTCAATTCTCCCCCAACTATCCGCATCAAATTTCCAAGCCCATCCCCACCCCCCACCTTCTGAAACTAAGAGTCCTACACACATACACCACTAACACCCAGCACACCATCCCTCATTAACCAGAACATAGAATATGAATACTTGGCCTTTATCCGGGTAAACAAAACTCAGAAACTCATGCTCGCATTACAAAAATACTACGCTACAGGCACCTTAGATCAAAACAGAGAAAGAAAAGGATATTTTTTATTGTTGTTTGTTTTAATTAAAGGCGGACTAAACAAACGACGTAGACAAAAGCTTAATCCCGTACATCAAAAATGACATTTCTTTCGCTAATAGCTGTAGAGTCATCTAGGCATCCATCCTACAGCATTACCTAAAGGAAATCCAAATACTGCGAGCATCCTAGTCACCAAACTATGAGTCAGTGCTAGACCTTCTTCCACACAGAAAAATATTACCCTGGTGGCAGATCGACGGCTACGACTTTGCCTAGCTAGAATATTCCAGGCAGACATAAAAGCCCACAGAATCTCAAAACACCTAAACCACATATTTACCTTTCCGGATCTTCGTTTACCAAACCGGGTTACCAAAACAACCTGAAAAACCAGTACGTCACTATCCTCTTACTATCTCCCAAACATTATACAAATTGCCCTAAAGAAGCCCATATCCCCCCTCACTGACTGTGACCTATTTGCCAACCTTACTGAATAAAAAGTCCAAGGTTACTCAGTTCTCCATTTCATCCACATGTTTTGCCAACCAGTCACAACAGCAAGTAACAGATACACCTAGAGATAAAAACTCATCAGACTATTACTCAAACTTCTTTCAGGAGATCATGTCACAAATATCAGGGATAATCTACGAAAATATATTAAACGTAAAACAACACAGCAACATTAAAAGCATACCACGCAAAATTTAAGTAGTGATCTGACAACAACTGACGAACCTTCCTGGACTCTCTAAACCACAAACCAGACATCAATAAATTCTGGAAAACTATCAGGAGACTATGCGGATAAACTCTAACAACTTGATCAACAAAAGGATCATCATCATCATCTCCATCTCCCAGTGAATATAGGCCCATTTCTATCACACCAATTTTATCTAAGACTTTTGAACGTCTGCTGTCTAAACGTCTTACTGTATATTTGAGACAATTTCTTGAAGGAACTCAGTTTGGCTTTAGAAAGGGGCTAGGCACTGATGATGCACTATTATTGCTGGTACATGAAAAACAGTCTGCTTTAGACAATAATTGTGAGTCTAGGCTTGTCTCTCTTGACTTCAGTGTCGCCTTTAACACTGTCCACCATAATGGTTTGATTTTTAAATTAAAGTCCGTTGCCATTGCTAGTAAAGTCTTAAGTGTTTTTATAGAGTTTTTAACTAATAGAAAACAACCTGTTGTTGTCGATGGGTGTTTTAGTCCTTATTCTAGAGTATATTCTGGAGTTCTTCAAGGTAGCGCTCTTGGGCCTTTTCTCTTTATATTATATACTAGTGACATGTGGTTTAATATCACTAATAAAATTCTAGCATATGCTGATGACACCTCTCTCTATGCTCATGTTCCATCTCCTGTAATGAGAGTGAGTGTTGCAGACAGCCTCACTGATGATTTGAATAAAATTCATTCCTGGTGTCTTCAGTGGGGTATGAAATTGAATCCTAGTAAGGCTAAGGAAATGATTGTGAGTCGTTCTAGATCTCTAGTACCTGAACATCCCAATTTGTTAATAAATGGAGCTTTGATTAACAAGGCTGACCAGCTCAAGCCCTTGGGAGTAACTCTAGATTCGAAACTCACTTTTGAAACGGATCTAAGAAAATGTATGAGGATGATGTTGTTTTTTGCAAGTGTTTCTTTTCTTTTATTCTACCTCATTTTGAATATTGCTCTGTTGTGTGGAGTTCTGCTGCAGACTTTCATCTGAGATTGGTCCTGCATTTAATTCTGTAAAATCTTTACTATCAGATTTGGATTTAGACATTGCATCGTAGAGATATTAGAGCTCTTTGTATTTCATTTAAAGTAGTGAATGATGTGAATCATCCTCTGCATACATTTTTGCCGAGATTTTATCAACCAGCCAGAGTTACTACGTATTCTGAGACTGTAAATTCCATGTCATTCGAAAATGGTCGTCATTCTACATCTCAGATTTCTAAATGCTTTTTACCGAGAATATGTAGATTGTGGAATACCTCGCCCACAAATATTGAGACTGCTCCTACGTTTGATACTCGTAAGTTTAAAAGATTGGCTAATGTCTTTTTTTTGCTAGCCGTGGGGCTGTTTAATTCTTTTTCCTTTCTTTCTTGCTGTGCTTTTACCTAAACTGACACCTTTTGGTGGTATAATTTTCAAAATTTGCAGTGTATCTCTTTGCATGATCTATATAATAATAATAACTAGAAACGCATAGAGCCAACTACTCGAATGCAAACAAAATCAACTTCATCAAACGATCAAGCATTCATACAAACCGTTAGAGTAGTTTCTTTTAAGTATGTCTTTCCCTGAATAAGGGTTCTCCTTACGCCCAATACCCTACTATGGTCACTAGCTTGTTCCCAGACTCAGAAGAGAAATTTTGAACTCCCTAAAATTCAGAGCGCGACGATAGCCCCTCAGTTAAGACTTTAAAAAAGACGTCCTTTATCCCTCTCATTTTAGACTAGGCTCTCAGCTAAATCCCCTCTCACATTCGACAATCAACTCTAAAAACAACATTTTAAAACCACCTACCTTTCTAATTTTAGTCTTTCCCCCTCATCACAATTTCACCTTATTTACTTTAGTTAAGCTCAGCATCAAATTCTATTTTCAAACTTCAAAATCTCAATTTAAACTACAAATTCTTATCTACCGACGATTCTTGTGGCTAAACTCGCCTTCAGGAATTTGTTTGAAGGAGCTACTAATCCTCTCAATCGAAATCTACTTCCGATTATTCAAACTACTCTAAATACGCTGATTCAGCTCTTGAAATCGTAGCAATCGAACTAACACACCTACAATAGGTCACGATATGTCTACACAATTCAGTGTATTCTCTTTGGGCTCTGGCTCTGTCAACTTATCAAATATTCATCTAAACACAGGTCAAAGAGGCATAAACGCTATCTCAAAAATCTTCAGCCACTCATCTTTCCTAAGTTTATTCCAAATGTCTGGAAATATGACCATATAATACCCATCCTAAATCCCAACAAAAAAACTCTAACTCCGCACCATACCTCCGTACACTACCCTCCCCCCCCCCAAAAAAAAAAAATCATGGGACGTTTAGCACTAAAAATAATCAACCCACACACGAATTTTCCCTCTGAACTCAGCAATCATTGTACTCACCAACATTGTCCACCTCAAAAAAGAAAGTTTCAACCACCTTACCCATCACTTAGAATAGTAATGACAGCAATATACATAAGCAAAGTCTTCGACATGCTACTTAGACACATCTTCAACAAAATACTAAACACGGCACAAGACCCGACCTAGAAAGAAATGTTTTTTCCAACTTCCGCACAAATCAATAAATGCACCTATTACAACACTACAAGTTATTACATACACAATGACATCCTGCAGAGATCCATACTCTCCCACACCTGTTTTGGAACGTTTTCCTTCCTCTCTGGCTTCCCTTCCCGATGGCATCATCACCTTGCCCAACACCCACAGCAAACCAAAGCAGCTTGCCATCTATAACTCTATATCACTAGATTCGAACTCTGACCATAGCCAAGGGCAGAGTAGGTATCACTATTTAGGTCGACTAGACATATTTATAACGTGGTTAGGAGAAATATTTTTTGTCCATTTTAATTGTTCAAGCAAACAATTCTCTGATGAAGCTCAGGAGTCACTTTCGTGTGTGGTGGTATCTTTGCAGAGTGAGTACGACAACAATGGCGGTTATTTAGTTTATACCTACTGAGTAAAATGTTGGCAGATGATTTCAAGAAACTTCTAGAATGCTCCTGAAAAAATCGTTCTTTTATTTTGCACGTGTCAATATTTTATTTTGTATAATTTCTTGAATATACGATCGTATCATAAAATCTTTTAAAATATATGAAATGCATGCCTTTATGTACCATAGAAATTTAATTTAACTACTCATCATATTTTTGAAAATATAGGGTGGTCCATAAAGGGCGCCGAATTTGAAAGGTGAATAATTAAAACAAACTTTTATAAACATTGTTATATTCTTCATATTTCTAATGAGTTATGTCTCCTGTTTAGGTATGGAACACAATGTCGGCCATATATCCACCTCCACTGAGTCTGCATACATTTATGTGCTCCTCGAAATTTCCGATAACTCTCACAGATGTGTGGCTCGATGCCTCTAATCACACGCCTGATTTTAGCCTTGAGTTCAGGAATTGTGCGTGGTTTGTCGGCGTATACCTGTGACTTCACATAGGCCCATAAGAAGAAATTACAAGGGGTAAGATCGTAGGACATTGGTGAGTTCGGTCATAAATGAGTGGATATCATGTCTCGGCAAAGTTCTCTATTAATGGTAAATGCATTCTTCTTATCATCTTCAAAGAAGAACGGTCCAAGCAATCCATCTGCCCCCAAACCACACCATACAGTCGCTTTTAGTTGATGCATTTCACGATCTTGCAAATTCGAGGATTTCCATCTCCCCAAATCCGGCAGTTCTGTTTACTGACAAATCCACTCAAGTGGAAGTGGGCCTCGTCACTAAAGATGATTTTCTTTGCAAAATTTTCGTCGGCTGCAAGTCTCTCCAAAACCCAGTCAGCAAATTGCTTCCACCTCCCGTGGTCAGGTAGCTGAGGTTGCTACGTAAGTTGAATTTTGCATTCATGCATATGGAGATCTTTATGCAGAATTCGATTTAATGAAGTGGTTGGGATGTCCAACTGCTACGAACGTCGGCGAATCGATTTTCCCGGACTCAGTGACACTGTCTCGCACAACAGCAATTTGTTGCTCTGCCCGACAAGAACGATTCCGCTATTACAACTGAACCAGTTATTTTAAACTTCGTCATTAGTTTGCGAATCGTACACTCGTTGGGTGCTTCATTTCTCCCCCAAATGGTACGAAGTGTTCGAACTGTTTGCGGCGCACTTTTTCCGTTTTGGTAAAATGTCTTCACGATTAGAACGCGATGCCCAGTTGTAAACTGCTCCATGACGCAGCGCGCACAAGAATTCTGAAAAAAAAAACAAAGGACTATTAATCGGAGTGAAGAGAGATAGCAAACATGATAAAAGCTTTTAAATGACCCATATGACCATGGGACATATGGTTATTCACCCTGGAGATTTCAAATGTGTCATCGGATTTTGCGCTGGGTGGTGCCACCTAGTGGCAGAAGCCTCATTTAGTCATTCAAAGGCACTTATAAGTGATTTGAACCATGGCAAACCATCAATGCAATAACCATTTATCATCTTATCACAAAACGCCGCAGTTCATTCGAGGGACTTTCCCTCTTGTTTTAATAAAGGAAAATCGTGTTTTTATTTGCTTGATAGTGCATATTTTAGTGATTACTCAGCTGCACCAGTACCTACATACGGTAATTAAATATATAGTTATAATTTTCCACTTCCTTTGTGAGGTAATTCGAACTTTTTATCTTCTTACAGAAAAAAATATCACTCACACGACCTTATTCGATGACCATATTACTAGTACAGTGGAAATGGGACCTTGGAACATAAGCCTCGAAAGCATTGCCCTGCAACAGAACCTGCCTTCGCTAGATTCTACGCGCTGACCTGTTCTCAAACGCCACACAGATCGAACTTTGTCATCACTGCGGTCGTTGAGTAATCTACTTCTCACATATTCCATTTTCGCTCAACAATTCTTCCTGCATCATTATCTGCCTCATTGCTACAGACGCGTCGATATTTTATCCTTATTTATGTCATGGTACTCCATACCACCAACGTAATCAGTGAGGTTTTAGGCTTCATTTTGACAAGAAGCTTTCATGGAAGCTCCACATTTCGTAACTCATTGCAGCCTTCCTGTTCACTCTCACCCTCTTTAGCTATTTATCCCACAAGGCACAACTACATTAAATTGGTCCAGTCAGACTGGACTTTGGCTGTGGCGTGTAGAACTCCGCATTTTCCTCGACCCTCAGTAGCCTTGGTCCATTTAGAATCGGTGTCTTCCTTTGGCTTCTGACACTTTCCGTTCCGCTTTAGTGACTAGAATTATCGTGGAGTGTAATGTTTCTTCCCTATCAGATAGACTTGCCTTCCTGCCGGCGATGGCAATCATTCGGTGCCGCCAGATGGCTATATTCTCATTGTTCCCGCTGGTATTCATTCCACTCCTTCCCAATAAAGACAATTACCCAGTCTCAAGGACAGCATCACCGCTCTTCTCTGCCATCCCCAAACCCTGAGTCAATGAGTTTTCTTCCGCGGGTGTCCCTCCGGGGATGCTGATTTCCGCATCAATCTACAAACACCTCTAGCCAGTTGGAAAGTCCTTAAAACTGGATAGAGTCCAAATTTTGCTACGCTTCCTTGAGGAACGCCTGAGCGTGGTGTGAAAGGTTGTGATAGGGTATTGTTGTATTTTATGTGGCAACTCCGTTCAGTGAGGTAGTGCGAGAGGAGCCTTCTGGTGCAGAGAGGTAACTTCGTATTGTTGGCGAGTTTCCAGCGGAGTCCCTCGTGCCACACCTCATCAAAGGCCTTCTCCACGTCCTTGCTGATGGAGGGTGTCTTTTGTCGTATCTGGTGTTTTTTTTTGTATTCTGTCGTGAACGATGGTCACAGCTGCCTGAGTGGACCGGCCCCTCCTGAACCCATATTGGTGTGAGGAGAACCAGATCCTCTTTTCCAGGTAACCCCGTAGGCGGCAGTTAATCATACGTTCGAGTATTTTTCCTAGGTGCTCTAATAGAGCAATAGGCCTGTAATTGTTTGGGTGTTTGGGGCCTTTGTTCATTTTGTGTAGAAGTATGTTGTGAGAGACTTTGAATATTTTGGGGAAGTGGCCTGAGGCTAGTGAGGCGTTAAATAGGTATATAAGTATAGGATATATATTTGCAGGGAGGTTGTGTATTAATGCGGCTGGTAGTCTGGAGGGGCCGGGTGCGCGTTTTGGTGTTGTTTTAATGTAGTGTTTTGTTTCATCGACGGTGATGGGAGTGGTCAGTGTAGATGTGTTGTCGACCAGCTCCATTCGTATCAGGGGGGCAGGCCTTAGCTCGTGAGTGTGGGCCCGATCCCACTCCTGGACTTCCTAGAAGTGCTCTTGCGTGTGTGGTTTGGGTGTGTTGTGTGTGTGTGTGTACTCTGTGTCCCAGTGGGACCTAAATGCGTCAAGGATGACGTTGGTGTCTGTGAGTGTTTGGTTATTTACTTGAAGGGTAATGGGTTTGGTTGAATCAGTGCTTAGCATCCTTTTTACGCGCCACCAGAAGAACGAGGGACCAGTGCAACGAGTGTCGTCCGCGTGCGGACGACCTCTCGCCACTGTCGGTTCCTATCTAGTTGCACGCACTGTAGGATGCGGGCACGTAGGTGAGTGATGTTGTGTTGTCGTGGGCTTCTGGTGTAGTGATTGTTGTAATGGGTGATGAGTCTCTGAGTGTGTATGGAATATGTGAAACGATTTATGCATATGTAGGTTTTGTGTGGCGTGTGTAGGTCGCGTGTTGTGGTTATAGTGTTTAAGATTGAGCACCAGTGGTCGTCTAACAGATCTGGATTGGTGTGGTCCAGATCGTGGTTGTGTGGCGTGTTTTCTGTTATGTGTCTCTTGAACTCTTCCCAGTCTGTGTTTTTGAAGTGGAAGAGAGGTGGTGTGGGTATGAGTATGAGAGATGTGGATATGATAAGGCATATCGGTATGTGGTCAGAGAGTACGTGAGGACCCAGTGAGATGTGAATGTAGAAGCGTGTAGCGTGGTCGTTGCGGAAGACCACGTCCGGAGACGTGGTACCTCCACGAGGTATCACATTCTTCAGTCATGAGGACCGAAGAATGTGAGGAAGGCCGGGCCGATGTGCTCGCAGCGATAACGCGGCAGGGCACCGGCCAGGTACCTGCCTGCATCATTCGTGGTATTAGAAAGTAGTGTTGGGTGGAAAGCGTTGAGGTCTCCCGCAAAGAAGATAGGTAGGTTTTGGTTTGATAGAGCCCGGAGTGGAACTTCTATGTTTAATTAAAGGTGTGGTGGTCTGTAGTGCGTGGCCACTAGGATGGGGCCGGAGCTTTTATGTACCTTGCAGGATAGAAAAGAGTCATCGCGTGTTTGAATGAGTGAGTTGTGTATAGAGCGCTTTATTAGGATCGCTGATCCTAGGTGCAGCGCTTGTGGGGTTAGATATGTATGGTAGCCTGCAATACGGAGTCTGTTGTTGGGAGCGTGTAGACTGATCGAGTTCAAGAGTATTATGTCAGGTCTTTGTGTGCTTAGGACCCAGTTGGTAACTGTATGGCGAATACCATGCCAATTGCGTACGTTTAATTGTATTATGTTGAGGCGACCTATTGACGTGGGCGGAGTGCGCGTGGGGCTGCTTTAGCCGGGACCGTTCTCCTCTACTTGGTTATTTCCCAGGAGGCGTGGGGAGCGAGTGTCGGCTGTGGTATGATGGGAATGGAGAGGTCGTCAGTGGTGTTATTAGGTGGGCAGGCCGTGCTAGAAGGCAGAGTGTGTTCTGTGGAAGGAGGGTTAGAAATAGTGGGAGAGTGGATGGTGGTCGTGGAAGGAGGGTTGGGGAGAGTAGAGTCTAAGAAGGGGAGTTAGGAGCAGAAGAGGAGGGAGTAGAGCTAGTAGATTGGGGGCGAGAGATAGTAGGGTAGGTGCAGATTATGAGAGGGGGGCGGGAGAGAGAGAAGGTCGGGTTGGCGATGAAGGAGGGGTGCAAGGAGGAGAATAAGGAACAGCAGGGAGGGGGTTGGTCGGCTTTATGCGTAGTTGTGTGTGGCTGAGGGGGAAGGGGGGTTGCTTAATGCGGAGTGTTGTGGAGGGTTTGGTTATCGTGATGGAGGTGGAGGAGGTGGCGGTTGTGTTATCAGTGGGAGTGGGGTTGGAGGCACTGAGAGGCTACCTGGAGTTTTCAAGCCCGCTGGATTCAAATGCTTCCTTGTTATTCGCTCCACTGATGGCAGCATGCTGGATAAGGGCAACATGATCCATTTGAGGAGGGCTCTAGCTAGTTTGACTGGTAGAGAGCCGAAGGTGACCTGTTTCTCGGACGTGACCCTTTTGGCAAATGGGTCGAATCCTTCCAAGGCGGTCATGATTAGTGCCTTTCGGACACTTGATGGCACGCCTGTGAATGTGACGCTGCACTTTACCATGAACTTCGTGAAAGTAGTAGCTTATGCGAGGGAACTCATAGAGTACTCTATAGATAACATCACCTTAGAGCTGGCCGACCATGGGGCGGTCAAGGTCGAGCGTGTGATGAGAAAACAGGAGCGGCCTCGAGATCCACCGCTACATTCTTCGTCACGTTTGACTGTGACAAGCTCCCTGAGTCGGTGCGTGCCGGTTGGTACTGCTACTGCGTGAAGGCATTCGTGCCACGGAAGTGCTACTACTGACAGCGATTCGGCAATACTAATCGTTCGTGTAGACGCGCAAAGTTGGGGTTACCCGAAATCTGTGTAAGTTCCTCCAAGGCCACATACGATAAGTCCAAATCGTGTGTTGGCAAGTGTGTTAATTGCGAAGAGCCGCACTCCGCTTCTTCGAAGCAATGAGGTGCGTATCTCCTTGAGAAAGAAATCATGGCCGTTCAGGCACAGGATCGTCTCTCATTTTGCGAGGCTAAGGACTTGGTCCTGGCGCGCCCAGCGCTGCCTGGTACATCCTATGCCTCAATATTAAGAAAGACACCCACTGATCTTGGCCCCTCCAAGCACGGTCGTTTCTGCGCCCACTCCGGGCGCCCTCCTAGTAAATCTGGCGGCACAAAGGGTTCGCACTCAGCCTCGGCTAAAACCAGGGCTCCCCCTCTCCCCAGCGTGACCGTTTTCCCTAAGGCGAAACGGCCGCGCGCCTCCACTGAGTCGCTAGACTCTCACGAGGCAACACCCCTAAAGTTGGTCGTGAAGCCATCTTCTTGGGCTCCTAAAGATGCCCCCTAAAAAGACGACAGCACTAAAGGGGCTTCGGCACCTTCACCTACCTCCAATGGTGGCTGGGTGGCTCGGAGACAGTGGATCCCCCAAAAGTGGGACACCCGCCTCCGAAGCCGCTCCACTCACCTGAGGGCGCGGTGGTACGTATTTCGAGGAGTTTAGGTCAGTTAATGGGGCCCTTGAGTTCCTCTCCGGCAACCTCATCGCGGTGGGTCTAACTACTATTCCCACCTCCAGAGACTGAAAACTTTTCAACGACAGGCTTACTCTGAGTGAGTAGCGTTCCGCTCTCGCTTCATGCGCGGACACCGCCTATGTTCCGGACGATGTCCAGTAGGCCATGCTTCGACACCTGGGTGAGCGAGGCATGGCCTTTCTGTTAGATTTGTTCAACAGGATCTGGGTAGAGGGCATCCTCCCAGATTCCTGGCGAATCGCTATTGTGCTTGCTTTCGCAAACCGGGGAGAGATCACTCTACCCCGACCGATTCCCGCCCAATCTCTCTAACCTCCTGCGTGTCTAGTTGATGGAGAAATTGGTAAATGTTAGATTAGCCTTTTTTCTGGACAATGTGGCTTCTGCCGTCTGCGAGGCCTTCCTTCGTAGGCCACGGTGTTTTTCGATCTGAAAAAGGCCTATGATGCCGCATGGCGATACGGTATCATGGAGGCTCTCCACACGATGGGACGCCTCCCAATCTTTATATCTGCATTTTTGCGAGATCGTGGATTCCGCGTACGTTGGGGAAAGCCCTCTTCGGCACAATGGAGCAGGAAGAGGGTGTTCCACAAGGAAGTGTCCTCAGTGTGACACTCTTTGCTCTGAACATCAACGGCATCACCTCGGTGCTGCCGAAAGATGTTCTCGCTACGCTTTAGGTGGACTACCTTTCGATCCCTTTTTCGCGGCCGAGCTGGTTGCAATACACCGCTCGCTACGGGAGATTACGCGACGTGCCACTTTCGGAGCCTGGATTGTGATTTATAGCGACTCACAAAGCGCCCTGAGTGATCTCTGGGCATTGGAATCTCCTCATCCCCTGGTTCGCGATATCGGTGACGCCACGGCTTTGGCGATCCGGGCAGATGTCGAGATTATCTTCTGCTGGGTTCCTGGACATGTAGGAATTGCGGGGAATGAGTGCGCCAAAGAGTCCGCGAGGACTGGGCGACTAGACCAGCGTTTGACTCTTCCTCACACCGATTACATGGCTAGAATACAGGCAGCTCTCTGGGGTGTTTGGCAAAGGAGATGGGAGATGGTCGAGGGGAACCTAAATTTCCCATGAAACTACCCCCCAATGCTACGACGGCTTTAGGTTGCTTTCTCTCGTCCCCGAATTGGACACACTTGTGAGACACACCGTCATTTGATGTAGCGCTCGCCTGCGCCTTATTGTGACGACTGCGTTGCCTCCCAGACTGTTCGGCACATTCTTGTTGAATGTCCCATTCAAGCTACCTCTCCCGGTACCGGCATGAGCGGGGTCGCTATCGTTTGTCCCTTGTACTCGGGACGAGTTCGTGCACACGACCTGTTGACTTTATGACTTACTTTGTTTTGGTTGTTTTTGTTTCTTTGTAGGTCGCACGTTCCTGCACCTGGAGAAGGCGGGCCTCCTCCCGACGCCGCAGCGTGCTTGTTGCCTTTTTCCTTTTTTTATTCTTTTGTTTTATATATTGTTATTTTAATGTAGCCTAGTACTAGGCTGTGGTGAGTACGGCGATTTATGCCCAAGTAGGCAGTCGCCAGATGGGCTCCTAAAATTAAAAAATAAATTACCTTTACTAGGCTCCTTGTTTTTTGTCCAGGAGCTGCTGCAGTGTCAGTTGTCGATTTTTGTTATACATTAACTGCACCAATTTGTGTCGAGACTTCTTGGAATGTGAGGAATCTTTAAAAAAAATCCATTTTTTGTGACAGTAAACTAGACAAAATATGGAGATCGATTAAAAGGCACCTTTTAAGTGCATTAGATAGATGCCTTGAATGTCATCTACCTGGCTATACATTAACCGCACCATGGTTAATTATTTGAAAACTATATTTTCAACCTTTGGATTTTTTCCATTTCCTCTTTAGTGATCATCTCCTTCTTGTCTGTCTATTATAATGCATGCCTTGAAGTTTTGATCTCAGTACCAAAAGCTGTTGACTAGCGGCTGGCTAGGTTTAAGTCATTGCTTTTTAAATCCGCGAGTCTGCCAGCGGTTGGTTGCTGCCTGCTTCCCATAACAAGAAATCTTGGATGCAGGTAGGATCTTTCCTCAATCTTGTGATTATGGTACGCGTGAGCACCCCCCCCCCCCTCTCCTCCCACTCTGGGGAGTATAGGGCTTTTCCTTCCGTTACGCATTGAAGTTTCATATCACCAGCCTCCAATGAGTGCAAAAGACAAGAGAACGACAAGCAACTTCAAACTTCCTCAATTTTCATGTTTTCTTAAACCTTCCTCTTTACACTTTTCAATTTTGACTTTAAAACCTATTAAACGTTTTATTATTACAGTAATGGCGGAATTATTATGGAGTTTCTAAAATTTAAAATTTTTCTACAAAAATGCTAATACTACTAATTTTATTGATTCCAAATAGATTTATTTTGACACATTGGCACAGTGGTTAGTCTTCTACATTCATTAGTAAGCAATTTGGCCACCCTTAGCATCCATGAGTCCTTTAACAGGTCTTAACATGGCATTGATCAATGCTTTGCACATTTCCTGGATTCGCTTCGATCTGAACCAAACTTCACTGAGACGGCATATGAGTTGCTGTTTGGTCGTAATGGGCTTTGTGTGTATTTCTTCTTTTAACACACCACAAACTCTCAATCAGATTCATTTCCGGGTCTTTCCGAATCATGGAAGCAGCTGAACTTCATTTTGTGCATACCATGACTTCACTGATTTTGCTGTATGGCATGGGGCCGAGTCTTGTTGGAATATCCAAGGTCTGTAGCTATACCCTTCCCTTATTTGAAGCAGTAAACGACCTTTAAGAACTTCTATATCTTTTCTTGGTTCATAGTTTTCTCAACAATGTGCAAACCACTTGTTTCATGCACAGAAATGACTCTCCACACCATGATTTTCATTGAAAATTTTACAATTTTCCTCACACATTCAGCCATAAATTCTTCTTCAGGCCGCCTTCTTATACTCTGCACGTGGTCATCTAGCACTGCAGCAATAATATAAAATACAACATAAGTAGTTGAACAGCCATAGAAGTATTGGAAAAACCATTGAAGTAATGAATCATCAAATAAACCTTATGATTTGAAAAGATTGGAGCCATTACAAAAATGCGGCACTATTAAAGCTAGTAGGTATTGATGCTTTTTTAGGAATTATATGTATCTGGTTAGCTAGACATGTCCTTCTTACCTTTCCCCATTGTTCTGAAGTCCACTCAAGGTGATTCTTTACCCAGGAATAGCGTTGAGGCTTCTTTCTCAGGCGATATGATTTCAATCCAGCTTCCAAAAGCTTGCCATTTACTGTTCTTTGGGCAAGGCTAACACTCTATGCTGCCAGCTCAATAGAAATCTTACTGCGAGATGTTCTTCTGTTCTTAAGAGCCTGTTGTATTAATTTTCTATCTGTTCTTGGAGTTGTTTTTCGTTTTCGACCACATTTTCGAACCATTTTTTAGTTCAAATCTTGACCGTATCATTTTTATTTCTAAATAATTCTGACTGTTTGAGTTGAAACGCTTAGTCCCTTCATTGTTTTTCTTACAATCTCTGCAATTATTGAGACTACTTAAATAACTTGCTCCATAAGACTCCTCATTTCTTCTCTAATTTGTTTTTAACCAAAAGGAAAATTATTGGGTTTTATTTACGTACAATTTGAAAATTAAGTTCGCTTTGAGGTTTCTCTTTAAGGAATATCATTCGTTGGTTTTCCTCTTTCTCCTCAACTATTTACGATTCTTAAAATGCGATCGAAGAAATAAATTCTGTTGGAGAAAGTGCGTCTCTTCAGAGAATCTCCCTCGCTGGTTTTCGTCTTTTTATCTGTAGACGTTTCTTAAAATACGTTTCATAAGGCTCATCATTTATTTTTCAACAAAAAAGGAAAAGGTCGTGTTTTATTTACGATCGGAAAAAATGAGTTAGGTTTAAGAAAGTGTGTCTCTTCAGGAAAGTTCCTTTGTTGTTTTCCTCACATTCTCTTTAACTATCGAGGCTTCTTAAAATCTTTATTCCATAATGCTCCGCATTTCTTTTTGTAGTTTATTTTTTAAATCAAAATGGCGTACGGGAATTCCGTCTCTCTTCCTTCCGAGTTCGAGCATTCAGTTGCACCTATAGTTAAAAGTCGTTGCTTAATTAAAAGAAAGATTACTCTCACCCTGCCTTAAGTTCAAACAGCCAACGCTAGATCACAAATTTCTTTCAAATATTCCCCTATACATTTCACCGTTCATTCTTCCTTCGACTTCCTCCATTCTTCCAATCCTAGATGAGCGAAAACAACTGCATACCGTGATTGATCCACCACCGAATTTAACTGCAGAAATCGTACTCTTTGGCGCGTGAGCTTCACACTTTTTCTCAAACCCTCCTGATTGAATTTCAACTAAAAGGTTCTATTTTCGTCTCGTCTGACCAAAGGATTTGTTCCTATAACGTTGCCAGTTTATTTAAATATTCACTCACAAACGACAAACGACCTTTACAGTGAGTTTTCTTAAGGAGTTTGAGAAAGGATTTCATAACGCCATAACGTTCTACTTTTTGTATCCTTGCTAACTTCAACTTCACTTGTTTCAAGATTTTCCTGCAGTTCTGTGGTTTATCACATACTGGGCTAGCAAGTTTTCGAGCTACACGTTCCACTAACATCCGAACGTGACCTGAATGATGCAAAGATGCAAATGATGATGTTGACGGTACAACTATCTTGTAAGGAATGAGGCGGCAGCCTTACACGATGACGAAAGAAACCTCTCACTTAGTTTAAAATAATCAAGATATTCGGGAACAAATGGTTAGTTTTTCATGAGACATTGGGCATATGTAACCTATTTATATGAATGTGCTGTAAACTTTTGTATTGTCAGTGGCTAACTATCGCCCAATCTCTCTCCTAGAGATAGATACCCGGCAAGATCTTCGAGAAGATTATAGCCGACAGGCTACAAACTCAACTCAACGAGTTAGGAGCGCATAACCCGCGACAACATTGGTTCCGACCAAAAGGGGGCACATAAACGGCCCTGGCGCTCCTAACAGAAAAGATCGCACATTGCCGAGCAAAGGGTCACTATGTAGACATCGTGATAAGGGACGTGCAGAAGGCCTTCGACAAGATTTGGCTGAGAGGACTACAATACAAGATCCTAGGTCTCCAGCTAGACTGTCCTGGAAAGAATAATTTGTGACTTCGTCATGGACAGAAGGGCGCGTATCATGATCGAAGAGCACAAAGGACCAGAATTCATGCTCAAAGCGGGCGTTTCCCAGGAGAGCTGCCTGAGCCATCTGCATTACCTGGTCTTCACCATCGACCTCCCTACTCCAATACACAGGGACACGATGCATCGGCAGTACGCAGATGACGTCACGTAGATCGTTCCCAGTAGGGTGAGGAAAGCAAGGGATCAGGCGATCAACACTATTGAGGAGATCTCTAACATCAACCAATACGAGAGAAGATGGAAAATCCGGACAAATAGGGCCAAATTTAAGATCCTCCCGCCGTGCCGCAAGTCGACGTGGCCCATTGTAATAGATGGGAGGATATATGGCTACTCCACCGAAGGCACCACCCTGGGCCTAAAAATATCCGACCACGGATACTCGAGTCACTACAAGGAGAGGCAGAATATGGCGAAGAGAGAAATCTCTAAGCTATATAGGTTCAGAAATCTTAGCTTGGCGAATATCAAGAAAATATACCTGATGTTTATCCGGGCTAAGCTCATCTATCCTGAAGTAGTGACTCAAACGGCCAGCAAGACCGCTATGAGGAGGCTCCAGCGAGTGTAGAATTCTGCATCCCTTTGCATAAACAAACCAGACGAAGAGAGTATCTTCGGCAAAGGGACCAGCACCGCAGACAGCGTCTGGAGCCCATTAATGTTGCAACTCAGAAACTTTCCAAAAAGGTCTGATCAACAATGGCCAATGATATCATCCCAGAGCTAAGAAGAACAGATGGAGGCATAAACATCCCTGCCAGATTGCGTGGGAAGGTCGCTCGAAACCGAGGAAAACACTATACCAATTTACACATAAACAACACACAGAGTACGACACAAAAACCATGAGACAGAAATTAAACTCACAATTAATGAAGAACAAACAAATACAACCAGAACAAAACACGAGGTAATACACTAAACTTGATCACTAATAAAGGCTCGAAAGCTTAAAAAATATACGAAGAATAAATAAACAAAACGGAGACAAATACACAAAAGAACATAAAGAAGAACGCACATGGAGGGGGGAATGGTACTTTTAATCTCCCACGTCACTCCTCAAAGACATCAAAGTTGATACTATTTGCTCACAGAAGCCTTATTTCAAAAGGTCCACTCTAACATTCCTAAAGTCGAAGTTGAGTACGAGGGTTGAAGTCAAACAGCCTAAGAGGCGTACTAATTTGGAATGTATAGTAGAGGAAACATTCGAATCTGGCCATAGATCTGCCCTACTACTGTTAGCCGTTCATTTGTATCTATTAAAACTTTCAAGATTTGTTCCCTACTTAGACGTGAAAGGGAATGAGTTCCGCTTAGAGTCACCGGGGATCAGGAATAAGAAAGCAGGGTGCGAGTCAGTTGTTGGTGGTCGACTTTTAAACCAGAAGAATCGCTTCGATTTGACCAAGAAAGGTTGAGGAAGTGATAATTCTTTGCTACTCTTATGAAGATTGGTCTGATTAACTTCAAAATTCTCTGTACCCCTCAAAACGTTTTCCCTTTGCCTCGGATCATTTTATCGCCCGTTCAAATTGTCAGAAGGTGAGATATTAAAAATCGAACTGTTCCTAGATTTAATAATAATATATAATATAATAATAAGTATTTATAATGCGCCCTTCAGGGCTTTTAGCCCTCACAAAGTGCAGTTTGTGTAGCGAGTGTAGAGAAAGTTTACAGGGAAGAGAAGGCAAGTCCCAAGAGATGAGTCTTCAGGAGATATTTAAAAGTAGCAAGGGAGAGAGAGGATCGGACTTAGGCAGGAAGAGCATTCCAGAGTCTAGAAGCACAAACTGAGAAGGAACGGTCACCCATCGAGCAGAGGTCACAGCGAGGAGTGTTCAGGATGGGAGCGAGGTTAGACCGGAGTGCCCGAGGAGCTTGACGGCGGGAGAGGGCAGGCGAGAGATAAGATGGAGCATCGAGGTTTAGGGCCTTGTAGGTGATGATGAATTTTATAGTGGGCACGGAAGTAAATAGGTAACCAGTGTAGCTCTTGTAACAGAGGCATCGAAGGACAGAACCGGGGGCGGTGAAGGAGGAGCTGGGCAGCATAGTTTTGAACTAGTTGTAGGGGGCGAAGTGACGAAGAAGGGAGATTCACTAGAGGAGAGGACAGACGAGAGATAAGATGGAGCATCGAGGTTTAGGGCCTTGTAGGTGATGATGAATTTGATAGTGGGCACGGAAGTGAATAGGTAACCAGTGTAGCTCTTGTAACAGAGGCATCGAAGGACAGAACCGGGGGCGGCGAAGGAGGAGCCGGGCAGCATAGTTTTGAACTAGTTGTAGGGGGCGAAGTAACGAAGAAGGGAGATTCACTAGAGGAGAATTGCAGTAGTGTAAGCGTGAGGTGACGAAGGCATAAATAGCAGTCTCGAGGCTTCGTCGATCAAAATGGAATCGAACACATGAGAAGTTGCGGAGGAAACCGAGGAAAGACTTACAGATACGATGGATGTGCGGTTTAAACGAGAGTTGCTCGTCGAAAATAACACCAAGATTACTGACGGCATCAGAGAAGGCGACATTGGTTTCCCCAAGGTCAAGGGAGGGGAAGAGCGCTTTAGATTTCTCACCATCGAAGCGGTACCAACAAGGAGAACTTCAGTTTTATCGTGGTTAAGTTTAAGAAAGTTGGCAGACAGCCATTCGTTTATGGAGCTGTAGACTGAAAGTCGCTTGGTAATTGATTGAGAGGACACAGGGGATGAGGAAAGGTATATCTGAGTGTCATCAGCATAGAGGTGGAAGGACAGGCCCAAATCGCGAAGAAGCGAGCTAAGAGGAAGTAAGTAGATACAAAAGAGAAAGGGACCAAGGACTGAGCCCTGAGGCACCCTAAAATGAATGGTCGCGGGCTCGGAGGAGAGGTTATCGAGCGCGACCGACTGAGTGCGGAACCGAGCAAGTGCAGTGCACGAGAGAAAGCAGAGGAGAGGACTAGAATGGACGTACAACCACTATCGGCAGCTCTACGTAAACCGCCTGAAACATTAAGAAGAGCGGGTTCAGCAGAGTGCTTCGCTTTGAACCCCGATTGGTACGTTTCATCGATATTGCAGTTAAAAATATGGTCATTAAGGCAGGATCTTAGAGAAGATTTTAGAGAGGAATGTGATGTTTAGAGAGGATTTTAGGACGATAGCTAGATGGTTCAGAGGGGTTAAGGTGTGTTTTTTAAGGATAGGACGAATTGGGGCATGTTTGAAGGAAGAGGGAACCACCCCTGTGGCGAGAGAAGTGTCAAAGAGATGAAGAATCAGTGGGAGGACAGCAGGGAGAATTTGGTGGAGGATTTTGGGTGGAAAGGCGTCCTTAGGGGATCCAGATTTGTTAGAGCGTGAGATCAGGGTAGTTACTTTCTCAGAGGACGCCCGAGTGAGGACGTTAAGCGTCATTTAAGTCAGAACTTCAAAAATACAAAAATAAAAGGGTATGTTGACATGTGTAAATTTAAATTACTTTAAGCTTCTAACTTTTTTATGCTTTAAGGCTGTACAGAGGAATGTTGTTGAAATTATATTTTAAACCTCAAGATTTACCCCTTCCCTCTTTGTTTATCTATTTTAACACGTGTCTTCAAGTTTTCATATCAGTACCCAGAGGTGATGACCAGCAGGCGCATCGGTTTATGACAATGTAAGCATGGCAGCTCGGTTGGTTACTGCCTGCTTCCCATGCTAAGGGATCTTTAAGGAGTTCTTCCCTCGATCCTGAGTTTATGGTGTTGGTGATATTGTAGCCCATCTTCTGTGAGATTCACATCTCACAGAAGATGGGCTATAATATCACTCACATCCATCCGTTAGACTTTGAATTCAGAGCAGTTCGAGATTTCACAGCATCAGTTATTCCCCTATCGATTTCTGAGAAGACCAGAGACCTCCAAAGAGGGCAGATGACAAGAGAACGACAAGCAACTTCAAACAACCCTAATTTTCATCTGTGTTCTTAAGCCTTTTTTACACTTTCCAACCAACCTATTAATTATTTTTACTATTGAGTGTGCGTTTCTGTAAGTCAATTAAACTTGTATCTAGTGGAAGGACAAGTGTCTACTTTTATTATTTGTCGCAGTAATTCCAATTATTTTCACATTTTTACATTTCAAACTCTCCTCAGACTGCAATCGTTCAAATTTTATTCAAACTCAAATATCATTATCATGCAGAATTATTCAAATTTTTATCTAATCCTTTAACTATATTCAGATTTTAACCTCATTTCCACCCACAAACGAAAGAATCCAAGAACTAACGCCGTTTTCGGGATCTTCTGAAAAAGGTAAATCTTTTTCAAACAGAAATGAATTAATTTCCGATCGTTCATTCCCTTTTTATTGTCCAACATCAAACACGTACCTAATACGTTGGTGATGCCTCTCAAATCGAGGTGATCGTACTAACAAATAGATTAAATCAGTAGTTTTTCCACACCAGTCTGTGGGTCTACCAAGAAACTCTTGTGGTTTTCTCTGCACAGTTCAGTCACGAGATCGCCAAACTGTATATGTGTATTAAGGCTTTCATGTCACTTGGGTCTACAATAGTAAGTAACATGTGGAAGGCTTACAATCATATTACAGATATTCCTGGGTATACTTCAAACGTGAAACCGTCAATAATGATGTCGAGGTCGTTGTGTCAGAAGATGGAGTTGCCTAAACATTCATAACAAACATCGTTCCAGGTTTGATTCGTATTTGCGCGAATTCGTTTATCGTAGAAAATACGAGAATGCAAACTTATTATTATTAACTGTACCATAATAAGATAACTCAACTTTAATAATAATAATTTCTAAAAAAAAATCAATACATTTGGTAAAATAAAAAAATATCGGAGAACAAACACCAAATCCCAAAGTTCCCAAGAAGTTTAGAGAAAGTGAGAGAGAAAGATAGGGAGTGAGAGAGAAAAGGATAGGAATTGACTGAGTTTGTATGTACCACCTCAACCAAGATAATAAAAATGCTTGAGCGTCACGTGATCTCACCTTGTGGAAGGTGGTTCCATTTCCGTGGAATCCCCCGAACGGAGGGGCTAGGCCTAAGGCTCCAAGTAGGGGATGTGGGTTATGGTGTGGGGTGGTGGATGTGTGGGGAGGCATCCCATGGAATTGGGAGAAGGAGGCGGCCTCAGGTGCGGCACGATTCATGACATGCGGGCTCTGTGAGGTTCCCTGGAAGTGCGGGAAGGGCTGGGGTGGAAACTGAGGTAATGGGGACGCCGGGGGGAGCGGGAGATACGGCTGGGGTCGGCCTAAGAAGGCGTGGAGGGGCTCCCAGTACTCCCACTGCGGAGACGTGATTTCTCCAGCGAGGAGCTGCCGGCGAATGCGGTTGTAGAGCGCCTTCAGGTTGTTGAGGCGCTGCCGGGCCTCGTCCCCGGACACGTCCTTGCGCCTCGTGATGGCGGCCGCGAGCGCAGCCCAAATGGCGCGGTGGTTCTTCTTCTCGGCCCCGAATTTTCCCTGCCACTCCTCGCTCGTGTACATCCCGATCAGCTCAAGCGTCTCCTCGTAAGTCCAGTTGCGTGAGCGCCCCCGCTCCAGCAAGGCGTTCGCCCCCTCTGGGGAACAGGAAAAGTCGCTCCAGTTCCATTCGGAGCTATTCAGGAGGCCAGGAAAGTGGAGTCGAGGCGTTGGCTGCTGCTGCATGGGACTCGCCCCGTGAGCTCCTTGGGTATGGGGTGGCGACCCCTCCGCCCCCAATCCACCTCCTGGTGTCGGAGGTGGAACAGTGTTTCCCATTAATCCGCCTCCACCAGAGGCCCCCATCTCACCCATTCCTCCATTTGATGATCCGTTTCCTGTTCCGTCATTATGACCCCCACTCGATGCCGAAGAAAGGGGGCCCTGGGAGCCTGCCATGAAGGGGTTTACGGGCCCCATGTTCCTGCCCGCAGCTGCCATGAGTCCGGCTAGGCTGAGGAAACCAGCATTTGGCATGGTCTGGTTTCCCATGCGATCTGTGGTCATTGGCATTGAATTCTGAGACATTTTTTCCGAATTCATTTTGGTCGTTTTCCTCTCGTCTTCCTCACAACGATCACGGAATTATAACGATTAAACCTGCGTTCGTAGTTAAAATTCGTTTGAATTAGCAGACAAGAATAAAATTAAAACAAAAAGGATTGACTACCACAATACTCATACGACGTGGCATGTACACGCGCGATCTCACAGCCAAAACATTGCCATGTGACTCAACTAACGAAACGGTGTTGTTGCATGTGGCGCTCAGAGAAACGGAAGCGCGTCTTTCTTTGCTTCTCCTTCGTCCTTCGACTTTAAAGTCTCCCTTAATCTAATTATCAAAAGCGAGAACACTCCCTACCACTGCCTCTCGAAGGAACAATGCAGCAAACCACCTCACACCACAAGCCTTATCACGACGAAACACTTTCCCCAAGTCTTCTACACTCGAGAAGAGCGCAGTGCAGCAGCTTCAAACATTTGCGCTAACTGCTATGCGCATGCGCTGTGCGTTCCCCCGTCGTCGTATCCCCTCCGAAACGCAAGCGAATATCAGCCTTATGAAGGCTATTATCATTTGACGATCGTCAAGTCAGCGCGACCTCGATATAAAGACTCCAAACCCCGACACAAGACCCTAATGATTATCATCACCATTATAATTATGATTACCCCTTCTCCGTCTGCGTTCAAATGGCCTCCGGTAATGATGATGATCATCATTAAGTTGATGACGCACGGGAAAATGGATGTAATAATGAGGGCCCCTAATGATAGATAGTCCATTTCAGTATTATATTATTGGAACAAATAACAGAAGTATACGATAAGGCAAAATTAGATTTTATTATATTCCTCGGTTCCCTTTCTGCCCCATAATAGAGGGGAATAAAGTCTAAGCCAGGATCCAAAGGGAATTGAAAGCCTCTTTCACACACACACACACAAATATATACATATATATATATATATATATATATATATATATATATATATATATATATATATATATATATATATATATATATATATATATATATATATATATATATATATATATACGTTGTAGATACTCGTGTTTCGGATCTTTCATTAATCAGTAGCTCCCACTGAGAAATAAAATGCGAGCGTAGATGAGGGGTAAAAGCTCCCATAATATTTATTCGCCATCCTTCTTTCGGCTTCTCCTTCCCATCGGAGAAACCATTTTCTCATCTTTTTTTTATTCATTTTGATTTCCAATCTTTGGGTGGAATGGACGAGTAAGCGAAGGGAGAAGATGGATGGAAGACGAATCATAGAGAAGAAGAAGAGAGCAATAACGTGGTGGACTCGTGGTCAGTGGAACCTTCGGGGAGACTTTTGGTCCCCTGGAGCAGATGGAATCTCTGCTCCCTCCTCCGACCGCTTCGGAGATTAAGGGATAAATCCTTCGATCCTACACCCTGTGCTCTAGGCCCCCGTCAACGTTACCCCAATTAAGTGGGGCCGTACCCCCTGTGAGACTGTCCTGAAGCACCAGGTTAGAGTGGAGTGAGGCTGTTGCATGCTGTGGAGAGTTTATAGCACCCTCTCTCTGTGTGTGTTAGCGGCCCATTCAACAACTAGGGAGTGGGAGTTCATTTCCAGCTTGACCTCATATGTAGATTACATCCAAGTGGGGTGGTCCCACTCCAGGGTTGCATCCAGGTGGGGGGGGGGGGGTCGTGTCATATCCACTTGGGAATGACTGACCCTCTATTGATCCTTGCCCTCCAGGCGGGATAGAGTTTAAAAAAAAAAGAAGCCTTTTCTGATCGGCCGCAAACTTTGTAAATGTAATTAACAAAATCGTTCGGGAACGGCTTGTGTTCTTCACTCTATCCTGGTTTAACCATTATATATATATATATATATATATATATATATATATATATATATATATATATATATATATATATATATATATATATATATATATATATTAGTGTAGTTGGATAGCAGTCTTTCTTGAATGCAAATTTTGTCGAAGACCATTGTGTATTTCGCCTTAATAAATTTCCTTTGGCAACTTTCTCTTCTTCTAACTATCTTTTTTATTCCATCTTGTAGATGGTGGATCACTTGTCCTGTATTCGTCTCTCTTTTAAATGAATGGGTTTGGTAAAAAACAAACTAAATTTAAAAGAGAGATGAATACAGGACAAGTGATCCACCATCTACAAGATGGAATAAAAAAGATAGTTAGAAGAAGAGAAAGTTCCCAAAGGAAATTAATTAAGACGAAATACACAATGGTCTTCGACAAAATTTGCATATATATATATATATATATATATATATATATATATATATAAGTTATTAATAAAATATATAGATTAATTGAATTTCAGAGCGTCTCCTTAAAGGGAAATTCACTTTCACGTGGAAATCGATTTTGCAGAACCTAAATAACAAAATGGTACTGACGATTATTATATTTGCTAATTGCGACACATGCGACCATGTACACAGAAATCCGACACGTCGGATTCAGATTAGAACCATTGTGCACAAATGACAATAACTATAATAATAACCATAAAAATAACGATTATAATAACCATAAAAATAACGGTAACCGTAAAGGCAGCAATCATAATAAACAAATGTATAACAGTTAACCTAATAATAAAATTATATATATATATGAGAGAGAGAGTGTGTGTGTGTGTGTGTATGTGTGTGTAGTGGCCATAATGGTTCGGACACAGGTTTTCATCACAAAACCTACATTAGCTTCAAATGAAATAATACTAAGTAATGCTTAATCAATTATAGATATAAAAGAAAACATGGATATTAGTTGTACATGTTCGGATGGATGGAAGTGCAAGTTACGTGCAAAAGAGCATTTTATGGTGGTCAAAATGTTCCGGACACTGTAATTCTATTACTTCTATCTTTGAGATGACCAACTAATTCAGGGTAGTAATTTACTTCCATGAATCCTCAGCACTTTCATCATTACTTTGTCAAGTTCTAAGCAGCAGTAATTAGTTGAACAACCGATAATATGATATCTAAAGTTTCAAAAATCGCCCAACAAATGAGACTTTTTCTCGTGAACAGCAACGTACTCTTTTACTGTATAATTACATTCCGGCTTAAACGCTGTCCAATCGCAACGTCGTATCAACCAATCATTTCGAAAGACGCCAATAAGTCGTCACACAGCCCACGATTGGTTAAGAAGTTTCAGCTTTACCAATTCAATCGCCAAGATCAGCCAAGAAGTGGTCGACCTTCACTTATTGAAAATGACAGTTTGTGCTCCCGTGTCAAAGCTGATCCACATTTGACATCACGAGAGCTGGCTGAAAAGTTTAGCGTCAACCATAATGTCATTTTGTATCATTTAGAGGAAATGGGCAAAGATAGCAAACTGGAGTTATAGATTCCACGTAAATTGACCGACTTCGACCGACAGCGACGCATAGCGCCGCAAAAGAAGTTGGACAGACAAAGGTGCACCTGCACAACTTCAGGCAAAGGCCGACCGACATCAAAAGAAGCTTAGGGTTTGGGTCTGGTGGCATATGAAGCAAGTGACATACTAGGAAATGTTGGAACGCAATCAGTCTGCAGTCAACAACTGCAACAGGTGGTGGATGCATTTGCGAAGAAACGATCAGAATTGACTAATCTCATTTTTCTTCACGATAACGCCCGACCACACGTTGCAAATCATACCCGTGAAAAACTCTTGTAGCCAACAGCCACCATCTATTCCGGGCACTGCAGAACTTCCTGAATGACAAAACAAAGGCATCCATGATCTATCCCGTCGTTGGACGCAGGTGCTCGAAAACAAGGGTCATTGCATTGATCATTGATCTTATTTTTGCTGCATTGTTTCCTTGTAAATCAATGTCAATAAATATTATGCGAGAACTTTGTTTCTAGCCTATTTTTTTAGGTGAATGAATATTGTTTACAAATGCTCTAATCATTTTATTTATCTTCCCAATATGGTTTCCCTTCAATGTGATGTCCTTTGCTTTCCTTAATCTCTCTTCCAATATCCCTTTCTCCTATCTTAAACCCCCTCCCCCCTTGGTTTCTTGTCTCATGAGCGTATTCAGTTAAGGTGAATATTTTCAACAATTATTTAATTATTTTGAGTAATGTCCGTTCTTCGTAGGAAATTGTTAAAAAATATAGCCAACGTCATTTGGATGCCAATGATAATAATGACAATGATGCTGATAATTATGATAAGAATGCAGCGCACGAGGAAGAAATTTTGCGTAATTAATATAATTTCATTTTTAAACCTCGAGCGAAAAATTTATGGCAAACTCATATTCCAGAGATAATTAGAGAAAAAAGTAACATACTTTTATACGACCATAATAATTCCTGATATTAGGACACATTGGACATTCTATCTGTTATATGTACATATATATATATATATATATATATATATATATATATATATATATGCAATTTGATGAAGTTGAATGATGCCTGCCAATTTTGATGTATGTGCCGTCTTCTTGAGAAATGAGCAGATACCTAATTTGTGAATGTATTCCATTTTGCCTTCTATTTCGATGATGATGATGATGATGATGATGATGATGATGATGATGACAAAGACAACGATCTAAACGACGACTTCTTGATGATGGATATAATGACGATAACGGTTTTTGAATATCCCTCAGCCTCCCCTAATGCGTTTGGCAGTCGAGTTCTCATGTTGCCTAATCACGGAATTTCTTTTTTTCTGTCTAGCGAATCGATAAGTCCCAATCATTTCCAACCGACTTCAGATGTTCAATAGGCTAGAGTATTGTTAATAGCCCAAGCCTAGTGGGTGATGTTCACTAGCCTAAATTTAGGCGGGAGGATTTTCAATAGTCATGCAATATGGAATGATATTTACTAGCCAAATTCAGCTTAAAGATAAGGATGTTCATAGCCTACATTTATCTTTCAAGATGTTAGATAGCCTAAACTTAAGGGGAGGATGCAGTTTAATAGCCTAAATCTAAGGGGAAGATGTTCAATTGCGTAACTTAGGGGGAGGAGTTTAATAGCCTAAACATAGGGAAGAAGATGTTAAATAGCATAAACTTAAGTGGGAGAATGTTCAATAGACAAAACCTAGGGAAAGGATGTTCAATGGCCTAAATTTGATTGAAGGAAGAGGACGTACATTAACCAAAATATAGAGGGAATGATGTTCAATAGTCTAAATATAAGGGGAGGCTATTCAATAGCCTAAACTTAGGGAAGAGGATGTCAAATAGCCTTAACTTATGTTGGATGATGTTCATTAACCTAAGCTTATTTTGGAGGTTATTTAATAGCCTAAACTTATATTATATTAGAGGATGTTAAATAGCCAAAACCTAAAGGGACGATGTTCAATAAACTAAACTTAGAAAGAGGATGTTCATCAGCCTAAATTTAGAGGGAAGATGTTCAATATGTTAAAAGGGCGGAAGTCCTGGTCGCCAACGAGAATGGACCCATAATCTCTTGGTTAATTTTTAAAGTGTTGGGGGTTCAACACTGGTTTGCGCACCGGTTCATGGAGACACGAACTTGAACCTCACCCGAGGGTGCCTTCTTGAACCGTGACTTTGTTGTCGTCACTGCAGGCAGTCATGCAATAGGAACTCTGCACTGACTAAGGATATTTCTACCAATGAGTAAGGACCAAACATAGGCGTTTCTTTTCTCAAGTTTTATTATCACTTTAGCTGAACTGTTTTGACAAATTTTACAGCTTTCGAAAGGCCTGATATCAAACTAATAGGTGGTCAGCTCTTGGAGAATTCTGAGTTAAGCTACCGTTTACAACATTGTCCTAGGTATAAATAGGACAAATCCCAAAGTAAGTGGAGCCAAAATGATAGTATATAATTTTTTATTACAAAAGGAAAGCCTTTTCCCAATTTTATTTTACTGCGCATGTGCGAGGAGGACTTTAAAGTGGAAGTCCAATTAAGATATATGGGGGTCGTCCGTGGGCATTTTTCTTAAGATATGAGGTAATCACCCATGGAGGGGGTAAAATAAGGTCGGACAGGATTCGTTTGTATGATTCTTAGAACGGAGGAGAACATAAATTGGAGGAGATCTCTTAGCAAGCTGGAGAGACCGGAAGAAAGGGTTGGTTACACCATCACAAGGGAACGCGCCTTCAAGGAAGGCGGCTTCTTATTGAGCAATGGGTCGCGGCAGCACATGACTTTACGAGAAATAAAAAGAAAAGTTGTTGTAAGGGAGGGTCAACTCATATAACTTGCTCCTAAGTAGTGCTGAATTTAAGTTTAAACAATGGCATTAGGAGACTGAATTCCTCTGTCTTCTTAGTAAGTGTGAAATATATATATATATATATATATATATATATATATATATATATATATATATATATATATATATATGTATATTAATAACGGGGGGCCCAAAAGTTACTTTACATTTTTAAAAATTAATAACACAAAAACTAATTAAGTTATAAAAGTGAGTGATAGATAAAATGAAAGAAGAGATCTTGGATTTTTATTATTTACATATAATATCCTTCAAATCTTATCCATTATTGTTAAAACGAAGGCGGATTCTTTGCACCATATTTTCCATGACATTTTCCAAAACATCAGGAGTGATTTTGTCGATTTCTTCAAGAATGTTTTGTTTCAATTCTTGAAGATTATTAGGTTTATTTACGTATACCTTTTCTTTAAGGTATCCCCAAAGGAAAATATCTGGAGGGGTAAAATCAGGTGATCGTGGTGGCTAAGAAACGTCACCTGAACGTGAAATTGACCGACCAGGAAAGGTTGTTCCTCACGACTATCTGAGCTTCATTCATCTACACTTAAAACTCCGTCAGCACAAACCCTATAACCAGTATTTATTGACCCTTGACCTCTAACACCAATAATTCTGTTTTTTTTTTATTCTTCCTCGTGAGTCTGTGTTAGGTTCACACGACCTCGCCCCCCCCCCCTCTCTCTCTCACTCGAGGAACATCTCCTTGAGTCGCCTCCTGGCAGATTTGTGTACGGCGGAGGGGGTCTTTTTTGTGGACCCTTATTGCACCTTTTATGGTAGAAACGATCTCTACCGAAGGGATGGAGTGCATCTTTCCTTTAAAGGAAAGGCTGTACTCTGTAACATGATACAGGATGTCGTGGAGCGGACCCAAAGGAGTGTCTGGCCCAGAGTGAGGGCCGACGTACGCCAGTACGCCCGAGTCACTCCTGGAACGACCTTCTCAGAGGTCGTAAAGAGGGGTGCCCCCTCGCCAATAAATAAGCCAGGAAACGGAAAAGCGTAGGGAGTCATACATTCGGGGACTCCCTGAAAGTTCTTCTGTTTAATGCGAGGTCGATCAGGAACAAGTTTCTTGAACTTCGTGCCCTTGTAGCGCCTGAAGAACCTGAAATGGTAGCCATAACAGAGTCGTGGGTAAAAACCTCAAACCGAGATTTTGAAAGTGAATTCACGATTCCCGGTTACCAACACTTCCAAAAAGATAGGCCAGACAGAGAGGGTGGCGGTGTGATGTATGTCAAGGATACACTTAAATCAACGAACTGCAACATTGTTTCCGACCACGAGCTACTAGGAGTTGACCTAGATATATGTCCTGCCAGATTCAGGACCTTGCTGATTTACAGACCCCCTTCCCAACTCGTTGAAAAGGACAACGATCTGTACCGGCTACTGGGTGAACTTGTTAAAGACAGTGTGTGTATCGCCATGAGTGATTTCAATACCCAAGTTGACTAGGAAACCAGAAAACCCTGTGGCGAGAACGCACTACTCTTAGGAGTTCGCGAACAACGAGTTCCTGACTCAACGGGTGAGAGAGCCAACGAGAGGTAATAATACCCTCGACTTGGTTTTCACCTCTGAGGATGACATCGTTGAAAATCTCTCTGTAGGCGAAGAACTCGGTGGCAGTGATCACCGACTAATCAGATTTATAGTTAAGGTCCACAAGGTAGAGTCTGCGACTGGTAAATCGAGGAAACTTGATTTGAGAAGAGCAGACTTTGCAGGTCTTCGTGCTGGATTGATTGATGCGAGGCTAGAAGTGTGCGAGGATGTTGAAGATTCGTGGAATAGATTCAAAACTACGTTAATGAGTCTTCAATCACGATTCAACCCTTTGAAAGGCCTTCGTAGGTCTTCTGTTAAACCAAAGTGGTTTAATCGAGAAATTAGTCAACTGCTGACGGAGAAAGAACGGTGTACCGGCAGTCAAAGATTTCTGGTGACTTTGACGAGTACCGTAGGCTAGCCAGGAAAGTGAAGTCCAGCATAAGGGCGTCAAAGCGTGCCGAGGAGCTCCGAGTGGTGAGATTTTGCAAGAAGAATCCTAAGGAGTTCTTTTGTTATGTAAACAGCCGTAAACCAATCCATCGCACGATTGGCCCTTTAGTGAATGAGGAGGGGACATTAAATCACTCAGATGCAGAAAATGCTAACCTCCTGAACGACTACTTCTCTTCAGTGTTTACTGATGAGTGTGGTACTAACCCCAGCCCACGAATTCTTACTTGGGGGGAAAGCTGGAGGAAATGGACTTCACCCTAGTAGAAATATAAAAAAGGATCACTGATCTGAAGACGAATAAGTCCCCTAGCCCGGACGGGTTTCTACCTAAAGTGTTAAAAGAAGTGCGCGATGAAGTGTCACGACATCTGAGCACAATCTTCAACATGCTAATCCAGGCCGGATGCGTTCCTAGAGACTGGCGTTAAGCGGAGGTGACTCTTATCTTCAAGAAACGAGACCCTAGCCAGCCGTCCAACTACCGACCTATTAGCTTAACCTCAATAGTCAGTAAACTCATAGAAAGCATCATGGTGGACAAAATGACGTCATATTTAGAGTCCAACTTGCGATTGAGGAGTTCTCAGCACCGGTTCCTAAGGCAACGGTCATGCCTCACGAATCTTGTGGAATTCTTTCACTTCGTTTTCAGTGAGCACGACCGGGATAAGGTGGTGGATGTTATCTACTTAAACTTTCAAAAGGCCTTCGATAAGGTACCACACTGCCGCCGCCTCCGGAAACTGCGTGCGATGGGCATAGACGGAAATGTAGCAAGTTAGATAGAGAACTGGCTAAGTGGCAGATGGCAACGGGTCGTGTTGAATGGACAGGCTTCTGAGTGGGTGCCCGTTACTAGCGGTGCTCCTTAAGGTTCTGTCCTGGGAACACTACTGTTCATCATCTACATCAACGACATGGACGATGACATGGTTGCGAATATTTCTAAATTTGCAGATGATACAAGCTTGGTATGAACGTTGCAAAGAATGGAAACACTGCCCACCTACAAGAAGATCTCTGTAAGATTGGGGAGTGGTCGGACATGTGGCAAATGCCTTTTAACGTTAACAAATGCAAAGTGATGGATATCAGCCACCGAAACCCCCAATCTCAGTATATCCTTAAGGGCACTGCTCTTTAATCGACGACACTGAGAAGGACTTGGGTGTAACTATAACTAGTGATCTTAAGTTCTCGAGGCAGTGTATTGAGGCGGAGAAGAAGGCCCAAAGGATGATAGGTTATATAAAGCGACAGTTTGGATATCGGAACAAAGAGATAGTACTGTGTTTGTATAACTCTCTTGTCCGACCGCTCCTGGAGTATGCCGTACAATTTTGCAGTCCTTCGCTTCGAAAGGATATCGCAAGATTAGAACGTGTGCAAGCCAGATCAACCAAACTGATTCCCTCTATCAGACACAAGAGTTATGAATATATATTAAGGGAATTAGATCTGTTCTTGTTGGAGACCTGGAGACTGCGTGGTCAGCTTATCGAGGTGTTCAAAATCCTTCGAGGCTTTGACATTGTAAACTACACGGATATTTTCCAGCTTAGCCAGAGCAGAACAAGAAAGCACGGGTACAAACTTTAACTGAAGCGTTACTAGCATGATCTGTGTGGGAAATCTTTCACATATAGCATATGCAGCCATTGGAACGCACTTCCAGTGAAAGTTGTTAACAGCAACTCTGTTCAGCAGTTCAAGTCGAGACTAGACAAAGTCTTGAAAAATAGCCGCTTGAGACTTCCAGCTTAGCGAGAGTGCTCTTCTAGAGCGTTAATCTGACCTTTTAGAGGACTGCGCCTGCTCAAGTGTTCACTTAAAGGTACCCTCTTTGAATGGATCGTAAAGTCTACTAGGGTACCTCCTTTCCTTGTTACATACACACACACACACTCTCTCTCTTTCTCCATCTCTCACCCTCTCTCTCTCTCTCTCTCTCTCGCTTCTTTCTCTCTCTCTCTCTATCTATCTATCTATCTATCTCTCTATCCCATGGTCACGCTCACCTTCTATAAAACAAGAGAGATTATCCTCAGGAACTCAGATCAGCCTTAGAAACGGTCGAGGACACTTCTTCATCGTTGTGATCCGTTACACTTCGGTGGATGGATTCACCAAGCTCCAGCCCTTCATTATAACAACTTCATAAATAAAGTTATATTTTCATCAAGTTGTTTATTGAAATCCAAGTACGAATTTATTTGGTCGGACATCCACAAGAATGAACAGACCCCTCTCGCTACATATATATATATATATATATATATATATATATATATATATATATATATCTCAAAGTAGCACGAGAGAATGATGAAAATGAATTCATTAAACCACATTGAAAGAGAAAACGGAATCATTTTTCCTTTAAGTGATATTTTTATTACCTAAAGGAACAATTATTCCGTTTTCTTTTTCAATGTGGTTTAATGAATTCATTTTCATCATTCTCTCGTGCTACTTTGAGAGATATATACATTTGTATATCTGCCACGCGTTTACCTATTCCTCATTTATTCTTTGAATTCCCAATTAATTTTCTATTTTCTTTCAGTCTCCGTTCGACCTTGCGAAAGTGTTCCTTAAAAGCAATTCTATTCAGAGAATTTTTTGGTTCTCTGCGTAGCGTAGTGTACTAACAGCATACTTTTAACTGTGATCAAAGCGGTGCTCGCTGCCTCAGTGTGCCTGGTTCGAATCGCTTCCCTGCACGGATTATTTCGAAAAAGGTAATAAAAATATTACTTAAAGGAAAAATTATTCCGTTTTCTCTTTCAATGTGGTTTAATGAATTCATATATATATATATATATATATATATATATATATATATATATATAGGGTGTGGCAGAAAGGTTGCCTCGAATTCAAAGGTTAATAAAAAACAAACATATGAATATACAATAAAACACTTCCTATCTCTATGAAGTATATTAAATGCCATTTATTTTCTGTTTCAGGTAGTACTCACCATCGTGCATTCGTTGTGGAAGAGTTTCTTAAGAACGGTGAGTCTGTCGTAACAACGCAACGTTCCTTCCGAAGACACTTTGCGCTTCGTCGTCATGATCCCGGACCGGATGGAAAAACAATTAGTCGGTGGGTTTCTAATTTTAGAAAAACATCATCGGCTTTATACAAGAAAAGTCCTGTCCGTCCTAGGACTGCTACAGGGCCAGAAAATGTCGCAGCTGTGACTGCTTCAATATAGTATTTTTCCAGACGTTCCGCACGAAAACACGCATCTGCCTTAAACATGTCTGTTCAAAGTGTTCGCAGAATCTTACACAGATCTCTCCACATGCATCCCTACAAGATGATAGTTGTAAAGGAGCTAAGCGAGAGGGATTATAAAACCTGCACAACTTTGTGTCGGGATATTCTCCAGACCATCCTCCCAACAACTGTTCTGATCCGCAGTGATGTAGCGCACTTCTCTTTAGCGTGGATCGTTAATAAACAGAACTTTTGATACTGGTCAGTCAATAACCCTTGTGAACTTCACGAACGACCACTCCACAGTGCGATGGTTACTGTTTGGTGTGTCATGAGTGATTTCGGCGTGCGAGGTCCCTATTTTTTCGAAGAAGAAGGTGTTACATTAACTGTTAAATCGGACCGTTATTGTGAACTCCTCAAAAGGTTTCTCCATCCTAAAGTCGTCCAGTTCCTCGCCGCTCACAATCCGAATGATGTATGTTTCCAACAAGATGGTGCCACATCGCATACATCTCGACGTTCACTTCGCGAAGGAGTCCTCCGTGACATGTTCCGCGTCATCTTGTGAATTTTTTTTTTATGTGAGCACCTCAAATCCCGATTGTATTAACACCGGCCAGCAACTGTAGAAAATCTAAAGGCAGCACTAACTTAGTAAATCAATGTAATTCCACGGGACATGGTTCAAAAGGCTATGGTTAACTTTCGAGAGAGATTTCCAAACTGCATCGACATTAGCGGTCGTCACTTAAGTGATACAATTTTCAAAACACCTTGAATTACAATAGCATTTAATGTACTTATAAATACAAAGTTTTTCTCGTATGATCATGTTTTTTTTATTAACCTTTGAAATCGGGGCTACCTTTCTGCCCCCCTTCCTGTATATATATATATATATATATATATATATATATATATATATATATATATATATATATATATATATATATATATATATATATATATATATATATATATATATATATACATATATAATGACGGCTGTCACTCGTGAGCGAGGATGACGTCTTCTGAATGACCATCGATCCTGTAGGTCCTCAGGTGACTGAGGAGGCCCATTCGTGACCGGCACCGTTTCTCGCACATCCTACAGATAATGCCAAGAGGGGGGAGGAAGTTGTTGCCGCAATGCTGGGTGGAGAGCCTTCGCATGCCTATGCTCTCGTCGCTGCTGTTCGTTGTCACGTCAGGTGGTTTCAAACCTCTCCACTACCCGGTGGGCTGCCCGTCGCCAGCCAGGGCGATCCCCGTCGGAAGTCTCCCATGAGTTGACGTTAATGTTGCCTTTTTTCATATAGGACTTCAATGTATCCTTCTATCGCTTTTATGTATTCCTCTCGCGTGAGTGCCAGTTTGAAGTTCGGAGAACATGAGCCGCCGAGGCAGTCTTGTCTCTGGCATCCGAGCGCAGTGCCTCGCCCATCTAAGTTGATGTTTCATTAGGAAAGCATCGATGCTAGTAAACTCTGCCTCTTCTAGAACGCTGATGTTTGTTCTTCGACCCTCCCAGGAAATGTATAGGATTCTTCGAAGACATCTTTGATGGAACTGCTCGAGTGTCTTTGCATGACGCTAGTATATTAGTACCGTGAGGACTACATCCTTGTATTCCATGAGCTTTGTCTTTTTTCTCAGGCCGCGACTGTCAGAAACCATTGACTTTAGTTTCTGAAAGGCTGCTTTAGCGTTGTGGAGGCGATGTTCCACTTCTTTGTCAATGTTTTCCTTCGTTGAGAAGTAACTGCTAAGGTACTGGAAGTGTTCCACATATTCAAGATGCTCTCCCTCCATGATAATTGGAAAAGGGTTGTATGACCTTGATGGTCTCGGCTGGAATACGGTTTTGGCCTTCTGAGTATTCATCTTCAGACCAAGCTTTCTGTAAGCGTTGTTAAATGCACTCACGGCTGCTTGCATCTCGTCGACAGAGAGGGCGATGATCGCGCAATCGTCGGCATACTGGAGTTCAGATATGCCTAGTTCTCCGACTTTTGTTCTCCTCTTCTGAATGATAAGGCGTTGCAGGTTGAATAGTCCTCCATCCAGTCGGTAACAGCTCCACTGCAGGTGGTAGGTCTCTTTGAGTTAGGTTGTCGGCCACAGCTACATATATGTTAAACAAGCTTGGTGCGATCAAGCAGCCCTTGCCGTTGTATGCTACTAACGCTGCCATGTCATCATGGAGGAGTCTCATCAAGATACTAACGTATTTAGATCGGCCCCCAAATTTCTGTTGGTTTTTCCATAGAGCCTCACGGTTTAGTAAATCAAATGCTTTTGTAAGGTCTATAAAGTTTATAAATAGGTCGCGGTCTTGCTCGCGGCATTTCTCCTGGATCAGACGGGCAGTGAATATCATGTCCGTTGTTCCACGTACCGCCCTAAAGCCACATTGTGACTCAGGGAGGTGTTCTTCGATAATTGGGGATAAACGGTCTGCTAAGATGCGCGCCAGGATCTTTCTAGCAGTTGACAAGGGTGAGATTCCGCGGTAGCTTACACGTGCCGATCTATCCCCTTTCTTAAAGATGGTAACAATGAAAGCATCTCTAAAGTCAGGTGGTATTTGTTCATTCACACAGATCTGAGTGATAAGTTGATGGAGCCTCGTAGTTAGCAGTGAACCACCGTGCTTTAATACCCCAGGTGGGATGCTATCTGGACCGCAAGCCTTGTTTGATTTAATCTTTTGAATCCCGGTGCTCACCCACACACGCATGGGTATTCTTCGGAGCTAATCTTTCATACGTAATTAGGGGACGTCTGCATAAATGGCATCATCGATATCAGCCTCCCTATTTAGAAGTTGCTCAAAGTGCTCCTTCCAGCGTACTAAGATGGCCTCATCATCCTGTAGAAGTCTCTCCCCATCAGCTAATCTTATTGGAGCCCGGTTTTGTTGTATTGGTCCATAGAATGTCCTTATCGAATTGTAAAAACTGCACATGTCATTTTTGTTAGCGAAACCCTAATATCGCGAGCTTTCTCATCCCACCAATTGTTATTCATCACGCGGATCTTGCGAGCTGTTGGTATTTCTGCTGCTTCTGCTGATCGCGTTTATCATTTTGCCATGCAGTGAAAGCATACCGCTTCTGGCCAAGAATGTTTGTTATTTCAGCACCGTTTTCATCAAACAAGTCTTCATTTTTCGTTTTCGAGAAGCCAATTGTTTCTATGATAGCTTCCTGAACAAAGTTTTTGATCTTTTCCCATGTATCGTTTACAGTATGTGTGTCAGGGCATCGCAGGAGCGAGATGATGAGTACTCTCAGGAAAGCATTTCGGCTCTCCAGATCTTTGAGCGTTGCGATGTTGGTTTATAGGTATGGTATTCGGACATTAAATGCCTATTTTATTTAAAGTGCGAAAAGAAGAGGTCTTCTCGTGTAGCAGGCTGGGTGAAGTGATCAAACGAGCTTCCTCAAGATAGAGGAAACTATTCAGCTGGATTCTTTATTTCGTCGTAAATAACGGGAACAGGTCTCGAAAAGGCGAACGGTAAGGATAACTTTTTTCTTCTTGAATAAGCTACAAAATACAGCTATATAGATAGTCATTCCATCTAGTCATAATTATACAACATTCAACCAAATGACAATCTTATGTTTAATTTATTCATTCAGCTTTAAATCAAATTTTATATTTTACACATAGGCGCTGCAAAAATTGACCAATCCGCATCAAATAAATTTTTAGGAACAATTTACGTTCAAACACAAACAAACATAAGAGGCGCTGAAATTGGCTAAAGATTTTTTTCAAAAATTGTGAACGCCGAATATTCGCTTCATACGCTCTGCTGACTACCTACGGATAAAGCATTTTTAATTGCTTAGTAACGGACTTTGAGCACCGCCTACATAGAAGAGAGCCTATTCTGGAAGTCTTTTGGTGAATTTCGCTTCACCCTTACAAAAGAGATAATACTATTTTTCTCCAAGGATTCATAATTCAATGAGAGCTTAAACACCTCACTGCTCCCGTCCCTTGCCCTACGTGGAAACCTACTCAGATGCCTGCCATTCATTGATTTCGTCTTAACTATACCGGCCACTTGGACTGGCATAATTAAGGGCTTATGTGAAAACTGGTTTGAGGACTAGCCCATAGCGGAAGCATAAGTCAGAAATTATCTCGAAACTGGGGCATAACTGCGAGTCCCGGACAAAGGAGAGATCCTCATCGCCCGGGGGATCCAGCCAGAATCATAGAGGGAAGTAACACCCATCTCTTTGTAATTGGATGCAGTTATGGCGCAAGTACCCGAGAAGGGGTGGCAAAACTTTAGCGGCCGTTGATTCGATCGCTACTGCATCAAATCCACCATAATTCACCCCTCTTGAGGCTCCTATTCGAGATCCATCCCATCCATCCATCACCCATCATCCTGGCAGTAACCGAGCAGGGGACCAACTGGAAAATGGACGGGGGTATTTTTTTCACCATTTTTTTTACTCATTCACCAATTTACCTGCACTAACCACTACCTCCTTTACCACTTCATAACTTCTTTTTTTACTCCAAACACCATAATTACACTTTGGTTTCAGAAAAGAAGACATCACAAGAGGACTTAGTAGAAGGACGTGAAAGAGTATGGATACCCTCACTAAGAGGGTCCTCCTCAAGATAATATAAGGAGTAAAGGCCCCGAAAAAGAGAAAGCTGTGTGAAACCATCGACCTCGAACACAAGGTGGCACTGGTGAAACTGATTGAAGTTTATTAGGTTTCAGTGCCATCTGTGCAGAGACAAAAGATGTGGACCGGCTCCTGTCTGAAGAAGGAGCTACCACACTGAAACGCATCTGACTCGAGGCAAAGACCCCCCACACACACATACACACACACACACAAGTGGCAGCGAACCGCAGTGTCATTTGCCGCAAAGTGGTGAGTTGGGTCAGTGAAAACTCGACCGAAGATCTGAAAGAAGCGATTCAGAGGAGCACCCCGTGGGCGAAAGTCCGGGGTGAAATCAAATTATGTGAACACACCCACGTGTTCAAAATAGCTTTCTCTACCACCGACATGGCCAGGAAAGGGACTACGGACGGGATCTTGGTTTTCAATATGAGAATCCCATGAGAGAACATACAACAAGAGAAATTTAATTGCATACAAATGGGCTTTGTATGCTCTAAACTCGATGGTCACACAACGACGACATGCCCGGACAAGAACGAACTGTGGTGCAGTGAATGTGCCACAGAAGGACACCGATTCGATAAGTGCGAGAGCACTAATGAGAAATGTCTCAATTGTAAAGGAAGACACATGACCATGGCCCTGAACTGCCCAAAGTGCCGATATATTTTTAAAAGGAAGAAAGAAGAAGATAAGAAAGCCAAGGAGATGACCTACGCGAACACCGCCAAGAAGAATGGGGAAGTAAAGACTTCACCTGCACAGATTAATATCACAGGAGATCTGAGTGCAAAGATTCTGATCTGCATTATCCACGCAAATGTGGCTAATGCAGTGAAGCCTGGCTGTTACAACTAGGTACTCAATGCACTCCTAAAAGCAAACGATCTCCCTTCAGTAAACATGCCTGCAGACCCTGAATGCTTCAAGGTATTCAAGGAATCAGTCATAAGAAACAACACGGTCAAATCAGGACTGGAGGAGATCGTCGAAGCTCCCTCATCGGAGGAATCCGAAGAGGACGATGGAGAAGAAGAAGAAGAAGAAAAGGCTGAAAATGAGGAGTGATCCTCTTCTTCTAACAACGACGAGGGCCCATGCACCCGTACACGAGCTACAAAGAGCAGGTCCAAAACCCCAAGTCCCCCCCCACCCGAAGGAGGAAAACCCTGGGCACAGTGAAACCGCCCAGTCAGCTTCCAAGAAGAAAAAGAAGAATAAGAAGAAGCATAGGTAAAAACAATTCACCACTGAAGATATTGGAAATTAATACCAACGGCTGGACGACGAAAATGACTCTATACGGAAATGTATTCAGATAAAATGATGCAAACATCATCTTAATTCCGGAACACGGGATCGACACGCGTAGTGCAAAAATGAAAGTCTGGAACTACAATGTGTTGATCACGAATTATTCGCAAGAGCTGTACGATGGAGCCGCTATTGCAATAAAAAGAGGGATTCAATACAAGCAAATAAGAAATCTAGAAGAATCCTACCTCGCGATTGAGGTCGAACTCGACATAGGAAAGTTGGTCATTGCTACCGGATATCAACCGCCAGGGAGAAACGCGTTACCAATTCACACTCTCACTTGCCTATTTTGGCAGAAGAGCCCCCACCATATTAATGGGGGATCTGAACGCCAGATGCCGAGAGTCCGGTTACAGGACCTTCAGCGGTATAGGAAGAAGCCTGGACCACCTATTGCGGGACAGAACAGAACAGGAAATGCCACAAAACCAGACATCTGTCTGGCGAATCGTCACCTGCCTTCAATTACTACATGGAACCAGTCCAGGTACCATGTAATTAACATATAGGGATCCTAGTCACTATCAACAGGAACCCTATACAAGTTCCAGCTGTAGTCATAAAAAACTACAGAGAGCAGACTTGACACGGTACGCGCGCCTTCTCGAGGCCTACGATCAGCCCAACTTGGACGAGGCAATTCTCGAGAAGATTGACGAGGCACTCGACGACATCAATAACAATCTCATTCCTAAATCCGAGTATAGGACCATCTCTACCTAACGATGGATCAAATACATGAAGTATTTATATCGTGAGCTGAAATTATTGTATGAAATCAACATCAGGAATGCATCAGTTCACTCAATGCAACGAAGTAAAGAAATCAAAGAAGAACTGAACCAGTTGATCCTCGAACAGCAATGGTGACGATGGGATGATGTGATCGATAGCTTCGATCACGAAGCAACTCCCAAAGAATTTTTGAAAAAGATCAGAAGTATCAAGGGATCGACTGGGCAGTAGAATATCGAGTACAAAAAGAAGATAGGGACATCGAAACGGAAGAAGGAAGAATTGAAGAGCTATTCCGAAGTTATTAGGAAAAAAATCTTCAGTATAACTAAGAAGAAAAACGAAGACTATGACCTAGAATTTAAAAACAACATCATAGACGAGCTTAACGAACAGATCCACAAGACGCACCCTCACCACCAGGTGGATAGACAGCGCGACGGAGACGACGAGATTACCGAAAAAGAACTACTCGGTGCGCTCCACTCATTCCGACAAAAAGCCCCAGGACAATCAGAGCTTACAAAGTTAAACTTTGAAAAACCACCAACCAATTTCATCAAAGGGATGAGAAGAATATTTAGCGCCTGTCTGAACACGGGATACTTTCAAGATGCTTACAAAACGGCTAAGATTATTTTCTTGCCTAAGCACGGAAAGGACCCAACGTTGAAGGAGAGCTACCGGCCAATTTCACTTCTAGAATTTGGGGGAAGCTCCTCTAGAAGATCCTCAACCGAAGACAGGTGTCTCATCTGGATGAGAAGTTCTCCTCCAGATGAATGAGGAGTTCTCCTGGAGAACTCACTCTTCAACTCACATGAATTCGCGTTTAGGAGGAAGCGAAGTACGGAGATGGCGATTAATGCCATCCCGGAAAAGCTAGACCAAGCAAGACGGGAAAGAAAATACGTAGACATTGTTTGTCGGGACGTATCAAAGGCGTTTGATAAGGCGTTTGGTGTGGCGACGGGGAATGCAGTACAAGATCTTACGACTGGGCCTAAGTGAAAACTTAGAAATAGCTCTTGGAGAGATCGGCTTACATCAGTTTAGGGTGCATGAACGGACCAAAGTTTCCGCTCACTGCGGGGCTCCCGCAGGGAGGGTGCCTGTCTCCCACTCTCTACTTGATTTACACCGCTGATGTCCCAGCCCTTGTAAGCCCCACTTGCCTCAACATTCAATTCGCTGATGATTTGACCCAGATTTTCACTCGTCCATGGAGGAGTGCGCCTTGGCAAGCTCGTATGACAGCAGCAGAAATTGAAAACCTTAACACCTTCGAGACCCGGTGGAAGATCCGCACCAACCAGGCAGGAGACTACTTTACGACGTCAGGGTGGGGGATAGACGTTATCCCTACACCACGGAGTGCAATGTACTCGGAATGAAGATTAATTCAACCGGGTACAAGAAGCACGTCCAAGAGAGAATCACCAAGGGCACTGCTGCAGTCTAAACTCTATACATGTTCATAAATCTTTGTGAACGTAATAAGAAAAAGATCTACAATGCACTTGTAAGATCAACGCTGTTATACCCCGCTTCCGCCCTCTCGTGTGACTCAAAGACACAAAAGAGGAAACTACCAGTGGTGCAGGCGAGGTACATATAGGCGAGAAAGAAGACGCCAGGAAGAGCTGCACTGGGAGGCCCAGGTTAAGTCCCATTAACGTTGTCATAGAAGAACGGACAAGGAATATGCAGGAACTGGTTAATCCAGAATTGGACGATGATATCGTTTAAATGATTAACCAGAACAGAAGAGAAATAAGTCGTGCCAGATTTCCGAGCTCCGCTTGTGGAGCAGAAGTACCGTTCTACGTATGAAAATAAGAATGTTTTTACCCTAAACAAAAAAAAAACCGACCAAGAAAAAGATTACCAAATTATGAAACCTCACCAATTTCTACAAGAATTCACGGATGAAGATCTGAATTTACCGAAGAAGACATCTAGGAAAAAACAAAAGACACGATTTACACTCACTACAAGATATACAAAAAAACAAAGACACTCAGCTCAACACTAAAATCATTAAAGTAATTTATTACTACAACAGTAAATGCGCATAACATATCCAAGAACATTAATTTTTTTGAAGACAAATGGCTTGAATGCCATATTGATATAAACTATCTCAAAGACAACAAAGGAACCACAAAACCAAAAAATATTTAAAAGCGATAGACCTGATCACCAGGCACTTAGCATCTCTTGGCACCCTGCAACACTCCTTTCTCTTTTCACCACTTGTCTATTTTCCGCTATCTAGTTCCACCCCTTTCTTTATCCCCTGCTTACACCTACACACTGACATCAAAATAAAGATTATTGACTGCTCAGACTTCATAAACAAAGTTAACTCAAGAAAGTTCATACCTGATAAAGAAAGTAGAGGAGAGGGAAGCGAATTCACAAACGTGGAATTTATTTTCACTTTGCCTACGGGTAATTTAAAGAGAGAAAAATACATTTGGAATTGTGAATAAGTTACACATGTCTGCCTAACCCCCCTACTACCTCCCCCCCCCCTCTGAGGGGCAGCTAAGCGGACGTGAACTAGATTGCCATTCATTTAGTCTCTTCCCAACTATGTCGTTTTCTGTGATAAACATGATTGGGGGCGCCATGGAAAGCAGATTTGAGTAGTAGCCTACTGTGGAACTCGGCGTCTGAGGCACCCGGCCAACGGGCAGAACTGCAACCTCTGGAGGAAACTCTGGAGGCCCCAGCCAGGACCATAGAGGGAAGTTACACCCGTCTCTATGTATGCCGAATGCATTTCTGATACTGAAACCCGCGAGGAGAGGGAGCCCCGGTTAGCGCTTGTTGAGTCCACACTAACTAACAAAAAGTCGGCCATACAATCACACCTCGTGAGGGGCCCCCCAGGTTCACCCATTATTATCATCTCCCCATCCGGCAATCTATGTTCACTAACGCTGCGCTGCTACGAGGAGGGGTTTAGTCACTGACTCAACCCATTTAACGAGAAATCACAGCCTCAAAGAAGAAGACTCAAGATATTCGACCCTCGTCTAAACACCACCAGGAAAAAAGAAAAAGCACAAATCAGAAAGGCCCCGTGGGGCCTAACTGAATGCAAAATGGCCCAAGAGAATACCACAAGAATCCCCCGGCGAGTGATTAACGGGCAGAACAAGCCCAACAGGGATAGGGTATTTGAGCTAATGTTCGTATTGATCTGCGAACGAGAAAAGGAGCTAGAAGAAGCTCTGGAAATTCTAAGAACCATTGGACTATAGCCTGCTATCCTTCCACAAATACAAGCTCATCGCAGTGTCGTTTGCAGGAGACTCGATCCTTGCATTGGGACACATAATAGAGAAGATATAAAAGAAGTAATCGAGCTTAGACAAAAATGGGCTAGAGTAGCAGATATCATCAAATTCAAGAACAAGCGGGACAACAGCGACTACACCCATGTATTTAAGGTTGTCTTCGCAGAAACCTCGATGGCCCAAAAGGCAAAAGAACAAGGCTTGCTGATGTCCAACGCCAACGTGAGTGGAAGAATTTTTTCAGTCCAGTTTTGCTTTCGCTGCTACAAAATGAAGCAGCAAGCCACCAAAGACTGTAAAGAGCCTGAAAAAACATTTCCCATATGCAGCGAGAAGGGACACCACTGGAAGAACTGCCGCAACAACTACGAGAGATGCACGAACTGCGGGCAAGGCCACATATCAATGTCTATGGCATGCTCGGTTAAAAAGGGGATAATAAACAGAAAGAATAATAACAAGAAACAGTAAGAGGTACGCAGATCAAACACAAAAATCTCGACGTGCATCCTCTATGCTCATGTTAGGAATCTAACCCAAAGAACTCAACAAATGCTGGCCAAAAACGGAATGAGCAAAATATAGTTCCCGGACGACCCTCCATCAGGAGACGTCATCCAGCTGCAAATGGTTCCAAAAAGTGCAAATGATATGGAAACCAACAAGGAAAAAATAGAGAATGAAACCCAGGAACTTAAAGCTTCTGCAGCAAAACCCACACTGGTCCAACCAAATAAAAAATTCCCAAAGAGAAGCGAAACGGTATTAACGCCACAAGGGGTCAACTAAAAATACCGGGATACAGAGTGCTCATGAAGAACCACTCAGGGGAAAGGTTTGATGGCGCTGAAATAGCTGTTAGAGGTAACCTCACCTTCAAACGTCTCCCAGAATTGGACGAATCCTTTGTGGCGACACAACTCCCCACATTGGTGGGGAACCTCACGATAGCTGCAGCCTATCAACTTCCTCGCCAAGCCTATATACCCGTCACAAACTTCTGTACACTTTTCGGGCACTGCAGAATGGAATTCTTATGGGGCGACCTCATTACCAGATGCCGAATGTCGGACTACTTTGGTAGAAACAACGAAAGAGGCCGAAACTTAAAAATGATAATGGACAGGAAATACATCCAGCAGATAGAGCCGGATTTCCCGACCTACATTACGTGAAGATCAGCCAGCAAACTTAACATTATCATGACAAGAAGAAGCTTCCCCTTCAACTACCATAGCGAGCCGGGCCCAACAACTCCCAGCGACCACATTGCAATATTAACAACAATTTCACTCGTGCTAGTTACACCACTTAAGAACTACGCCACCACCGACTGAGACCGATACAAGACTCTACTCCGACAATATCCCCCAGCCGACTTGGGCGAGGCTATATTGGAGGAAATCGACGATGAACTTGAAAGAGTAACCACTTCTATCATCGAAGCTGATCGCGAGTGTGTTCCCAGAAACGAATACAAAACAATATCTCAGCCCAGATGGAGAGAGGATATGAAGAGGATCGCAAATGTGCATAGAAAAGTGTACGAGGAGATTAGAGGGAAAGGCCCAAACCGGGAAAGAAGCGCGCTACTACGCCGGCTAAGCTACGAACTAAAGGATGCGATAAACATCCAACATGCTGAGATCTGGGACAGCCTAATAACGGAATAGACAGTGATCTGAGCCCGGTTAAATTCTGGCACCAGATCAGGAAACTGAAAGGTTTACAAAGAAAGGAAAAGGCTCGGATCAAAGAGGACGGGAAATATATGGAGGACCCGGCGGTTCTAGAGGGAAGATTCAGTACATACTTGGAGAAAGTCTTCCCTATCGCCGAAGAAAACAACGAAGAGTTCGACTAGGAATTCGAAGGCCGTCTGATTGACGATCTGAATCAGATAATATATCGCACGCAGCCACACCACCACGCGGACATGGGAAGGGAGATAGTTGACTATGGTCGTCCAATGACGACAGATGACGCCATAGCCACTGTGAAATCCTTCAAACAAAAGGCACCAGGCTAATGCCCCACAGCAGATCATTCAGGGAATCACCATCTTTACCGCTTCCATGAACACGGGCTACTTCTCCGATGGTCTAAAGGTGGCCAAAATCATCTTTATACCCAAAGGTGGTAAGCCCCCAGATCAACTGGTGAATTACAGGTCAATTTTCCTTCTCGAGTTCGTGGGTAAACTCTACGAAAAAATCCTATCAAATCGGCTACAAGAACAACTAGCAGAATTGGGAGCCCACAACCTACTACAGCACGGGCTCCGAAAAGTGCGAGGAACGGAAATTGCCCTCGCCCTCCTAACGGGGAAAATAGCCCACTGCAAAGCAGAGGGGAAATACGTAGATATGGTGCTGCGTGATGTAGAAAAAGCCTTCGATAAGGTTTGGCTGAGAGGTCTCCAATTCAAGATCCTGAACCTTCAGCTGAACCCACTCCTCTGGAAAGGGTCCCCTGTGACTATGTTATGGAGAGAAAAGCCCAATTTCCATCGAGGGCTTATCAGGACCCGAAATCGAACTCATGGCGGGAGTTCCACAAAGCAGCTGTCTGAGTCCGTTGCTATACCTCATGTACACAATAGACCTTCCTGCTCCGGTGCGAGACTACACGATGTATCTGCAATTTGCAGATGACATTACACAAATCGCCCCAGCTCCTATATGAACGCCAGACTTCAAGCAAGGGATACAGCTGCTGAAATACACAACATTAATAGATATGAAAGGAAGTGGAAAATTACAACCAACCGCCAAAAATTCAAAATAATCCCAATGAACTGCCGGAAAATTGATGACGTCATCGTGAACGACGACCTATACCAGTACTCGAAAGAGGGTAACGTCCTGCGTTTACGGTTCACCAAGTCTGGGTACAAATCTCACATCAACAACAGAGTCTCCCTAGCCAAAAAGCAACTTCGGAAACTATACAGGTTCCGGAACATTAACGCTCCAAATACACTGCCTTGGTACGCCCGTCCTGGTGTACCCGGCAGTGATGACGCAGATGGAAAGTTATACTTCTCTCAGGACGATGCAGAGAGTACAAGATAAAGCCAACCTGCTAATAGCTGGAGCTAGAAGAAGCGACGTATTAGGCAAATAGACATGCACACAAGAGCAGGGCTTAAGCCAATTAATACGAAAGCTCAAAGGCTAGAGAGAAAGACTTGGGATAAGATAGAGCAAACTATTATACCCACACTCGACAACCTTAACATAGCAATCCCACAGTAGAATCGACACATTGTTGCAAGGACAACATTATTCCCAAGTGGAAGAAACTGCGCGGGAGTGGCAATAAACCCAATATATAAATAACCAAGATCGAGAAATACGAACATATAGACAGAAGAACAACCAAAAAGAAAACCGAACAAACAAGAGATATCGAATAAGAGCTTATAAAAGAAATAATAAAACGACAAACAATAAAAAGAGGCGAAATACTTCTTTTTAAAATAAAACTAAACAAAAGAAGTTAAGAGCCCATTAATGGGAAAAAACAACAACAAAACAAAAAACAAACCAAATTAAACAAACTAATATAAAATAAAATAAAAATAAATAAAAGATGCAAAGAGCCCATCTAAAGAAAATGAAATAAAAAAGTACAAACAAATTTAAGAATAAAATAAAAAATGAACAAAAGAGGCGAAGTGCCCACAAAAAGAAAGAGAAACAAAATCAAAATAATAATAGATGAAAATGAAAACAAAAGAGGCAAAATTCCCACAATACGAAAGCTCAAAGGCTAGAGAGAAAGACTTGGGATAAGATAGAGCAAACTATTATACCCACACTCGACAACCTTAACATAGCAATCCCACAGTAGAATCGACACATTGTTGCAAGGACAACATTATTCCCAAGTGGAAGAAACTGCGCGGGAGTGGCAATAAACCCAATATATAAATAACCAAGATCGAGAAATACGAACATATAGACAGAAGAACAACCAAAAAGAAAACCGAACAAACAAGAGATATCGAATAAGAGCTTATAAAAGAAATAATAAAACGACAAACAATAAAAAGAGGCGAAATACTTCTTTTTAAAATAAAACTAAACAAAAGAAGTTAAGAGCCCATTAATGGGAAAAAACAACAACAAAACAAAAAACAAACCAAATTAAACAAACTAATATAAAATAAAATAAAAATAAATAAAAGATGCAAAGAGCCCATCTAAAGAAAATGAAATAAAAAAGTACAAACAAATTTAAGAATAAAATAAAAAATGAACAAAAGAGGCGAAGTGCCCACAAAAAGAAAGAGAAACAAAATCAAAATAATAATAGATGAAAATGAAAACAAAAGAGGCAAAATTCCCACAAAATAATATTAAGCCAATTAAAGTTAACAAAATACAAACTTGAAAGGCTAGAAAGCTATGCCAGAGGAAAAAGTAAATTAAATAAATGTATATATATATATATATATATATATATATATATATATATATATATATATATATATATATATATATATATATATATATATATTTAAGAGGAAGATTCAGACCAGCTCTGCCGGTCTAAAATACCAACAGTGGGAACACTAGAGGCAAAACAATAAAAAAATACAACAAAAGAGGAAAAATATGGAAGTAAAATGAAGGCAATGCCCTTGCAACCAGGGTAACAAAAAATAATAAACTTCTTCACCCCTGTCATACCCATCACACATTTCACCACCTAGCTCGTCAAATCAAATAAAAAAATAAAGATTTTTGGTTTTGAATTCTTGGACGAAATAAATTTGCTATTGGCATGTCGCTACCGGGTAAATGAGGTAACGTACAAGGTGAGTCCAAAAATGCCTTCGATCAGTAAAAAACTGTGAAGACCGATTTACTGTGAACCAATCATAGAACTCCAGCATCACAGGTTCTCATGTTGGCAGTCTTGAGGCATCTTCTCTGTATGCTCGGTAGTGAGAGCCTCATTATCAACCAAACAAGCCGGTGGTCTGTCCAGGACTCCTCTGATCACACTGATCACGCGCTCTGATAATAATGTAGTCCAGCAGGTGTCAGTGCTTAGATCAGGGATGCTGCCAGGTTGTCTTTCGGCTGTCTCTTTGCTGTAAAAAAAAGTATTTGTGATTACTAGGGCAGTAAAAGGTTGACCTAAAAAAATGAAAAAGTTGACCTAAAAAAATTTAAAAGTTGACTTAAAAAGCTGACTTTATTTTCAATGATTGATAGAACGAAACTGTACTTACTTATCCTAGCGTTGGTTGATTGTGGTACATAATAAAGTATTTTACAATATTTTCCGTCAGAAAGTTGCGCTCTATTTAAGAATTTGTTAAGCATGGAAAATGATCTGTCTACAGACGCTGTTATTGGCTGACATTTAAGGAGATAAGAATAAATTATTGGTGATATTTAAGGCCTACGGAGTTCAACTATCTCACACATATCATTTTCTTTAAGTCTTCTTTCAATGTACTGCTTGATCTCCCAAGGATCGTCATCAAAGTTAATGGTAGTAAGAGTCTCTCTCACATGCCTCTTTAATGGTGAAATTAAAGAGGCACCAAGCCAGCAATTTGACTGTAATTCATTTTAATGGGAAGTAGTTGCGTTGGTAGGTTTTTCTTAGCCTTACGAACGATAATTCCATCACCTTCAAAATTCTCAACAATGCATTTAACGCTTGGAAAATTGTCTGCATAATAGAAAGCAGCGTTTACCCAACTTGCCCAACGTGTTAAAATTGGTTCTGGGGAGTACTAATTTATTGAAACAAAGCGTTCCTCTCTTTATTTTTATCAGTAGACGCCTTGAAGCATGCAATTATAGCATCGACTTCACTATAAAATGATCTTATATGCATTGCATAGTTATGTAACAGATGCGCAACACATGCTACATGGCAAAGTCTTGGAGTAAAGTTTCTTGAGTGTTGCTCCAACTGACACCATATAACGAGCTGCATTAGATAGAAGCAGAAATTCTCTCTTGCTATCTCAAATTCTTTTAGGGTATCATCAATCTTGTGTATGACATTTTTGCGCATTAACAGATCTGACAAGAAAATCACATTTGATTAAATAATTTTTTTCTGGAATATCAATAATTCCCGCAAGTATCTTCAAATATTTAAAGCCTCTTACTTCACTTTCGTTAACGACGAGGAAAATTAGTTTTCCTGTTAGTAATTGTTTTATCCTAGCCATTTTCATGGATATTGATCTAAAAGTTGTACAACACGGGGACTGCTACACCCAAATCAGAAAATAATTGTTTTATACAAGGATGGCACAATTTATGAAGGGGTATGTCAGCTGCAAAAATGTAATCGCTACCTTTTCAGTAAAATCTGAAGACTTAAACTCTCACACTGTTTGTGTCTTTCCAGTTTCCACACGTTTAGGTAGGCTACGCTGGTGTTTTTGAGTCGAACGATGTTTCTCCCTGAAAAGTTTTTTTCGTGCTTCACTATAACAACAAATTTGACAATAAAGTTAATTTTTTCCTGAACAAATGAATTCATTGGGATATTTTTCAATTACAGCACGCAGTTTAGAAATAGATAGCATCTTAACTTTAGGCATGTCTATATATATAATTCAAAATTGTCAAAAAAGCACCCAAAAATAAGGACAAACGCGCACAAGCAAATTTTAAAAAGTACAAAAAAATTGGAGTTAAAATGTATCAGAAAGAACCAAATCTAAATTTTACGAGGAATAATACAAGAATTCTCAAGAATTTGTCTTAAATTAGCGCAATAGAACCATTTATGTTTTAAATTACGAGACTATCATCATACTTAACAATCAATCAATCATTTTCTGCTGTGGCACCCACGGGGATGCATAGGGCCTCAATGAACTCACGCCACTTAACAATAATTTAATTAAATGAATATAGGATAAAATTAGCTTGATTTGGTTCTTTTTGTAGTAATTTGGTCCTTTTCTGTTTTAGACACCCCTATAAGAACCAAATCTGGTACTTTAGTACTAGTTGTGGCAACCCTGCTGAAAAAGGCAGTTGCTAATTGGTAGGCCACCAGTTGGCAATTAGTAGGCGAAAAGTTACCAGATATATTTTTATTCTATATTTTTTACTTTCTTGACATAATGAGTGTAAAAGTTAACTTTTTGTTGACCTATTAACTTTGTTAATATAGCCCCTACAGTCATTTTTAATACATTAATAGCTGTTCTGAGGAAAGGGTCTTGTAAAAGACAAGTTGACTCTATTGTCTTTTAACTGCCCTAGTGATCACCAATCTCTGCTCTGTGCATTTGGTTAAGAGCAGCAGTTCCTTTGCTTTGGAGTTCCCAACGACGTGTCTTCCGATCGGGCGTTGCCAGACTCCATAATCCTTCCCAACCCTGTCATTAAAGTCCCCAAGCAGAATCAGCTTGCCATCTCTCGGGACTCTTGTCAGGATACGATCAAGGTCGCCATAGAAAGTCTCCTTGACTTCAGTGTCGTCGTTTAAGTTCGGGGCATATGCACTAATTATGGTGGCATGTCGATTTTCGAGAATTTCAGTCAGAGATTCATGAGTCTCTCACTGTTTCCAATTGGTGGACCAGTCAGGAAGTCCAGGATTCTGGTTAACCACCCTTGTCCTCATTTAGTTGTCCCTCATCACCTTTTCTAGTTCTCTCCCCAGAGCCGGGTGACAAGAGATATCCTTGATAGGACTGCTCAGTCACGAGTCCAGCTGCCGAAGCACTACCTCATCCCCAAATCGATAGTTCTAGGTACTATATTGCACTCGCCGTCTGTGTGCAGGATCGTGACTAGGAACTTCCAGGCTACCCTACTCTATCCCTATTGCCACAGGACTTTTGGTCGCGCCAGAAGAAGCCTGTGCTTATCCAGGTTATCTTTTAAGATGCAAAGGACACGCAGCATGAACGGTCTTTACACCGTCTTGGTGGTCTGATGCTAGTGATCCAGTGGCAAAGCAAGCAAGGACAACCGGTAGCATTAGGCCGTTGCAGCCTCGTCTTTCTTCACAGGCATTTAGGATGTTGAGCATCCCATGCCTGATCCGTCGTTGAGGACTTTGGACACGAGGGTTTGTGATCAGATTTATCCTTTTACTAGATGAGCTTCCTATTAGGGCTGTCGAACCTCATCTGCCAAAAAGCAATCAGTTTTACACACATTTATACTTATGTATATTTCTTTATATTCAACCATGGACAACCAAATTAATTTTAAAGATATAAGTATAACTTAAAAGGTTGTAATACAATGCTGTAAGCGAGTCTGTAATAAAATTAGTTACCCTTTATTCTATTTATTTTACTCTTGTTATTTATTTGCTTTATTTCATTAATAATTATTTATCCAATATTTATTAATGCTGCCCAACAAATGGAGCACATTTATAAATAGACAACCTAGGGGAGGATGTTCAATAAACTAAATTTATAGGTGAGGTCGTTCAATAGCCTAAATTAGGGGGAGGATGTTCAATAGTCTAAACTTATTTGAGAGAATATTTAATAGCCTAAACTTATTTTGGAGAATGTTCAATAGCCTAAACCTAGGAAAAAAGATGTTCAATAGCCTCCACTGTGCGGGAGAATGTTGAATAGCCTAAATTTAAGCAGGAGAATGTTCAATAGCTTAATTTAAGCAGGAGGATGTTCAATAGCCTAAACTTAGGTCACTATGAAAAAAATGGGGTAAATATGTAGATTGGCGGTTCGAACGATGGGACGTACACTATTTCGTCCGTGTTCCAATATGTTTCACCTTTTTGGAGTAAATTTAAGCGCACGGCTCTTGTGGGAATAAACACAATGGGAAAACCACCCTACGATGATCCTGAGTTTCAATCAATTGGGGGGATCTCCCCCAGTATGGCGTTTTTCGTTTGGTTAGTTTCGGGCATTTTTCTAAAAAAAAAAATGGCGCTGGATATATTTCAAATAGGACTACAACGCGGATGAATATTCGGGCAGGGGTGAACGAAATATAAACAAACAAAAATCCACTTTTTCGAGCGCGCCGCCAATCTACATACTCGTATTTACCAAAAATGGCATCTTTTTATTGCCTAATTTTTTTTCCGACAAACTTTAAATATCCCCTTCATGTCCTAGGTCGGGTGTTCACAACTTTTTGGATATAGGAGGATGCATCGAATGCTAAAAGAGCACATCGAAATAATATGCGAAAATTATTAGAAATTCAAATATTTGATAAAGACAGTTATAATAACTGTTTCACTCTTATTTAAATCAGAATTTTCTATATACATATAAATGCATAATCAATGAGACTGATGCGTTTGATGTTGTTTCAAAATGGTATTTATATTAGGTATAAATTTGTTAGCTACAAACACAAATCTTCCGGTTCTTCAAAGATAAATTTAACATATCATAATTCAACGGATGACAAAAGCTCCAATGACTTATCAGAATACATCTGATTGAACACTCACCTCATAAACTGCATCCACACGATTTCTTCCAAAACACTGCTTAAAAAGGCATCACCATCATGGCTGGTCGAAAACTAAATCATGCAGTTACTATAATACTATGTAAAACAATTTTTGTTCCTGGCCAGTGTTATTTTTCAACTCCATTTATTGTAAAACAATAGAAAATTGCTATTATTTGTTTTAAACTTTGCTTTTGTTCCTTGTATAATGATAAATTGACTAAAAATAGGCAAATTATGTTTTTTTCATCCATTGTAGGGCTAAATATTTATACAATTTTATTGAAATTTCCACAAGAAATATATAAAACCAGATAATGGGAGCTTGAACTTCGCTACAAAGATTAAAATTTAAAATCTAAAAAAAAACAGCCATGGTTAAATTTTTATAAATTTTCTGAACTTCACCAATTATAATAATTTTAAAAAGGAACTCTAAACTAAATTTCCCCCCTTTCAAAATATCACGTAGCTAAAATATATTTATAGAAGATATATAAAAATAAATTTTCTGAACTTCACCATTTGTAATTCTTTGGTGCAGAATGATTAGAAATAACTTTGATAAAAAAATAAAGTCATAACCAAACTAAAATGAAATTATTGTTCAAATACTCAAAAAAATCCCCCTTCTTAAATTATAGAGTTAGTGAGATGATGATGATGATGATGACAAGTAATGTAAATCACTTTCCTGTGCAAGCCCCCATCCATCATGTTTTTATTATATACTCCTTGGTATCTATGTTAAAAGTTTAGTATATTTTAATGAAAGCGTTCCCCTTGTTCCTCTGAGTATGCTCCCATATTCTCCTTGAACTTGTCAAGATGGGCATCAAGAATGTACACCTTCAGGTACATCCTGCAGCCCATTTGGCCATAGCTTTTCACTAAGTTCTTAACCAGTTCCACATAATTGTCATCCTTGTGGTTGCCCCAAAACAAAAGGCCCTGCCACACCGAAACAAAACTCTTCGGAGTTTATTTTTAATCGCGACCGACTCTACATCTCATTATGTCGGTCGGTCGGTTGCTTTTTTGTGTGTTTTTTGTAATAAAATCATAACTATTCGGCCAATTCTAGCGGAATTTGAAACCCTGATGTCGTTTTACATTATCTTTCGGCAGGATATAATTGCCAAAGCCTTCTCCTAAAGTTAGCGTGGGAATTATTTTGTTTTGGCCATAACATCATAACTATTCGGCCGATACTCTGCTAAACTAGACTAGGCTATAATATGCTATACTCTACTAGGCAAGCCTAGAATAGGCTATACTATGCTAGGTTATAATAGCCTATGCTAAGATATAATGTACATGGGTAAGATATACTATGCTAATTTAGGCTATAAAATACTATGCCAGGATATCATATAGTATGTTAGGCTATAAATACAATGGGGGGACTACACTACGATGATCCTGAGTTTCATTAAATTGGGGGGGGTCTGGGGGGCACAGCCCCCCAGTATATAATCCTAATTGTTTATAGAATAATAATTCGAAAAGGACTCAAACGCGCATGAATATTCCGACACGAGTGAACGATAATATTTACACACAAATTTTTTTTCGGCCGGGCCGCTAATCTACAGTGGCGGCAACAAAAAAAGTGACATTGAATATTGGCAACAGAAATCGATACACAAAATCGCTTTCACGATTTTACTTGCCAACAAGCCAATGAAAAGGGGCAGGGCTTATGCCGCGAGTGGATGACTCTCCTGAGCTAAGACAACAGAACTGCGCTTTATTGGAACTCACTGTCTCGTTTGAGCTCGTACAGTGAGGTTTTAGTGTACAACGCTCCAGCGTGCTGATTTCCTGCATTCGTGCCTACATTTGACGTGCTATAACTTCTGTGCAAGTGGATACAATGGGGCGGAAAAAGCTTTCTAAGACAGAGAAAAGCCGTGCCTTGACCATATTAGAGCAAGGAAAGTCTTTTATTGATGTAGCAGCAGATTTCGTAACATCAAAAAATACGATTCATCGCCTAAAACGGGCAGCTGAGTTATTGCCACCAGGTAACATACCAAAGAGGAAGGAGGGCATTGATGCAGCTAGGAAGACATCTCCAAGGACTGATAATATCCTAAGGCGTGAAGTGATGCCAGACCCTTCTGTAACCTCCGCTCCAATCAAGAAAAAACACCCAGACCTCCTCCAGAATGTCGCCCTCAGGACCATCCATCATCGCTTAAAGAAGGACCTAGGCCTACCGGCTCGCCGCGCTGCCAAGAAGCCACTTCTTACTAAGGCTATGAAGATGCAAAGGCCCAATTTTTGCAAGAACTATAAACATTGGACAGCTGCCCATTGGAAGAAGGTCATGTTCAGAGATGAGAGCACCTTTAGGCTGGTCAGAGGAGAGTCAAAGATCGTGCTCGTCCCAGCAATGTGTCTCGGTATGACCCAAAATATACTGTGAAAACTGTGAAGCACCCTGATAGTGTGATAATGTGGGGTGCCTTTAGTGGAAACAAGGGCAGAGGAGGTCTGTACTTCCTTCCCAAGAATGTAACCATGAGGGGGACTAACTATCTTGAAGTTTTCAGGCAGCACATGCTGCCATTTTGGGAAATTCATCAGTGTAAATTTTTCATGCATGATGGTGCCCCTGCTCACAGGTCCCAGTTAGTAAAAAGGTTCTTCAATGATAATAATATTAGTGATTCGGAGTGGCCTAGTCATTCCCAGGACCTAAATCATATTGAGAATGCTTGGAATCTCATGAAAACCAAAGTTCAAGAGACAACACCCGGCATCATTAAAGACCTGATAGAATCACTGAAGAAGATTTGGGTTACGATCGACCCCACCTACTTGGCAAACCTCGCTGAATTAATGCCCAATCGACTCAGAATGGTCATCAAGTGCAAGGGCAACATGACCAAGTATTAACTTTCATGAAATATTCATAATAAAATATGTAAGTTACATTTTTCTGTTTCATTTTTCCCGAATTGTCACATGTCACTTTTTTTGTTGCCGCCACTGTACATATTTATCCAATAGGCTAGGGAGGGCTATGCTCTGCTATGCTAGGTAATACTATGTTAGGCTACGATAGGCTAGCTAACCAAGGCTATAATTGGCTAAGCAATGCAAGGTTATTCTAGTCTAGGCTATGGTATGCTATACTAGTCTAGGATATACTAGGTTAGGGTATAATATGATACGTTAGGTGTGGTTGTGTTAGGATAGGCTATAGTATGCTAGGCTAGGCCATCGTATGCAAACATATATTGGCTAGTCTATAGTAGCCTATTCTAACTTGGCTATACTAAGCTAGGTTACTCTAGGTGACGCTAGGCTAGGCTCTGGTATGCAATGTTAAGCCATACCTGGTTAGGCTAGGCAAGGCTATACTAGGCTAGGCTAAGCTAAGCTATACTATAATATGCTAGGTTAGACTAGGGTCTACTAAGCTAGGCTAGGGTATACTAGGATACGATAGGCTAGGCTATACTAAGCTAAGGTAGGATAAAGTAGGCTACACTATGCTAGGTTATACTAGGCTAGCTAGATTATAATATGCTAGGTTAGGTTAGGCCCGACACAGCCAGGCTATTCTATTTTAGATTAGGTTCTAACGAAATTTGAAACCCTAATTATGTTTTACATTCTCTTTCGAATGATAAAATCGCTAATGTCCTCCCAAGTTAGTCCGGGAATTATTGAAAGTTTTGAAGGTCGTAAGGTCATAAATCAGAATAAGTGAGAGCACGGGACTTTTTGGTTAGCAGACCTTGTTCCTTTTAAGTAAACTTTTCACGAAATTCTGAAATCTATGACTTTCCTGATTTGGGGTCCAAAAAGACACCATCAGCTTTTACCTTTGCTTCAAAGTTAGGAAAGAAATTTTGAAGATACTTAAAGGCTGCAAACTCTTTGTTAAGAGCTCTAAGAAACTGCTTCATGAGACCTAGTTTTAAATACAATGGAGATAACAACACTTTTTGAGGGTCTATCAATTGCTCAGTGTTTCTTCTAGTAATTTGCTGTGGTATTCCTACTGTCCCACAGATAGAGATGACATGGAAACTTGCTAAAACCTCCCTGGAGACACATCAAAACTGCTACCATTTTCAAGTCTCCAATCACTTTCCAACCATACTCCTTATAATTCAAACTTGTAGCAGGAGCTTGTTGCTGTTCAGTTCTCCTTAATATATCCTGAATGATGGATTCTTATTGCAATTATGGAGAAGTTCTGCTTTCATGCTTATTAAGGAGCTGCCAATGAAGAGCCTCCACTTATCTAGATTACATGTACATAATTCCAATTTCATCAAATAGACCAGACACGTCATTGCAGTACCTTAACCCAGCTTGATAAGTAAAGATTCTTGAGAAATGTTTATGACGATTCATTTTGCTTTGTCATTCGCACATTTTCATCCATCAAATCCTACCCTTTGAGCCTGGAAGTCAAAAGTTCAGCATTTAAATTTGATAAGCTAAAATCTCTGACATTGAGGTCTCTTTTGTTTGGATAGTATGAATTCCTTTCAAAAGCCATATCTCTGACATTTCAGTCTACAACTTCACTAATCTTTTCAGCTTTTGAATTGTTGCTTTCTTCTGAGGATGGTTTATTCATTTCTGGAGAGATAGGAAAACGAAGATCAGCTCTATGTGGTACTCGTGCTATAGAGGATGGAAGATCGGGATAGGAAATAGCAGATGTATTTTTGCCACTTCGACGTTTGGAAGAGTCCACCATGCATAAGTAGCAGTTTTCTTGCAGTGTTCACAAGCCAAATGAGGTGCTCAGGATTTGCCTTGGTCCCCAACTTGCATACCAAAGTATGCTTTGTAAGCTTTACACATTCTCATAGGTGCTGTCACACCAAACCTTTTTTTCGCTTGTTTTGATGAACTGTCTGCAAATGTAATAGAATGCATCTGAAGAATGATTGCGGCCTCATTTTTCTTCTGACGTACTCACTATGGTAGCTAGAGCAGAAATGATAGCAGATCTGTGAATTCCTGTATAAATATTTCTGAAGTAATATTTAAGAGGGTTCTAAAAGTTTCTAGGGGTGTGTTCTGCCAAGTTCTGGGACATTCTTCGAACTTGATATAATTCTACTAAATTCTAGAAATTTCTCATTTAATCTAGAATGTTTTGTAAGGTTGCCTTAAAACAAATATTATTCTACAACATTCCATTTTTTTCATTAACTTTAGTTACGAACAATTGGGAAATAACACTTTTAGCCCAGCAACAAAAAATAAATTAAATTTTGTTACATAATGTAATCACTATCAATAATATAATATATACACTATATAAAAAAAACCTCCTTCCAAAATCTCCATCCACAAGAATGAGTTCAGAACATTACCTACAAAATAATATCAAAATTACAATATATAATTTACCCTCAAATAACGTAAACCCATTAATGTCTCCTGTGGTAAAACATTTCAGTAATCTACCACTCTGTTGATGAAAACATACTTTCTCACATCCAACCTACACCTACTTCTGTTTTTGGTTTTTTTCAAGGGGTGGCCCCTAGTCCTATTAACATTCAAACTCCAAGAACTTGCTGAAATTCAACTTATCCATCTCAGAACAAATTTTAAAAAGCTCAGTCATATCCCTATCACGCACCTTCTTTCAAATGAGAAAATATATTTAGCAGTCTCAACCTATATACATACGCAAGGTACTTCAGAGAAGATATTATCTGTGTTGCCCTCTTTTGTACTGATTCTAGCAGTTTAAAATCATATATGTGTCAGAGATAGAGCCAGAAAAGACGCGCGGTTGACCATTTCAAGGAGAGAGAGAGAAGATACACTTGGGCGATCTTTTTAATCCACGCTAACGAAGGCGCAAAATCACGAAGGCCGTGATGGGCTGAAGGCCCAACTTCGCGGAAGGCTGAGATGTACTTAAGAGTACGAAAGGTCCCACCGGGGATTATCCGGCGATGGTGAGTGTCAGGCAAAGTTCATCTCGCGTGGCGAAGCGTCTGTCAACTGGAACCATCCCTCTTCAAGCGCGAGGCAAAGCCCCTCCGTCTCACCCCTATTAAACGTCCGACCCTAGACTTGGACGACAGTAACCGCCTGTGTCCACGAGTATCCGCCATCTTCCCGTTCCCGTAGTTCTGCGCGAACCCTTGCAGAACCCGTCAAGCTCCGTGTATTCTCCTAGAACTCGCGTGAGTCCACCCCGTACTCATTGGTACCCGTTACCCGAACGCGACACGTCAAATTCTCGATTCGGTATTCTAAATCCCAAGGCCCGATTGGAGATCATCTCGTTTAATAGTAGTTTGTCAAGAGACTATTATTTTGGACTCTGCGCCGTCCCTACCAAGGAGAGATTATTCCCTCGGACCAAATCTTCAAGGTAACCGCAACGCGTAACTCTCCTGTGCAAGCTCTCACCCTCTCCACTTTTAAGCCTCCGCAATTTGGCTTCACGTGCACTAAAGATCCTTTGAGCCTCCCATCTGTCAATTGTCCGTTTGAGTGTTTGGCGGTTGACATCGCCCAAATCGCTCTTTGAAGTCGAGACTCGTGCACATTTCCTATGTTTATATACCTTACTTAAAACCCCCTTTAATATTGTAAATATATGATTTGCATAGTAGTAAAGTATAATTTTGTACTCCGTTTCTATTATCCCAGGACCATCCAAGATAGCTCAGCGTTGGCCAACCTAAACTGCACTCTGATCCGTATTTATAATTTCACTGACGTTCATAGCGTATTAATCCGTTCATTGGCCTCTCTCTCTCGGGCTGAGGAATTCGGAAAAGGGTGGGATCTAACCTCAACTTACGACAGTCTGCAATCAGTCTCAACCTGACTCTCAAACTGACTCTAGCAAGTTGCAGTCATGTCGTATACGTAATTTAAATAATGTGGCCTGATATATGAATTAAATAGTTTTTTTTAGGTAAATCGATATATACTGTACACGGGAAAAGAAAACAAGTGTATCAAATGAAGCAATATATTCTCATGAGAATTTACACGCAAATAGAACGATATATATATATATATATATATATATATATATATATATATATATATATATATATATATATATATATATATATATATATATATTCGAAATTATTCGAAATGGAACACCACCTGCCTTCACGACCTTCTTCAGGCGGGAGCTGAACTGGATGCTTGCCCTGGTTGTTATTGTATGACATTACCTCCCCATTAGCGTCCCTCAGAGATCGTAAAGTTTTGTTAGTTACCGTGTTGACATCCTTCTCAACAAATTTCCACACGAAATAAGGTTGGAGGTTGCAGTCGAGGGAGCTTGGCGGCCACAATTCCGGGGACGAGTGGTACGGGACGTCGTTGAACAAACACGCCTGTGACTTCCTTGATTTGTGTGCAGGAGCAGAAAACGTAAGCCCTTCCCGCGGCTACTTGGCCCATCCATGGCTTGACTACAGTCTCCAGCACCTCAATATAAACGTCCGCATTGACCTTGAGGCCCTGGGGAAAGAGGCATAACTTTGCCCCCGTGGCTGAGTATGTTCAGAACCATTAAAGAGGCAGGATATTTGCTGTGCATGACCGTAGGCCCTTCTGATAGGTCTTGGTACAGCTAATGATCATTCTGCCACTTCACTTTCCTGTCATACCTGAATTTTTTTTCATTGAATAAGAAAGGAAGAAGGCCAGTGCCATTGGGCTTGACTTTGTTGATGAGTAGTTGTGACTTCAATTCATGGCTTTTCTTGCTAGCTTGGGTGAGAAGCTGGCGCCTCTGTAGCGCGTACGAGTGGTAGCCGAGGCTCTGGTGTACTCCTCTGTGAAGGGTTGCCTTTCTCACATCCATCTTCTTAACAAATTTGCCCATTGATTGACTAGTGTCCTCGTAGGCGTTTGCCTGATATTGACGACGAATTTCTCGTTCTTGATGGTATCAGAACGACGCTTGTGACACTGTCATTCATTGGTAACTTTGTGCTTATTCCCGGCTTCGTCATGCTTCCATTTCGCTTTGTAAAGGAGGTTTATCGGTTAGCTAAATAAATTTACAATCTCCTTCACGCTTCTCCCAACGCGGAGGGCCGCGAGTATGGCGCACAGTTTTTCGATTTTAGCTGGTATTCTCAGAGGAAACCACATATACTTTTACCTGCATGAAAGCTAAACTTTTACTGAATGTGTCCAAGTTCAATTAGCCCTCAGTAGTGCGGTCATTGGCCTTTAGGTACACTTTCAAATTTGTATCATTTACCTGAAGGCAATGCAATTTAAGGATAACCTCCTTACTTTTGTAACTAACCTGCCTCTTAATGAAGTTCAACACTCAATTTGATCTATTTTTTGACTCAATACACTGCTTAGAAAACCTCAGTGACTTGCCTATTACTACTACCCCTAAGTTCTTCTCATCCTCATAGCTAAATTCTCTATTATCTCTTCCCATGTAAATAACTTTACTACATTTTTTAAAGGTTAAAACTCATCTGCCACTTTTGTGCCCAACCTAATAACTTATTTAAATCAACTTGCACTTTAAAGTTAGCTTCAACTTCATTTACTATAGTTGCCAATTTTGTGTCATCAGCTAAAATTAATACTTTGCTATTTACAGCCCCCCCCCCCAAGATCATTTATAAAAACTAGGAATAATAATTGGCATTGAACTCATTCCTGAGGTACCCCTACTGATAACATGCTTCCACTGTGACCTGATGCGATTCAGTACCACCCTTTGCTTCGTGTCTTTTAGCCATCTAGCTATCAAATTCAAAACTTTCTCAGATATCCCATTCATTTTTAATTTGGGCAATAGATTCTCATGTACAACCTAACCAAAGGTTCTGTTAAAATCTAAGTAAATTACATCAACATTCTCTCCTTTATATAATTGTTTATTTACATAATCCATAAATTCAAGTAAGTTTGTAAAACATGATCTACCACTTCTAAACCCATCTACCGTGAACATCATTTATTAAACTACCTCTTTCTCTATGTTCAGAAATACCCTTCTCAACTAAATTCTCAAGAATTGTATAAACTTATGATGTTAAGTTTACTGGAGTTACTGTACATTGATCTAGTATATATGTATCTTTTCAAGACCTACTGCAATACTTTCTACACTTTTAAATAACTTAAATGAATGTCATCCGGGACAGATCCCTTACTAGTACTCAATTCAATTAAAAGCATTTTAATGATTTCCTTATCTACATTAATGCTATTCAACACCTCCTCCTTTGACACAGAACTATCATAAATCTAACTGTATTTAAGGATCTCTACTATTTCTTCATCAGATTCCTCTACAACCCTTTCATATTTAATAGACCCTATTTTGAATCTGCTAGATATATTATTGATTTTATAATAGCTAAAGAATTTTCTTGGATCTTTATTCTCATTTTGATCTATGTAAATTAATTCTTGCTTACCTTTTGCTTCTCTTAATTATCTTATTTAGCTCATTTCTGGTCGACCAATGACACTAGTCAACAATGATTTTGCTACTAGGGTCTACTAAGCTAGGCTAAGAATCAGTATGCTGATGCTGATTCCGAATCTGTAATCAGAATTGTTCTAACACGTAAGGTTCCTGAGTTACACACATACTCTTTAGTTACACATATGGGCAGTGTTGCTTCAGCTACCAATGCGTTACATTCCTGCTTTGTCACGTTGCCAAATTTAGCCATTATAGTAGTGGTGTTTAAACGGTATTTACATACAGTGATTAATTGCATTTTTCTTGCAGATTTATCTCTCAATTAATTTGTAAATGAAATAAGATTGTACAAAAGTATATAACAGGATATATACAAACTAAGTTGAAAACATGAATCGGTGAGAATGTATAAATAGCCCAGACAACTTTTGTTATATCTGTGGAAGATATACTCCAGCAACCAGCGAAAAAAATTAGCTAAAAGAGTGAAAACTGCATACAATTATTATTTTGGTTGTAAAGTTGGTGACCTAGACAAGCCCTGAGCACCTCACAAATCTTGTACTGTGTGTTATACGGGGCTCTCACCTTGGTTAAATGGCAAACGGGAGGGTATGCCTTTTGCTGTACCAATGGTGTGGCGGGAGCCAACAAACCATGTTTTTGATTGCTACTTTTGTATGACAAATATTGCGGGATTCTCAAATAAGAACAGGTCAAAAATTGTATATCCAGATTGTAAGTCAGCTATAAAACTAGTTCCCCATAATATGGAGATGCCAATCACAGTTCCTCCATCAGCTAGTGCAGTTAAAGAAGATGATTCATCGCCTGAAGAGGAGGATAACAATGGCGATGAAATGTACGAGGATGATTCTAAGGAAAAGAAGATCCAGTTGATAAATCAAGAAAGATTGAATGATTTGATGAGGGATTTGTCATTGTCAAAGGAGAACGCAGAACTGTTGGGCTCCAGACTACAGCAATGGAATCTTCTAGAGGACCGTGCAAAAATATCTACTTTCCGTAAACGCCATGAGGCCTTAGCTGCCTTCTATAAAGAAGAAGATGGTGCTTGTTTCTGTACTGATGTTAATGGCCTCGCGAATCAGCTAGGAAACGAGCATTTACCTGATGAATGGAAACTATTCATCGATGCAACACTGCTAGCCTCAAAATTGTGTTGCTACACAATGGTAACAAAAAACCTTCAATTCCTGTCCCACTTATTGTTGGGGTGATAGAGATATATGACTCAATGAAATCTATTTTAGAAGGTGTTCATTACTCGCATCATAAGTGGAATATCTGTGATGATCTAAAGGTAATTTCTTTACTTCTTGGACTGCAGCTAGGATATACAATGAATATGTGCTTCTTATGCCTATGGAACAGCCGTGACGAAAGGAATCATTATATTGTCAAAAGGTGGCCCGAAAGAGAAGAACACATAGTTGGCCGATACAATGTGATGCTCATGCCTTTGATACATCCACAGATCTACCTTCCACCACTTCATATCAAACTTGGCCTTATCACGAATTTTGTTGAAGCAATGGATTTCAGTATCTCAAAGAGAAATTTGGTGCAAAGATAACCGATGCTAAACTTAAAGCTGGCATTTTTGTAGGGCCGGAGATCAGAGAATTGATACGTGACAGGTAATCATAGGGCTGAAAACTATGAAGAACTAGTGAACAACATGCTCAAGGCCTATCAATGAATGGGGTGTCGGATGCCTCTTAAGATGCATTTCTTGCATTCGTATCTAGATTCCTTTCCATCTAATATGGGTGATATTAGTGACAAACATGGACAAAGGTTCCACCGAGATATCGCAATGATGGAAAGCCGGTATCAAGGCCGCTTCAACGAAAACATGCTGGGTGACTACTGCTGGTTCCTACAACGGGAGGATCCTATATCCACGTACAAGCGCAGGAGCAAGAGTCTCATGACGAAATTTATAGTTAGGTGATTACTACCTCTTTTATATGTAATACATATCTTGTCTGTGTCTGCGAAAGGACGTTCATAATGCCGAATAGGGTGCCCCGAGTCCAAACCTTTGCCCAGAAACGTCTCATTCTTCTCAAATTCTTAATAATTATATCATTGATTGATCCAAGGTGACAAAGTGAGCCATATAGCCTCGTTGCATAACTCACAAACCTTACGTGCTATGACAAATCTGAGCACAGATTTGGAATCAGCGCACCAGAATTAGTTAGTTACAACAACATTTACTCAAGTAGCAGAGACAAAGTTAAAATTTATTGGCTAGTGTAATGATTCAGATTTTCAGCAGTACTTTCCCTCTGTAATCTTTGGTAAGCCCTTTTCCTCTCAGAACCTTCCTAACTATATCATGTTTCCACCGTAATGGCCTACTACATTTCTTCAGAATGACCTTCGTTGCGATACATAGCTCTCGGACTACGTTTAATATAGTCTTAAAAGTATTCAACATCTCGCAAGTATTCTTAGCACTGAATTCTACATCCCAGTTAACTTGATTCTGTGAGTTTCTAAGTTTCTCATATTCACCCATATGGAAATTTGTAGTTTCACTATTATTTGTTTATCCACCTTCCCCTATTCCCAAGTTAAAAGAAACCATCTGATGATCACTATTTCCCGATGCTTCCCCAACAGTCAATTCCTAAACCAAATTATTATCATTTGAAAGTACGCTGTAATATATCGGTGCCATATTAACAAATTGACGAAAAAAACTATCCTCAAAACATTCTATAAACTTACAACTTGTTCTCTCCTTTCCTAGAATATGCATTTTACCGATCCTAGAGCTTAAATTAAAGCTACCTAGAATAAGTGTATCTGCTTCACATTCTATACTTATTTCCATTATCATTAGTTCATTTATATCATCTGTCTGTCCAGGTGGTCTGTAAAAGGCTCCCAAGGGCAGTATCCTATTTTTACTAACCCTAATATCTATTCACAGTGACTTAACTTCCTTCTGTTTTATCGAATTATTTAGATTTAAAACAATGTTATTTATTATATAAATGATTAACCTACCACCAGTCCTAATCATAATTTTGTTGATCAAATTCCCCCACATTGTCATTAAATATAATTTCACTAACCCATGATTCTGTTACACATACTCTGTCTATATCTTAATCAATAACATAACTAAATAACTCATCCTTCTTATTTATAAGACAACTCAGCCATCCTCTCCCTAAAGCTCCTCTTTTAGCCTGAATATCTTCACCTCTATCACCTCCTCATTCATTCCCTTTTCCTATCCCACCCGATCTACCTTCGGTGCAATTTTGTCCTTTTATATTTCCGTGACCAGTATCAATACTTAGTTTCCAGCCCGTAAAGACCTAATAACATGATCATAATCCTTCCGCAACACATTTACCCCATCCCTACTCAAATGCAGTTTATCTTTCGTATACATTTCTTTCTTACATAAAACATATCCTACATATCTACAAATAGCATACTTTCTATCTCACTCATAATCCTTACATATTCATTCAGCCCAATTGCACGAGACTTCCATTCGAATCCAACATCCATTCTCGTAATCACGCCTGTCACAACACATTTCATTCGACTTTTCCCTTTTCAATCAACCTCTTGTACCTCTCAAGTACCTCTTAACATCATTTAGCTTGTTTCTTTCCTTTGTCAAAATTGAATTTGCATAACCGAAACCAGCTTCTAGCATGTGTGACGTAGGAAAAGCATCCAAGAATGGCAGAACATTAGCCAAAAAGCGTGGTGGTCTCTTAGAATTAAAGTATACAATAATAACATAATAAAACGACATTTATGATAGGACAAATCAAATGCAATCAACTTCCTGAATAATTGGATTTCTACAATTAAAAAAATCAACAAATGTTAGTAAATCTACAGGTAAAATAAGTTTATTGCATGAAAGTAGCAGACTACAAGACACAAGGTATTACAAAACTTTTCCAAACTTTATTCATCGCTAATAAGAGACATTAGATTACGTTTGTAGACTTTTTTTTTAATTGTAGAAATAGGATTAGGCAGAAAGTTAGATGCAGTTAATTTTCAATTTGTCTTTTGGTCCCTGAAAACTCTCGCGACCCCGTAAGAGAGCAATAGAACAACCGCCAGACAATCCTTTAGCTCCTGGCAACCCTTAGAAACTCCTATCTACTCCTTAAGGTCGCAAGAAAGAGGGCCACACTATGGAAGAAGAGGGGCCCCACTATGGAAGAAGAGGAGCCTCACTATGGAAGAAGAGGGGCCGCACTATGGAAGAAGAGGGGCCGCACTATAGAAGAAGAGGGGCCTCACTATGGAAGAGAAGGAGCCGCACTATGGAAAACGAGGGGCCGCACTATGGAAAAAGAGGAGCCGCACTATAGAAAAAGAGGGGCCGCACTATGGAAAAAGAGGAGCCGCACTTTGTAAAAAGAGGGGACGCATTATGGAAGAAGAGGAGTCGCACTATGAAAAAAGAATGGCCGCACTATGGAAAAAGAGGAGCCGCACTATGGAAAAAGAGGGGCCGCACTATAGAAGGAGAGGAGCCGCACTATGGAAGAAAAGGAGTCGCACTATGGAAGAAGAGGGGCCGCACTATGGAAGAAGAGGGGCCGCACTATGGAAGAAGAGGAGCCGCACTATGGAAGAAGAGGAGCGCACTATGGAAGGAGAGAAGCCGCACTATGGAAGAAGAGGGGCCGCACTATTAAAGAAGAGGAGCCTCCCTATGGAAGAAGAGGAGTCGCACTATGAAAAAAGAGGGGCCGCACTATGGAAAAAGAGGGGCCGCACTATGGAAGAAGAGGAGCCGCACTATGGAAGAAGAGGCGTCGCACTATGGAAGACGAGGAGCCGCACTAGGGAAGAAGAGGAGCCGCACTATGGAAAAAGAGGGGCCGCACTATGGAAGAAGAGGGGCCGCACTATGGAAGAAAAGGAGCCACACTATGGAAAAAGAGGGGCCGCACTATGGAAGGAGAGGAGCCGCACTATGGAAGAAGAGGAGTCGCACTATGGAAGAAGAGGAGTCGCACTATGAAAAAAGAGGGGCCGCACTATGGAAGAAGAGGGGCCGCACTATGGAAGAAGAGGAGCCGCACTATGGAAAAAAAGGGGCCGCACTATGAAAGGAGAGGAGCCGCACTATGGAAGAAGAGGGGCCGCACTATGGAAGAAGAGGAGCCGCACTATGGAAGAAGAAGAGTCGCACTATGAAAAAAGAGGGGCCGCACTATGGAAAAAGAGGGGCCGCACTATGGAAGAAGAGGAGCCGCACTATGGAAGAAGAGGGGCCGCACTATGGAAGAAGAGGGGGCGCACTATAGAAGAAGAGGGGCCGCACTATGGAAGAAGAGGAGCCTCACTATGGAAGAAGAGGAGCCGCACCATGAAAAAAGAGGAGCCGCACTATGGAAGAAGAGGGGACTCACTATGGAAGAAGAGGGGCCTCACTATAGAAGAGGAGAAGCCGCACTATGGAAGAAGAGGGGCCTCACTATGGAAGAGAAGGAGCCGCACTATGGAAAACGAGGGGCCGCACTATGGAAAAAGAGGAGCCGCACTATAGAAAAAGAGGGGCCGCACTATGGAAAAAGAGGAGCCGCACTTTGTAAAAAGAGGGGACGCATTATGGAAGAAGAGGAGTCGCACTATGAAAAAAGAATGGCCGCACTATGGAAAAAGAGGAGCCGCACTATGGAAGAAGAGGCGTCGCACTATGGAAGACGATGAGCCGCACTAGGGAAGAAGAGGAGCCGCACTATGGAAGAAGAGGCATCGCACTATGGAAGACGAGGAGCCGAACTAGGGAAGAAGAGGAGCCGCACTATGGAAAAAGAGGGGCCGCACTATGGAAGAAGAGGGGCCGCACTATGAAAGAAGAGGAGCCGCACTATGGAAGGAGAGGAGCCGCACTATGGAAGAAGAGGAGTCGCACTATGGAAAAAGAGGGGCCGCACTATGGAAGAAGAGGGGCCGCACTATGAAAGAAGAGGAGGCGCACTATGGAAAAAGAGGAGCCCCACTATGGAAGAAAAGGCGTCGCACTATGGAAGATGAGGAGCCGCACTAGGGAAGAAGAGGAGCCGCACTATGGAAAAAGAGGGGCCGCACTATGGAAGAAGAGGGGCCGCACTATGAAAGAAGAGGAGCCGCACTATGGAAGACGAGGAGCCGCACTATGGAAAAAGAGGGGCCGCACTATGGAAGAAGAGGGGCCGCACTATGAAAGAAGAGGGGCCGCACTATGGAAAAAGAGGAGCCCCACTATGGAAGAAAAGTCGTCGCACTATGGAAGATGAGGAGCCGCACTAGGGAAGAAGAGGAGCCGCACTATGGAAAAAGAGGGGCCGCACTATGGAAGAAGAGGGGCCGCACTATAAAAGAAGAGGAGCCGCACTATGGAAAAAGAGGAGCCGCACTATGGAAGAAAAGGCGTCGCACTATGGAAGATGAGGAGCCGCACTAGGGAAGAAGAGGAGCCGCACTATGGAAAAAGAGGGGCCGCACTATGGAAGAAGAGGGGCCGCACTATGAAAGAAGAGGAGCCGCACTATGGAAGACGAGGAGCCGCACTAGGGAAAAAGAGGAGCCGCACTATGGAAAAAGAGGGGCCGCACTATGGAAGAAGAGGGGCCGCACTATGAAAGAAGAGGGGCCGCACTATGGAAAAAGAGACGCCGCACTATGGAAGAAGAGGAGCCGCACTATGGAAGAAGAGGAGCCGCACTATGGAAGAAGAGGCGTCGCACTATGGAAGACGAGGAGCCGCACTAGGGAAGAAGAGGAGCCGCGCTATGGAAAAAGAGGGGCCACACTATGAAAGAAGAGGAGCCGCACTATGGAAGAAGAGGGGCCGCACTATGAAAGAAGAGGAGCAGCACTATGAAAAAAGAGAGGCCGCACTATGAAAGAAGAGGGGACGCACTATGGAAGAAGAGGAGTCGCACTATGAAAAAAGAGGGGCGGCACCATGGAAAAAGAGGGGCCGCACTATGGAAGGAGAGGAGCCGCACTATGGAAGAAGAGGAGTCGCACTATGGAAGAAGAGGATTCGCACTATGAAAAAAGAGGGGCCACACTATAGAAGAAGAGGGGCCGCACTATGGAAGCAGAGGAGTCGCACTATGAAAAAAGAGGGGCCGCACTATGGAAAAAGAGGGGCCGCACTATGGAAGAAGAGGAGCCGCACTATGGAAGAAGAGGGGGTCGCACTATGAGAGACAACAAGCCGCACTATGGAAGAAGATGAGACGCACTATGGAAGAAGAGGAGCTGCACTATGGCAAAAGAGGGGCCGCACTTTGGAAGGAGAGGAGCCGCACTATGGAAAAAAAGAAGCCGCACTATGGAAGAAGAGGGGCCGCACTATGGAAGAAGAGGAGCCGCACTATAGAAGAAGAGGAGCCGCACTATGGAAGAAGAGGAGCCCCACTATGGAAGAAGAGGGGTCGCACTATGGAAGACGAGGAGCCGCACTATGGAAGAAGAGGAGCATCACTATGGAAGAAGAGGGGCCGCACTATGGAAGAAAAGGAGTGCACTATGGAAGAAGAGGAGCCGCACTATGGAAGAAGAGTAGCCGCACTATGAAAAAAAGAGTGGCCGCACTATGGAAGAAGAGGGGTCGCACTATGGAAGAAGAGGGGCCGCACTATGGAAGAAGAGGAGTGCACTATGGAAGAAGAGGGGTCGCACTATTGAAGACGAGGAGCCGCACTATAAAGAAGAGGAGCATCACTATGGAAGAAGAGTGGCTGCACTATGGAAGGAGAGGAGCCGCACTATGGAAAAACAAGAGCCGCACTATGGAAGAAAAGGGGCCGCACTATGGAAGAAGAGGGGCCGCACTATGGATCAGAAGGAGCCGCACTATGGAAAACGAGGGGCTGCACGATGGAAAAAGAGGAGCCGCACTATAGAAAAAGTGGGGCCGCACTATGGAAAAAGAGGAGCCGCACTTTGTAAAAAGAGGGCACGCATTATGGAAGAAGAGGGGCCTCACTATGGAAAAAGAGGAGCCACACTATGGAAGAAGAGGGGCTGCACTATGGAAGAAGAGGAGCTGCACTATGGAAGAAGAGGGGCTGCACTATGGAAGAAGAGGGGGGCGTGGGCAAACGTAAACGATTCGCCAATAATTCTGCTGTGGATCACAAAGGGGTTTACTGGCGAAGCCTATATCATCCAGGGTCTGTTTTTTGACCCGTGTTACATTTCTATCTCACTTTCAACCCTAAAAAGATATTCAAATTCAACATCTGTTGTCGTGTTCCCTTTGCGTGACACCCTGCAAAAGCAGTTGCCCGCATGATAGAAGAGGACGGGGCAGTCATGACCGTCACGTTCCCTCTCGCTCTCTAAAATCCCAAGAAGTCCTTTCAGCAATTACTATAGTAGAGGACACCGAGGGTCTGTTCCCAATCTAACGGCCCCCAAAAGATTGATTTCAATTGGCTATTTGAATATTCGCTTATGTCGTTAAGGACACGAGTATTTTTCTTCCATTCGTTGCAGTTAAACCGCAAGGAATGCAAACCGGGTCTGGCGCTTACTATAGCAACGAGGGCTACCATTTGTATAGTAACGGCATCACCTTACCTGCCTTGATTGAAGTTTACCAGACGTCTTTTCTTGCTATTTATTACTCGTCTAGAAAATGTTTACTGAATTTAACAATTTCGCTACGAACCTATTTTTTAAAAGTTTTGTGATTGAGCTGCCCTTGTTTTTTTGTTTTTTTAAGTATATTATTTGTACAAACTCACTCTGTATGCATTACAATCTAACAGTTACTGGGATAAACATGTTTGCTGTAGTTTGTTACTCTTCTTTTCAATATACGTGTTTTTATTCTCTGTTAAACTCAAAAGACTAAAATGAAACTGGATGGTGTTGATTTTGTTGGCTGTCTTATTTTAGTATTCTTACTGCCCCCCCCCCCCCCCCCCTCGCAATAATAAGAAATATATGTATGCAAACTATCCGAACAACTTCAACAGTCGTATTGGAAAGGAAAAGGTTTGGAAAAGACATGTTAAAATATCGAACTTTTCACCATCGGTTATTATACCGATTAAATTACTAATACCGATATTGATACAGGAATTAATCAAACATACAAGTCTTATTATATTTACTTATTTAAAGATAATAAAGATTGAAAAGGTGCGTCTTTTATATAGCTGAGTTTCAAAAATAATTGCAATGTTTATACGGTTTATTAAGAAAATAGGAGTACAAAAAATATACTAAATAAAAAATGAGGGAACTTTTGAATGGATAAGTAGAAGAGGTATAGAGCTACATGACAAAAAGGAGAAACAAAGTTTCCAGGATCATGGATATTCAAATGGTCCAAATTTTGATAAATTAATCGACATATACATAAGCACATAAAATATTTCGATATTTTCATCTTATCATCATGATTCTAGTTGCAGGTTGAATCATTGCAACTTCTTTACGTTATTTGAATATTAACTTGATTATCTATTTCATTAAACTTGACATACACTAAAATTTCTGATTTATTATACATATTGCATATTTCTATTGTTTATAACTTTTCATTTATTTTATTATATGTTTTATCCTCAACTGTATTTTAGCCAGTGTATATTTCACTAATTTTTAACTGATATTTGAGCTATTATATATCACTGAGTTTACTTTAGCTCTCGAGAACGTTGGTCACTTTTTTATAGGTGTGGAAATTCACAACCTACTCGTTCTCTAGGACGTTGTTGTATTGGGAGTCGTTGGCCTATTTGTATTTTTCATTGAGTCCTGCGAGGATTTCTTTTCGGAGGTGGGGGGAATTTGAACATGAGGAAGGGGAATGTGCAAAGATGGTTAAGGCAATCGTACGAGAAACCTGTCTGCCGTATCGTCGTCGTGTCTGCGGCAATCGAGATAAGGTTAATTTCGTTCTTACCTGAGCTAAAGGCAATTTCCCGCTCTTTATTCTAGCACGCACCTGGCGACCGTCACCGGGATTATAGGTGTCGAAATGATTTTAAGTCGATTTGAAAAAATAAACAAATATAAAAAAACAACATAAATAAAAGACCAACGCTTAGGTGCCGTAGTAGTGAGGTTCGCCCCTTCCCGAGCCTGAGCACCCCCACACCGTAGTGCACGAATCCGCCCTTTTGCAATGTACACTAAGATACATATGACGTGACTCTGGCATATAACCTCGCTAAACAATGGATACAGCATTGGATTTCGGATGTCGAGGTGGGGGTTCTGTTCCAGCGAGCGCCGACTCTAGACGTTCGGTTTTCGTGTAAGTGGCGATATCGTTTGCGAGCCCTTTCTCCATATTTTCTACCCAAGGTGAAATACTGCCAGCATTCAATGCACGTCGTGATGTCCACCGACGGGATTTTACATTCAGAGGCGGAGAGCCCTTTAAAACGGCAGGTTTACATTAAATGAGTTGCGTTCCGCTATCGTTTCAGGCGCGGACACCCTCCTGGTTCGGACACTGTTCCGTATTCCATGTTTTGACACGTAGGTAAACAAGGCATGGCGTTTTTATAAGATTTGTTCAACAAGATCTAGAGGGAGGGTACCCTCACAGAAATTGCGAAATGTTGAGGTAGCCTTTTTCCTAGACTGCGTAGGCCACCTATCTCCTGCATGGTGCGTCTTGCGCAAGTTCCACTCTACGTCGGTTGCTCTGCAACGACTGAAAACTGCTGCCTGCGAAACTTTCCTTCGTAGACAGCACAATCCGACGATGTTTACCGATCTGGAGAAGGCCTATGATATAGCATAGCAATACGGAAAAAAAGATACTCTCCACGTGATAGGACCGAGCGGATTCCTCACAATCTTTATTTTTTTAATTTCTGCGAGATTGTCGATTCTGAGTACTTGTGTGTGGGGGGGGGGGGCTCTCCTCACCATTGAAGCAGGAAGAGAGCGTCCCGTAGGTAAGTGTCCTCAGTATCACATGCTTCTCCCTGATCACCTCGGTGCTGCCTGTAGAAGTTTTCGCTACGCTCTACGTGAATGACCTTTAAATCTCTTAGGGTGTCTTGTACCCTTGCCATGGGCATTCTTTGTTTCGTGACGTTCAGCACCTGGCGTGCTGATAAGGCTCCTCTTTTACTTTTCTACCGATCCTTTGCACATTCGAAGATTGACTACCCATGTGAGTTTTACGCATCCGCAACCGATCGTCTATTGCCGAAGGTGAACTCTATCTACCCCACTGGTCTTCGTCTGGTGAACGATGCCTTCTTCATGTCTGCCAATGAGAGTCTACTTGTCGATGCCGGGGAGATACCAGTCGCTTTGTCTTGTGCACAGTACATTATGCACTTGTACGCGCGAACCCGGCACCTCTTCCAGTCGCCAACTACCCTCACTGCATCTGAGGCTGATTTCCATGGTGCCTATGCCACCGAGAGACGATAGATATACCCTTAGCCCATTGGGTTTCGGGCTAGGAGCTAGGACACTTCTTCGAGACCTCGATGTATCTTTCTGGACGGTGACGCCTCTGATTCTGCCCAGGACGCCACCTTAGAGATATCACTTTTGACTATTTGTCGCTAGGTTTCTGCTCAGAACGCCTTCCCAGCGCCATGAGTATTGCGTTCGGCCTTTTTGGAGCACACTTCGTGTCACGCTGGATTCGTACCAATGTACAAGAATGGCTCCAAGTTCAAGGAGGGGGTCGGCTTCTAGCCTGTATCCACTCTGTTTGAAGTCACGGGGATCCACCTGGCTATGTGTACACCTCTACGGCCGAGCTGGTTACAATACAACGCTCGGTACGTTAGATAACAGGTCGCGCTCGGTTCGCAGGCCGGATTGTGATTTATAGCGACTCACAAAGCGCTGAGTGATCTCGAGGGATTGGAATCACCACACACCGTGGTTCGCGGTATCTGTGACGCTACGGTCACCGCAGGTATGGTCAATGGCGCGATTATCTTTTGCTGGATTCCTGGACCTGTCGGAGTTAGGAGGAATGAGCGCGATGATGATGTAGCTAAAGAGTCCGCGAGGACTGGGAGACCAGACCAGAGTTTCGCTCTTCCTCATACCGACTACAAGGAAGGAATAAGGGCAGTATTCTTGGCTGCCTTGCAAAGAAGATGGGAAAAGGCCTAAGGGAACTTTAAGTTGCATGCTATTGCGCCGAATATTTACGATGTTATTGCCAAATAATTCCCAGACTAACCGTTGAATGACATTGGCAATTATATCATTCAAAAAAGAATATTTTACAACATAAGTGTTTCAAATTTCGTTAGACCGACGAGTGTTGAAACGCATTGTGATGAAAAATCTCAGGACAACTGCCCATAAAGCGACTGCAGAGTTGAATCAACATCTCACTAGCCCAGTTTCGACCAAAGTTGTTCGCCCTGAGCTCAATAAAGCCGGATATCATGGAAGAGCCGCCATCAAGAAACCTCTGCTTTCTCATCAGAACATTCAGAAAAGGCTAAACTGGTGTAGAGATCACAAGGGCTGGACGACAGACCAATGAAAGCAAGTAATATTCTCCGACAAGACCAGTTTTTCTCTTTTCCCCCACTGCAGGGCGAGTTTATGTGTGGATGCAGCCCGGATAATCTTTTAACCCTGACTGCCTTCTTCCTACAGTGAAGCACGGAGGAGGGTCAGTGATGGTTTGGGCAGCCATACCTTGGAATTCTCTTGGTCCAATCATTGCCCTGTATGGTAGGATCAACAGCAACGAATATTTGAATATTTTGGAAGATCAAATCCATCCCATAGTCTAGATATTATTCCCTGATGGTGAGTGCTTTTTCCTAAGAAAACAATGCCCCAATACACACCGCTCATTCGGTTAAGAATTGGTATGAAGAGCATAGGAGCGAGCTACAACACATGGAGTAGCCCCCACAATCTCCAGATCTTGATATTATTGGCATTCGTGGTGCGTCTTGGAGCGACAAGTTAAAAGTCGTTACCCTCCATCGTCGTGTCTGAAACAGCTAGAGCAGTTATTGCAAGAAGAATGGCTCAAGATTACTCTCAATGAAGTTAGGAAGCTGTATGAATCAATTCCAAGACGCATCGACGCTGTTCACAAAGCAAAAGGAGGACCAACTCCGTATTAAATGAATATTCATTGAATTTAACACGTATTCCATTTATTTTGTCCAACCCCTGTATATATACAATATATATATATATACATATATATATATATATATATATATATATATATATATATATATATATATATATATATATATATATATATATATATATATATATACGAGGGGCAGTCAATAAGTTTTGAGAATCGGTAGGGCAAAAACAGAGGAAGGGGGATGGCTGTTTGTGGGGGTGTTAGGGCAAGTATGACAAGTGAGGACCTGCAGCCGCACGCTCCTGCCTCGTCTATTTAAGAAGCAGTAGCTAATCGCAGATCGTCAGTCACAAATTTTTCAACAATGGAGAAGGTTGAGCACCGCGCAGTGATCAAATCTGTGACCAAGGAAGGCAAGAATGCAAAAGAGATCCATGAACGCATGGTTGCAGTGTACACCGACACCGCCCCTTCCTATGCAACCATTGCTCGCTGGAATAGGGAGTCCCGCCATGGTTGTGAGTCCCTTGAAGATGACCCCCGTCCAGGACGCCCGTCAGACGTGATCAACGAGGAAAATGTGGCTTGTGTGGAGAGGATGATCCTCGAAAATCGACGGGCGAAGGTCGAAGAAATCGAGTGAGAACTTGAAATATCACATGGAAGTGTTATCAAAATCATCCACGACAATTTGGCCATGCCCAAGGTCTCTGCCCGTTGGGTTCCTAGAAACCTCACACCATAGGATCGACTTCAACGTCGTCAAAGTCCACAAGGCCAGAGTTGCACAAGCTGCCCTGTGCGAGTGCGGATTCGAGGAGCTCAACCTTCCCCCCGCCTACAGTCCAGATCTGTCCCCTAGCGACTACTTTTTATTCCGCCAGCTCAAGGTTGCACTGCGTGGACGCCGGTTTGGGTACGATGTAGATTTCCAGCTCGCTGTCTAGGAGTAAATTGAACAGCAGTCGGGAGATTTCTGGTTGTCTCGTTTCCTTATATCCGAATTGCAAAACTTATTGACCGCCCCTCGTATATATACATATATCTCTCATGAGCGCCAGAGAATGATGAAATAAATCCAACTTCAGCGCAGGAAAGAGAAAACGGAATAATTTTTCTTCGAAGTAAGATACATTCGGGTCTGGAAAGAGCATCTCCAACAGAGTCAAACTTAATTTTGGACGAAAACCAGCGCTCTTCTTCCGTCTTGGCAAAGTTCAAGGCCACGATGTCAGCATCGTTGACTTTTGTCACCTCTACTAAAGCAGCAACATTTCCATTGACGCCGCCCAGCAGATGTTTGATGTTGAAGACGACTAGAATAGTGTCGTCCCCGAACCAGCTCTGTAGCTCAATCAACACCTAGTCAATGAACGGGACATAGACAGATCGGCGGTAATATTCCTCAACTGTCTGGTAGGGTACGTTCGCTTGCTGCGTTTGCTGTCTACAAACTAGAGGCACCGGAATGGTTCCATGTGACGATCTGATCTTGGAGGAGCTCCTCTCTCTTCTTGAAAACTTCGTGGAAGCTGGTCACTGCACCTCTACGGGTCTTGTTAAGATACGTCTCCACTTCACCGATAGTAGCGTATGCCAAGACGAGATAAACCGGAAGAGAGTGCAGGGCTCGGCTCGGCTCCACGGTGTGAGCTAGACCGAATCAGTGACGACGAGGCCAATCAAAAAGTGCGGCTCTTAGATCAGTAGAAGTCCCACCGCCGCGTCCGAGTTGCTCTCATCCTCAAGGAAGAGGGCAATAGCTGGCAGTAATTCGATGAGCACAATGACTGAATCATGTCATTTTAGGGAATGCTTAATGAATTTGTGTCGCTTTTAACTATGAGCTAATGAAAGGACAATTATTTGGGGGGCAGGGGATTCAGCCCCATCCCTGGATCTGCGCCTGCTCAGAGAAACTCTGGAAACTCGGAGTATTCTTTAAACTGGAAATTCGGGGGCTTGAGAACACGAGGTATTCTGTAATCTCTGTGAATTCGAGGAGCTTGGAGCGTTTGGGGAATCTTAGGTGTTTTGGGAAATCTTGGGTGTCTTGGGAACTATGTGGCCTTTGATATTTAAAAGCTCTTTTAAACACATTTTCTATAAATTAATTTTTCTCTCCTTGGTTCCAACTTTGCTCCGAGCATAGCTTCCATGGCTGTGTAGTTTGCATGCTCTGGGCGTCCCTTAATGAGAACCGATAAATGTATGCTAAAATTAATCCAAATTGTTGTTTTAGCTAAACCTCGGCAATAACTAATGATTCTAACCGAGAGTTTACACGTGGTACTACTAAGGTCCCATTTACTAAGCAATTTAAAAAAAGGATTATATTTTGGAGTTTGATTAACCTGTTTAAGTTCATGACCACATGATACAAGAGAGGAGTTTTTTCAAGGCAAGAGAAAAGGATTCTGGGGGACATAAAGACCAAGGATAGTAAAGGATAGCTCAATTAAGGCGATCCATACTGAGAATACAAGAATATATCTAAGGAAAATATTCCGGGCAGAATATTTCCACCTTTTTCCTTTAGCGATATGGTCTTCTCAGTATGGGGCACGTTACCTGTCCCAGTACCGGGACTAGCGGGGTCACTACCGTTTGTCCATTGTTATCCTCCTTCATTTTACTTTATTCTCTTTGTTGTTGGCCGCGTGTTCCGGTGCCAGTGGGGAGACCCCCTATCTCCCCGATGCAGGAGCCTGTCTCCTTCTTATTCTTGCTTTTATTTTACTTGTTTTGTTTTAGATTGTTTGTTTTTTTCTATTGTGTGTTTTGTTTTAATGTAGCCTATTAATGGGCTGTGATTAATTACGGCGCCTCATGTCCTTGAGGCAGTCGCCAGCCGGTTGCCATAAAGGAAAAGAACGTCTGAATCCTGATGCAATCTAATGTTGGTTGTGCAATTTTGGTGTATGTGTTATATATTTATGTTGCCCGGATCTATACTTGATTCTTCAAGGCTGTTACATTGCTTGTGTTTCTATTAAATCAATGCTCTCTAGTAGTTTACAAATAGGGATATTGTAGTCTGTAGTTTTCTGAATGAGCCGGTCAATAGTGTGCAGGTCGTCAATCGTTGAGAAACCTTTCTGAAGCCCCGTTTTCTCTTGGTTGTTGGTCGTCTAGCTGGTTCTGCAGTCTGTTGTTAATGAATCTTGTGAGTAGTTTATTGACAGCGAGTGAAGGCTGATTGGTCTGTAATTTGTAAGGTCTATCTGATCGCCTTTTTTATAGGAGGATTATTAGAGCACAGACTATCTGTCGTCCGGAATCTTGCCTTGTATCACACATTCAGTGAAGAGGCAATCTTCACAATGACATTTCAGCATCTTTCCTCAAGTCCAAACTGATCTAATTCAGACCTGGTGCTTTGTGGCTCTTCATTTGTTTGAATGGAACAATATTGGGTGTTGTTAGTTGGTTATGGTTCTGGATGGTAGTATGGCGTGAGTGCAACTTTTTAGTCGCGAGCGAGTCTACATCTCACTATGTTGGTCAGTCCCCGTTTTGCTTTTTTTTGTTTGTGTAATAACATCGTAACTATTCGGCCGATTCTAACGAAATTTGAAGTGCCTATGATATTTTACATTCTATTTCTAATGATATAATTGCCAAAGTCTTCCCAATGTTAGCCCGGGAATTAATTTGTTTTGGTAATAACATCATAGCTATTTGGCCGATTCTAACAAAATTTGAAACCCTTATGTTGTTTTACATTCTTTTTCGATCATAGAATTCCCAAGGTCCCCTCAAGGTTAGTCCGGAAATTATTGAAAGTTTTGAAGGTCGTATGGTCATAAATCATAATAAGTGAGAGCACGCGACTTTTTGGTCAGCAGACCTTGTTATTTTACGCCTTTGTTCTTTTAACTATTTTTTATCGATATTTAGTGAGTGTACTCTATTCTTCTTTTATAGTAACTACATATAAGATTTTCCTTTTAGAAGCCTCTTTTTAGCCATTTTATACCCCTTTCCTTCTTTGATAGGCTCTTCAGCAATAGTTGTATTATATTTTTGGATTTCAGCTCTCTGTTTCTATTTAATGAGCCTATTTAATTCTGCTAATTTAATTTGTTGGCTGGTGTTTGTTCTTTTATGGTCTTGCGCTTTTTCAATTAGGTTTGGAGTTCCTTCTGAGAGTCTATTGTTGTTCTAATTTTGTGTTTGCTTGTATTTTTCGACAGCGTCTGTCATATATATGTTCATTGCTTGTATATTGCTGATGTATTTGAGGTCAAGGGTATTTTCATGGTATATTCTATGAAGAGTGCGCTGAAATTTTGCAGAGGATTTTCTGGGTACTAATGTGCTTAAATTTTAATTGAATATCTTTCTTTTCTCTTTCTAAATGTTAATTTTTATCCTACATCTCAAAATCCTGTGGTCACTGATTTTGATTTTATTGATGACTTGGAAATTATTGACGGCGTTTTTTTTGTCACCAGAATGTAATCAATTTCATTGTATATCTCATATTTGATGTTGCTTCTTTTCTAACAAACCTAATGTCAATTTTTAGGTATTGGGTGAATGAGAAGTCAAACAGATCTCGTCCGCTTACATTTCGTTCCCCCCATTGAGAATTTTCCTATTCACGGCTCATTATCTTACCCTACTTTGGCATTAAAGTCTTCCCTGACGATATTGAAATGGCCTTTCTTTTTGCTTAAGCTTGAACTGATGTTATTATTCAATCTCTATATTTTTTCCTGCGTAATGGCAGATGTATGTAGATGGCGCACATTTCAACAATTTTGATGTTGTACTTATTAGAGACTTATTTGCGTAAACAATTCTTTCTAATGTGCCGTGAAATTCTCCTATACATTTCTTTGAACTCTTTGGTTTTTGGTACTCGTATATCCATATCTTTTCTCATCAAGATATTAACATTAAGCGGGCCGTTGCATCATGTACGTTTTTGAGAGCACTTAGGATATATGACCCTTGCTCTCTAGAAGACGAGATTACATATATAACCTGCAGTCTTATTGAATTAAATTATCCCCTACACGTGATCAATCAAAGTGTATCTAAAGCAAAATCTAATCATTACCGTCCCAAGGATAAAAACAAATTTAGTAATACGAAGTGTCTATCCCTCCCATTTTCTCCCCTCTTCAAAGGAGAGAACAAAGTTTTTTCTCCAGGCCTAACCACATTTAAATACCCTTTTTCTATCCTTAAATCTTTCCTTTTGACCAAGCTCGTGGATCAGCCAAATGAAGCAGGTGTATATTTAATCCACTGTGGCTCTACAGACTCTTCCCTCATTTTACATAAGAGAGACCGGAAAAACCTTAACAAAACGAATTTATGAACATAAAGGTGATTTCAGAAGAGGCAGTACTACATCCAGTATTTTTAATCATATTAGCAATTTCAACAATCAAATTGACTATTCAAAGGCACAAATCATATATAATTGTAAAGATTTCCGTTAAAGAAAAATAGTAGAAACTATAATAATATGGAGAAATTCCCAATTTTAATTTGTCAGATGGGTAATTGAAATGCAGCCTCCATTCCCATAACCTCATCGTAAACAGCTTAATCAACGATCTTGACTCACACCCCCTGATTAATGACCTTTTTCCCCCGTTTTGTGTTTCTTTGTGTTTTTTTATCTTTTTTTTCTGATATGTACGCTATTTATAGACTTTTATAAGTAAAAGAACTCAATGGCGAGTTATGATATATGATAGTAAAACGACTTTTGGCTCCTATACAGAGGTTTCATTATCTTATAGACTTTTGTAACAATCGCATTCTCAGTATACGACTGAAGAGGGTTTGATAAACTACATACCGAAACTAGTCTCGTAAATTAAACCTTTGGCTCCTATACAGTGGTTTCACTATCATATACCATAACTCGTCATTGAGTTATCTTATATATATATATATATATATATATATATATATATATATATATATATATATATATATATATATATAAGTAAATAGACCCCTCATTACACCGTTATTTCTCTTAAACTCTTTTAATCTGATCAAACTTGTTAATATATCATTATTTTTTTTCACTTTGGATTACAGTATATTAATTTTTACTAGCAACCAGCTATGCGGCGAACACAAGAAGCAAAAGAGTTGTCTGATTTTCAAAGATGGCGTATTGTGAGTCAATCTGAGAGTGGATTTAGCCAGCGTCAGAATGCAAAATCCTTGGGATTCCTCTTACTCCTCAACAGAGTGATTGTATGTACATTTCATCAGCAAAAGCAAAGAATCAACCGTATTCCGTTCACGTCACTTTGGGCCATCTAACTAGTGTCTTAGGGGCTGTCAAGTGGATTGTTAAAAATAATCTCAGTTGTAAGGCAGTTGATGTTGCAGAGCAACTTCAAATGAGTCGGAGTACTGCTGTGAGGTATCTCCATCAACTTGGCTACTTTGGCAGAGCTTCTAGAAGGAAACCTCTTTTTCGACCAGAAAATATCCAAAGAAGACAGGAGTGGACAAATGAGATGGTAGAGAGACCCATGGGCTCCTTTCTGGCATACTGTCATATTCTCGGACGAATCTAGATTTACACAGTTTTTCTGACAGTGGGTTTACGGTATGGAGTGTCGATCGCCGTACGTTCTCTTCGCAAACAGCGCCGTGGTGAGGGGTGGCTCAATGCGTGGGCAGGAATGGCTGAACAGGTGTTTAGAGATGGTTCAATGAGTGTTCAAGGAGGGCATCCTCACCCGTAAGTTGATTTAGATAGATTCGTAAATTAAAGTGATGAAGGTACAAAAATATGTAGCAGATATATAACTGCAGATCAATGCAGCTGCAGACGTTGGCATGCATCTTCTAGATGTCAGCTGCTAGATGCCCATGGAACTCCTACCACCATTTGGGGAAGACCTCTGTAAATTCTAAAAAAATATATTAGATATATGTTTTGAAAATATACATACGGATACTGAAATGAATGTTTTTTTCACATGCAGTTAAATCAAGCAGTACTTTAGAACTAGAGGAAAACACATCCCAAACATAACAAATGAAATCTGAGACTGCATAAAAGAGAAACAAAACAAAGGGGGAGCAACTCGCAATAAGAATCGCAACAAATCCAACATCTCAATACTCACATCACCAATCTAATATCAAAACAAAGGAAAACCTGAACCAATACAATAAGACCTGGTGAACCCTGAAGAAAATGCATACATCACATTCAACTCCCTCCCCCACATACGAGTCATTGATTACTCGCAGTTACAAAATAGCTTCATCATAACAACACTGCAACATACTCATGAAATGTTACTCAAAAACTCAAACAGCAAATCCCTACCAAGACATAGACAAAACAGAAATCCATATAGATAAAAAAAGGCATACGCATGAGCAAAGAACAAGCCCCCCTTCACGCCAGAAAACGTTCAATTATTCTTAAAATCTACAAACGAACAGGTCCTGACATTATATAAAACGTTCATCAAAAACACCCAGGAAATGGCAATCTCAGTAGACATTCTATCGACCTTCAAACCCCAATCAAATTTATATCGTCCCATCTCACTGCTGTCAACTTTTATACAAAACCAATGAAAAAAGTATACTTCAAAGAGTAGGTGGTACCCTTCGCTCAAACACAACACGGATTGAGAAAAGATAAATCTTTTGAGGGTTTTATATTTCGTGAGGGATAGTTACCAGTTTATAGTGGTCACTAAGTTTATAATGGGTCGCTTAGTTAATGAGATGCCGGGCGAGTACCAATTTATAAGAGGAATAACTGGAGGTGAGCCTGGGTTACCCCTAAAGGGGTGTCGGACGAAAGCGTTTGAGGTCTCACCGTCGAGTTTGCTCTGACTCCCAAAGTTCTAACGGGAATCCGTTTATATGCTAGGTTTGAAAGGTAACTTGCTTATCACTGGGTTAAAGGATGGACTAGAATGAAAAATGGTGTTTTGTAAGTTATATTCTTGGCTTAGGTCGACCTTAATTGGGGCAAGCAAGATAGTCTAGTCTTACGTGGTTTAGTTGAAAGTTTCCCTCTACGTTAGATAACACTAGGCAACACATTTTAACTTTTTGTTTGTTACAGACATGTGAATAAGTGTTTATAATTAGTTCGAGGGCGCTGAATCCGAATTTGAAAACCAAAATTCTCTATCACGTCTAGATTTTGTGTAATGACCCCAACCCCCCTCCTTTTGCTATTTGTTCCGATTAATAAATAAAGAAATCTTTTTATTTTTTAATTTTTAAGCAAAAATCTTTTAAAAGTGGGGACCTTCCTTCTTTATTCTGGTTTAGGACAGACAGTGTACATCACTGGCGAAGTTACCCCCTCCCTTCCCCCCCAAGTTATGAAGATTTTATTGTATTGATTAAGTTTGTTATGCACTTAAAGTTTAAAGAAACTTTGGTGTAGCCTTCTCGTTTTCTTTTGTGAGACATCAAAGTTTGGTTTTGTAAAGACCAACAATAATCCCCCATCATATTTGGATTAAATTTTCCTTGGTACGTCGTCTCCATGACCAAAATTTGTTGATGAAAACGTTCACCATGTTCATCACTAACCGCTTCCAGATTTTCAGGAAAAAAATCGAGATGAGAATGCAGAAAATGCATTTTAAGTGACATGCTACATCTCATCTTTTCATAGGCTTCCAGCATATTGTTTACTATTTCTCGGTAATTTGGAGATTTAAAATTGGCGAGAAAGTTTTCAGTGACTTCTACAAAGGATTTCCATGCCATGCGTTCCTTTTCATTGAGACACAAAGTGAAGGAATCATCAGAAACAATTCTGCGAATTTGTGTTCCAGTAAAAACTCAAGCTTCGATTTTTGCATCAGTTGATGATCCTTTGAATTTGTTTTTCAAATATTGAAAGCCTTCACCACTTTGATCCATACCATTTACAAAGATTTTTATTAACCCTAATTTAATGTGAAGAGGTGGAAGATGAACTTTTTGGGGATCTACTAAAGCATCATGCTTAACATTATGTTTGCCAACAATGTGTTCTTTTCTGGCTGGCCATTCTCGCTTTTTATAGTGAGTTTTATCATCTTTGCTATCCCATAGACATAAAAAGCACATGTACTTTGTGTATCCCAACTGTAACCCAAGAAGAAATGATGGGCAATTTGGATAAACAATTTTAGATTTGTTTTTCTTTGAAAATCCAGCCACATTTGTTAGGTAGAAATAACAATCATCAAAGTGATTTGACGGCTCACACCATATCATGGGAACAGCAAATGGCATTGCCTTCCTCTTCCCATTTAATCAAGCTGTCAACATTGTGTTACACTGCGTGCAGCAAATATGAGTGGCCCAATCTTTATCCTGGTTCCCTACTTTGCATCCAAAATAGTATCTGTAGGCTTGCTTCATGGTTACTGCTGTTTCTATTTTTCTCCGTTGTGCCACTGGTGTGAATTGCCCACAAACATAACAAAATATTTTGGGGCTGTTTACACATCCACAACTAGAACTTGAAGCCATGGCAAGATTTCAAATACTAACTTGAGTAAGCAAACGATACACAATGTGAGATCCTCATCCTAAAGTTCTTATCAGAGCAAAATTTTGATAAATGTGTTATCTTCTTTACCAGTTACCAGTTATCAGTACAGAAAATTTATCACAAATTAGTATGTATTAATCTTAAAATCTAAAAAAAACTGAAAAAACCCCCAGTAATTAGAATTCAATATAGTCAACTTTATATATATTAAAAATGTTAATATATATTAAATATATATATTATTTACTAATATATATTATTATATATATATTAATTATATATATTAAATATATTACAAATTGCATATTTGTACAATATTGAGCAAAAGTGTGAAATGGCCTGAAAAGGAAAATTCAAATTACACAAAAACTAGACTTGGTATGCAAATTCGAAAGGCAGATTTGTAATCAGCGACAAAAGATCATCTAGAATCACTTATTTTCTGCTCTGTAACAAAAATCGTGTTACATAGTGTAATTGGGGATAAGGACGAGGAACGGACTCGTGACAGCAATAAGATTAGTGTGAATCCGGAATCAAGAGGGATGAAAGTATCCTATTAGTAATAGTGATGTTACTCTTTTATTTATACGAAACTCCATTAAGGAAGCGTGACTTAGCTATCCTTAATTAGAACGCGAGGTGGAGCTTCACAGGTCAAAGTATGTTCGATTATTCCTTCGTTGAGATTGCTGGGCGGAGTCAAAGGGTGTGTGAGTTTCAATGTAGACACATTTTAGCGCATCCAAGCTGGTATTGATAGCAAGTTGATTTTGTCGTTTCGCAGGAGTATGTCAACTTTAGCTGGTCAAACCCGACTCCTCCGTTTCGGCTGCCTCATTATCTTGTATCGAGCCCTTTCGGCTCGCTGCTGTTTCCTTGCGCGTGTATGTTTGTGCATTCGCTTGAGAAACTCCAACTATTCGCTTGCCTTCTTACACTCATGTTTTTATTAATATATGTACAATTTTGATTTAATATTATATATATATATAGGTATTTCGCTTTATTCTACATCAATTCATTGCTATTACATAGCATATTATTTCATAGGTCCAAAAGGGTGTTCATTTGTACGGTTACTAGTTGAGCTACAAAACTCTCCCTCGAGCGACGGAGTATTATAAATGAAGAACGAATATACTTCGACTCGGCGTATAGAGTTTGTTTCATCTATAATGCTACACATTTACATTGCTTCGACACCCATATACATATTTTTGATATTTCGAGTTCTCTCTATCACTTTAACTAGTCCCTCTGATAATACTAGATGTAACGATTACAATAAATGGTATGTACAATTGTTTCACAGACAAATTGTTATGTACAAAATTATTTGGCGTGCGGACAATTTGCCTCTTTATCTTATATTACTATAGGCCGGGGCAATAAAATGAATGTAACCGGATTTAAAAATAAAAGAATGAAGGATTTCTGGCGAACATAGCCCATCTCTCAGAACGCTTAAAAATGTCCGGCTTGTCGTTGCTCTACCCGTGCCCGGAGAGGTTACTCTTCGATTATCTCCTACATCATTCTCCTCAGTTCCACCTTCTTTCCCCTGAGGTGAAGTGTAAGAGGTCGCTTTCCTATCTCTTGTATGAGTCTTCGTGTGACGCTGATTACTCAATACATTGCCATCATGTGAGAGAGGGAACTTTCCCGGTTTCAACCTGTCTACTGAGACAGTGTCCCGTTTGCTATCAGGAAACTCCAACTTGCAGACCTTGTCGTCGCGCTCGACCACTGGGCAAGGGCCAGCAATGTGGCGCTTCTAGCGGCTTACGACCTCGATCAACTCGGATCCACACATGCGTTGCCTCTCGAAGAGCTTCGAGTACAAAAGTTTGGGGTACCGAAAGCAGGTGTCCTTCGGATGCCTGTGTGAATTCGACTTGTGCCATGGTTATGGCCAATTCCTTAATGAATTTAAAGTAAATTTTTGACGAGGAGGAAGAAACCAAGGACTTCGGACACAGTAGTGTAGTCCCTGTAACTTCTGTGAAAGGTGAGAAACCTGAGTCATTAGGTAGGGAACGAATGGCCAAAAGGATTATCGGAAGGGCCATCAGCCATCCCTGTCGACGGGTCATTATGGACCTTTTCAGAGTTCTGTGTGCTTTTTCCGCCATCCTGTTCGTGGTTGGGCGGTACGCTGTGGTACAGAGACGATGGAAACCAACGAGGGCTAATAATTCCTTAAACAATTCGGACTAGAATTGGGCTTCTCTGTCGGTTATCACGTATAATGGGACTCCAAATCTGGAAATCAATCCGTCAAGGAAGGCCAAAGCAACCGTTGCGTCACTTATGTATGGAATCGGTAACGCTACGATCCATCTTGTAGACAAGTCAATGCACGATACTCGATATCGGTTATGCGATGGGTAGGATTGCCCAGGCAACGTGCTCGGCGGAAGTGGCCCAACGATATCAACGTGCACGATTTCGAATCTTGACGAGGGAATATTGATGAGCATGATTGGGGATTTCGTGTGGCGATCAATCTTGGAGGACTGACATGATAGGCAATCACTTGCCCAGCAACGAATGTCCCTGTCCATATTAGGCCAAAATTATCGAGGCTTAATTAGACAGAGGGATGTTATAATTCCAAGGTCTGACAAATTATGCAACTGATTGAAGATAGTCCTTCTGCATCCTGTAGGGACGAACAGTTGTGTGTATTTTGATGTTACTTTACAACATAGTTGAGTTTCTCCGGGAAAAGGGAAAGTATTTTAACGTGATCAATGTTCTCCTGTTTCTTCATCATTATTATGCGCTGACGCCAAAGCGCGGAGGTCAAATGAGTCAATTTGGTTGGAATTGACGTTCCTCGAAAGGCACTCAGCAACGACGGTGTCTTGACCACGCACGTAGGTGATGGCGCTGATGTATTACAAAATCGCTGTCCAATGGCGTTGCTGCCTGTCTGTTTTGGCACACAACGGTGACGAGAAAACCGATAATAGCAGTTTGTGGTTTGTACACAGAGGTGGACACTAAATACATTTAAAGTATTGAAATATTAAATACATGAGAAAAATGTATTTAGATACTAAATACAGTTTGAAAATGTATTTAGTATTTAATACTAAATACATTAAATGTATTTAGATACATTTTAAAATACATTTTAAATACATGATATATAATGACAATCGATAACGACCATTGGTATCACAACCCAAAAATATCCATTAAAATGAAATTGTATATTATAATTACTATGTAGGATTTGATGAAAATTGGTACTACAAAAAAAATATAAATTTCCATAGAATGAAATTTCAGTTAGCTATTTATATCAGTATTACATTTAACTAATATCAGTTGCTGAAATGTTTCGTCTGATAAAGAATCCGTTTTGGAGATAAGGTCAATCCTCCTAAAAAGAAGAGCCGCTCCACAGGAGCTGACGACGGAAGGGTGGTGTTGTATTTAATAAATAACTTTTTATGTTTGAATATCTATCTAAACTTTGAAGTGTTTTATTTGAACCCTTAAAGTGACTGAACAATTCTAAATCTGCGGTTGATCGTGTTAGAGTGGGTCTTGTATATCCAAAATAATCGTCACTGGATGATTTAGCTTCGGGTCCCTCTGCTAAATTCTGAATCACTTGAATCATAATATTTTTAACAGTCTTGGTGGCTTGAACTGTCCCATGAAATACTAATATTTAACCAGCGGAGTTTGAAGAATAGATGGCTTGTTGATGCAATAATAGCATCTGTAACGCTGGCTTCATTTGCCAAGGTCAAATAAGATTGGTAGCGCTTTCCAAAGCCCTTAGTGACTGCATTTAGAAGAGGTTGGCAAAATTTCAGAAAACGTGACTGAAGGCTCTTCAATATTTTCTCCACGGTGAGCAAGGTAGGGGCAATTCTCCATAAAAACAGTTTTGTTCTCTCTATAGGCGATCAATTGCCGCTGCAATAGGAGCCAAAACGGAGAAATACTCCCCAAGGAATTCAATTTCGTAACTTATGAACATTGGAAGTTCAAGGGACGTCATGAATTGATGTAATTTGTCCTTGTGTTTTAAAAGTAATGAGATTGCATCAAACAGAGTGTTCCACCTTGTAATGCAAGGCACCTTTAATGAGCAGCTGATAACAGTTTTGATAATCTCTGCTGATTTTGGACGACCGCTTTTGTTCCATAATGCTAAGCATTTCCCCATCGCGCATGATTGATATTTGTAAAAGAAGATATTTCCAGTGCCTGTTTTGCATCAGTTGTGGCGACGAGACTGAGTGTGTGTGAAGCAAAGCGCACATGCTTAGGTAGGCTGAAGCTGCATGGGTCAGACGAAAGGTCTTCTTCCTGATCTAAGGTACTTCTCATTAAGAAACTATCCTCTAGCTCGTGCTCACTCTGATCTTCTTCACCTACTCGGATTCCATCTTCTGGATCTGTGGACATATTTGTAGCAGTGACTGCATATTCCTTAAACGCCTTAACAAATTTGAGCCGTTATCAATGATGGTGATCGTGATTTTCTGCAGAGGGATATCGTATTAATTGATGATTTTCTCCATATGTTCAGCAATCTTGATGTAGTTATGTTATCCTTTGAAGCGAAAGCATGCCAATACTCCATTGTGACGGACAAGGGCAGCTTCCCCAAGATTAAAAAAAAATGAAATAACAGTCCAATGTTTGTCTCATAAATGTTTTCATAAATTTTATATATTAATATAATCGAGATAAATTCCAAGAGCTGATAACTCCCTAACTGTAAAGACATTTTCAATTTCATATTTAATAAAAAGCAAAATCTTAACATACCCAATGAACTGTAACGCCTAATAAACTACGGTGACGAGTTGACCAAATATCTGCAGTAAGACATAAGTAATAGGTGCTGTCTAGTATATTCTTCAGTAGAGCTCTTGTCACTTTCTCTTGTTCTATAAGATTTCGGCCTAACGTCAGCCTTGAAATGACATCAACTGAAGAATTTAGACCTGCGGTAGTGGAATGTGTGATTATTGTGAGTGAAATGAGAATATATGGTATGCATATAAAATTTTATATATAAAATGTAGCTATATGAATATCCTATAGCTATATAGGACTGGTACATTAATTCATAAATATATTATCAGTTCTTCATATTCAGAATTACATAGTAAAATATTGAATTTCAGTATTGTTAGGAATATATACATTATCAAGCTTTATTTCCTACATTTTTGACGGGCGGGCATGCTAGTTTTGATATAATAATATACAGGTATTGCTACTATAACGAAATACATCGTTATATGAATTCATCTAATAACTACATATAATCGATCAATAATTGTACTAATTAGTCCTGAAATTTTTTTATTAAGCCATATCTTTAAGTAAATGATAGCGCGCTTTAAGAATATATGTACGTAGATTCTCATGAAATTATCGCAATATATTAACCTCTATTGTTTGTATATGCCTTCCTTCATTTAACTTCGTTATATAGCCTACGTAGTGATTAAGATCCGAGCGCTTTAGTATTCGTTCGTTATAAGAGCTTAACCTGTACTACTAATACTATAATTGTAAACAACATGTGTAACTCAGAACTCATCTTTAATTAATCTCACAAAAGCTGGTTGCTCCATGGTTGATAGGGGATGCACACCTTGCATGCTAAAATCTGCAATCAGCTTATCAACAACAGATGGTTTGACCTTCTTAGTATTCACCGCAAAACACTCAGGTAATGTCTTTACTTTAAAACCGCTGCATGAAAGACCATCGTCTAATACTGAACATTTTCTTTTTAAATCTTTTCTTTGAGCTGTCAAGTAGTTATCCGCTTTTGCACCAAAGCAGGTTGCTTTCTCTGTTGATAAATGCACATGATCAAATAATTGAAGGACATTTGTTTCTCGTTGCCATAATTCACGTTAAATTCAATCAGCATATACTATAAATATAGGTGTTGCAAAAGAAAGCAGGTAGGTTCGTGCATGGTAAACCTACGCTACTTAACATTATCGTTAGTTACTAGCAATTTTGCCATTTTTTAAAAATAAGAAATAGTGAAACTTGTCAATTCAATTAAGTATCATATAATTAGCTTTAATAAATTCTTACCTTCAAATGAATGCGAGATTGGAAGTAGCATTGCTCGCCGCAGAGATTTCATCATTGCATGATGAAAATACACACTTCACTTTTTTTCCGTCGAAATATTTTCCTCTAAAAAAAATTACCATCTAGTAAAGGATGACTATAATTATATGCTTCTTTATCTGCCTAGTCTTTATTATTGTCTAATCTCTCCATTTCACACTCTTTCGAAGAAGCTGAAGTTGCCATGCAGGAGATGAAATAACGCTGAGCGCTATCACTATACAACCAAACACAACTGTGACCATCTGTTAACTGAATTTGAACTGATGCAAGCAATCTTCTCTCACCGGCTCACGCAGTCAACAGTTTGTGTCATACAAGTAGCGACAAGCTAAAACACGCATTACACGTTCTCAACAGCTATATTATAAACTTATTATCAGTAAAGTATTTGCATAAAATGTATTTAAATACATGATTTAAAATGTATTTACAAATACAATTTTAAATATATAAATACATTTAAATACTGCCCACTGTCTGTGCATTGGGTAATATAGCGACCATCAATCATGTGCCTGAAGTGGGTCACAGCAAGATACACTGCTATGAGCTCTCTGTCGTAAGTGGAGTACGCTTACTGTGTCCGGCTAAATTTATTCGAGAAGAATGCTATGGTTGCGGCGATCAATTTACGATCTAGTGAAGGGCAGCACCTGCGGCCTATTGGGAGAAATCCGTCATCAGCTGATATGGTGAGTCATTGGGCAGCGGGGGATAGAGCTTGATGGAGTTGACCAAAGTTGATTTAGTACTATCGAGGTCACGAGCCTTGGGTTGCAGCTCGGTCAGCGAGACTGCACTCGCTACGAAATTTAGCTCGGTCAGCGGGACTGCAATCGCTACGAAATTTAGCTCGGTCAGCGGGACTGCAATTGCTACGAAATTTAGAATTATCCTTCGATAGTATCCCAATATGCCCAAGTACCGTTGTAGTTCCTTGTAATCTTTCAGTAACGGCATGTGCTCAATTTCTTTTATTTTCTTGGCCGGCGGGTAAATTCCCGCAGCCGAAATGTGATGCCCTAGAAAATCAATTTCCTCCTTTGCTTGTTCGCCTTCCTTCAGGAATATACGTTGACTGTTCTCGATCAGGATTCTGAAAACTTGATCTAAATGATCCAGATGGTCGTTCAGATTATCTGAAAATATCAGGATGTCGTCGAAATATAGATTAACGAACTCTCATTTCCCGAATGTACATTTTCCTACCTAATTCGAGCATACTGAATTCAAATCTGAAATCAGATTCTCTTTAAATGCTACAGATCTTTCGTAATATCAATAACTAATATTGTACAATAATTTTAATTTTATCACGCCTATCATCATGGCCTGAAGTAATTTTGAATCATCCTTTCGCGTTATTTATTAATGACCGTACATCAGGCTGGAGGACCTCTTCTTAATTTCAATCAGGCAAAAATTTGCGTTTGTAACTCTTTCTCTTGTAAGTCTTCTCTGGCTGATCTCTTCTAATCGTCCAGCAGTAGTCCGCCATCATGTGTCTATCCCAGTGACCTCGGTAGCGCTCTTCTATCGTCATCAAATCCTGATGAAGGTGTTTCCCTTGTTCGTCGCTCACGGCTCCCAGATTCTCTGGGAATCGGTCGAGGTGACTATTTAGGAAATTCCGCTTCACACTCATGTATGTGGCATCCCAGATCACGATATGCTAAAAGCATATTAGTAACCAGATCCTCGTAGTTATGCATTTTTTTTGTTTCTCAAGAAGTTACGAACAATGGCAGAAAATGAGAGCCAGACTGCCTTCTCATTTTCATTCATGGTGTTCACGACTCTAGAATCACTCAGAAGTCTTCGGATTTGGGGACCATCAAATACTCCTGCTTTTATTTTTTCGTATGACAAAGCAGGAAACTACGATACTATGTGCTGAAAACAATGATTGTTAGTGCTCAACGCCTTGACATACTGCTTCATCAACCCCAGTTTGAGATGAAGTGGAGGGAAAACGATCTTCTCTCAACTTACGATTGGCTCCTTAACAATGTTTGGCATTCCTGCTTCCAAAGTGTTTCCCGAACTGGCCAATCTTTTGGTCACCAGTGTTTGTCACGGGCTCGACTGTCCCACATACAGATATAGCATGGAAACCTTGTATATCCCTTCTTCTGGCCAAGGAGGAAGTTGACTATCTTAAGGTCTACACATATGATCCAATTGTGTTCATGGTACTTAAGTAAATGTATAACCATTCTTATGTCATCGTGAGTTTCTCGCAGATGGACGGAGTGACCGAGAGGAACTGTACCAAAGTCATTGCCATTATGCAAAAGGACACACTTGAGGTTATGCTTGGAGCTATCCAAAAACAGTCTCCAATCAGCAGGGCTATAGGTGCCAAGTCCCAACTCGGTAAACAGAGCAGGAACATCGTGGCAGTATACAAATTGTCTGTCCTCAGAGAAATACTTAACAAATGTACTCTCCCTTCTTCGGTAATATGATACCCGTACCGACCTGCAAAGCATATGCCTTTCACTCAACCTGGGAGCTAAAAGTTCTGCAGCTTTTTTGGAGAGCGCCAAATCACGTATCAAGTCATTCAAGTCCTCTTGATTGAAACAGTGAGGAGCTAATGACTGTTCAGCATCTGATGATGAACCTGCAGACTCTGAATCTATTCCGTGGACATCCATATCAGGTACATCATTTTCATCCTCGGAGGAAGCATATCCACTGAAAATTGGAAGTAGTAAAAACTCAGAATGAGGTACTGGTCGTATCGCCAAGGGAATGTTGGGGTAGTCGATCCTGTGCCGATTTTTCTTGCCAATCCCTTTAGTATTCACCAGACATAAATAACAGTCCGATACATGATCATTTGGCTCTCGCCACACCATGGGGATTCCAAAAGGAAGACCATTTCTCTTTCCTTTCGTCCACTCACGAAGATGCTCCACACAACTATGGCAAACAGCATGTGGGGCCCACTTCTTATCTTGATCGCCAAGAGGAACATCAAAATATGCCTTATAAGTGCGGATCACAAAGTTTGATATATTGTGCCTTTGACGAACTAGCATGCAACAGCCACATATGTAGCAGAAGGTGTCTGGATCATTTACGCAATTTCCTCTTGACGAAGCCATCACTCTAACATGAGACCTGAAAAAGAAACAATAATGTCAATATTTTGCACAATAACACTTATTACTTCTTACTACTATGTACTGTGAAGTATTTGCTTTCTACAAGCACCCTCTCTGTCCGTCCGGAGGGCAGTTTTTGGGGAAACGAGAAAATAGAAATTACAGAATAACTATAGCATGTAGGTAAAAATGGATTATATATTTGAAATCAGCATGAAAAAAATGAATTAAAAGTTGCAGTTAAATCTAAGTCACCAGAAAATGTGATTAAAACTGTTTTCCCTCCTGTGTTATCCATGTGTCGATGCAATGTGCAGCTTGCATTCTGGAGGCAAAAGGGTAAGTTCATATATTCCCATGAGCCAAACGGAGTTACCACCGCAGTCTTCTCTATTTATGCTGGGTTCATCGGGATTCGATGGTAAGAACGAACTAGATCCAACCCAGAGAAAATTGTTTTACAATGCAGGTGGTTTGCCACCCTTTCTATTCTCGGCAATGGATATCTATCGGGCTTTGTGATCGCATTAAGCGCGCGGAAATCGCTGACCACCCCGTACTCACCCGGTGACTTCATCGGGTCCATATGAATCGGCGAAGCCCAGCCCATAGTGATTTTGAAGGGTACACGACCCCCTCCTTCAATAGTGTTTCGAACGTTGCTTTGACAACTTACAGCTTCTCTATTGAAAGAGCTCCTGGTCGATCGAATGTCGGTGGTGCCCTTCCGGTCTCAATTGTGTGCGTCACGGAGTTAGGGGATGGCGGGGCGGAATTGGTGAGTGTCGTGGTATTGCAAGGGCTGAGTGATGTTATAAACGTACGTATAGGTTTATTACGTATTTGAATAACTCCTTGATTACGTTTTCTCTAAGAGTGCTATATTTTATTATTACGATATTTTAATCTTTGAGGATTTCTAGTGCCATGCTCAGCGTTTCGAGAATTGAATTAAATACTTCTAAGAAAATAGATCTTTAATTACAACATGGAAAAAAAGTGAAATCTAACAAAACAAACTATACAGCCATAAATTAAACGAGTTTAAGTGAGACTTATTAATTTCAACAAATGAATATAGTAATGCTTGACCCAAAGCTCACTTTAATATTGGACGTTAATGACCTTCAAAAATAATGGAATTTCTTTACCTTTAAAACAACCACACGTGACTACGATTGGAGACGGACCTTGGCCTTGAATTTTTATGTAGACGAACGAATCTTTTTGCGGTCAGACGCGTGGACGCGTTCACAGGCACCCATGCTGTTTGGCTCACGCGGGGACAGGCTTGAAGCAACAGGTGATTTCGGTGCGGGCGACGGATGGCGTTAAGCTCGTTGTCTCAGTCAGATGATTTCAACAACGGGACCAGGAAAGTATGCTTCTTCCAATCTTCTGGCTAATCTTGGAATGATTCGCACTGACGAACGATGAGCAAACAAGTGAATCCTTTGACGAATGGAGAGTGTTTGAGGGAGTTCACTTTGGAGTATTCCTCAATGGGGAGGACTATCTCTGTTTTTTTGTTTTTTGATGATTGAGCTTGTTTCTCAATACAAGCTAAACTATATCTCGGTATAACCACCACGAACTGGCTCATCATGAGCTTCTTCTGCGTTCCTTTCATTGATTGCCGGGCACTCTCGCCGGACTTCGTGTCGATCTCTAACTCGATCTTCCTCGAGACAAGATACTAATTTTCGGTGTGACCACCAGGAACTGGCTCAGGATCAGCTTCTTTTCTGTCCTTTTCTTTTGGTTGAAGGGCACTCTCGCCGTATTTCGTCGTCTCGATGACTAACTCGATCTTTTTTTCCGTTCTTCTACAGTTATTCGCCTATATACTTCATCACCCCACTGGAGGGAGGGGAAAGAGTTGGGGAGGGGGGATGAGGTCTTAGGAATTAAGCCTCTCACCTCTAACGGCTCTTCTCCGAACGTCTTTCACTTAGCCTTTAAAGCAGCTTCTGGCTTTTGGTCGCCTCTCCTCTAATTTCGTATATGACGCGAAATTGGATCCCAACTCTTAGGGAAAATATTGCCAGTTTAACCAATGTTATGCTCACCGGACCCGAAATCTGATGATTCGTGCATCTCGTGGTTGTGGGAGGCCTTTCTGGTGGTCCGCGATGTGAGGGAAGAGAGGATGGGGGGGCTGGGTAATCGGGTTACGCTGCCAAATGCCAGGACGTTGTGGTGACCGAACTGGGCCTCTGTTTTTAGGGGGGGGGGGAGTATCGACTTCCCTACAGTTAGCGCAGGGTTGTACCTTTCTAATACGTCCTTGCAACCGGGCGTCGGGTGCTATACGTCATTAATGATTAGTGCTACCGCAGACTCCCCGGATTGTTTCCCTTCTGATTTGAGCTTAGTTTGGTTGTCGACAAGGATGCCGAGCGCACAATCCATCAGAAGATTAAAGTGTCGCAGAAAGTCATCCCTAATAACGGCGATGTGGTATCCGCGACAACAAACGACCACCTAAATGACCGGCAAAGACTAGGGCTTAACTATATCCATGTGTACCTCTCCGTGCACTTATATTTGGCCGCCCACCATTAGCCGTCATAATTTCACACTAGATTCGCGTAATTCACCTGATCGCACGAATTTAGCCGGAATTATTTACACACTCGCCCCCGCATGAATTAGAAACTCGCACTTTAATTTATTCATTTTAGCGGCGACGGTGAAGACAGACGGCACACCAGCGGTCACGCTTACAATGGCATGTCTTGCTAGCTTCCCGATGGGGCTGGCGAAGATTGCCTGGAGGAAGGTTGCATTTGAACGTGTCCATCTCGCTTTAGCCACTTGCACCAGGGTTTGCAGAATTTCGCACTTTCACCAAAATACACATGCGAACGGCATACTACAGATGTTTGGTTCCTGCGAAGAGGTCACAGTCTTATTGGTATACTATTTGCACTGTATTCGTTATTACGCGGTACAAATTGAGAATGGTTTCCATTAGGGTACGCACCTATTGACAATGATCGCGCACTTCCTGTATATTGTACATTATTTACATGATTATCACTTCTATTATTTAAATCGGGAATGCGCACATCGGGAAAAGAAATGGCCTTAAGTTCTATGGTATCACTGCTATTATTAACATTAAGAAACTGTGCCCTATAAAATGGCATTATTTCGTCAGTAAGCTTTCCTAGCTGGGTCAGGGTTAGGTCCTTCTGGGTAACGATTATGGGCGCGATGTTAGCTGGCAGAGATTGAATAAATTTGTGCCTCACGAGTTCTTTCCCGACTCCTTCCTACCTTTAGAGCAGTCCTCCGCAGTTCCTCCAGGCTGGTTGAAGATCGAAGTGTTCGTTATTCAAAAGGCTTCTTGAATCAACCTTTTTGGGGGGTGAGGAAGGTAACTCTGGCGATGAGCGTCGTGGTTATTTTAGCGAAGAGCGCTTAATGACACAAGTTCAAATCTAACTCATTTATTCATTTTCTTATAACGGTTAAAATAGGTTGCCCCTATTTTTATGTTACTATATCTCCCATTTTCTTTCTTAAGCTTTAATGGTATACGTAATAATTTCCTTATCGTTTTCCCGGGTTGTGTTATCAGTTTTCATTTGTTTAGGCCTTTAAAACACATCTATTATATATCACGTACCATGTGATTTTCAATTATTATAAATAAAAGAACCCGTGCCCCCTCTTACTAGAAAAACACTTGTTTTGTCTCTCACTGGATGAAAACCTACACTTCGTTATACAAAAGGCTTCTTGACAACCTTTTGGGGGATTGAGAATGGTAGCTCTGGCGATGAGCGTCACGGTCATTTTAGCGAAGAGTGCCTAATGACACAGATTCAAATCCAACTCCTTTATTTATTTTCATATAACGGTTAAAATAGTTTGCCCCTATTTTTCTGTTGCTATATCTTTCATTTTCTTTCTTAAGCTTTAATGGTACACCTAATAATTTACTTAGCGTTTTCCGGGTTGTTACCAGTTTTCATTTGTTTTGAGCCTTTAAAATATATCTATTATATATCACGTGTCACGTGATTTTCAATTATATATATATATATATATATATATATATATATATATATATATATATATATATATATATAGCAAAAAAATCCCACAGAAAAATGAAGGCGAAATTCAAGTAATTTCGAACTTGTTCATTTCGAAAGTACTTGGAATCCGCCTTTCATTTATTGCTCTACTCACGCGCTACTTTGTGAGTTTCTCATATATATATATATATATATATATATATATATATATATATATATATATGAATAACTCACAGAGTAGCACGTGGGGTTCGCAATTAATGCAATGTCCCGCAGGAAAAATGAAAAGGTGCTTCCAAGTACTTTCGAACTTTATTCAGTTCATTCTCAAGGATAACTACACGAGAAAATAATATAATAAGGGTATATACTTGTATAAGCTAGTAAAAGATAAAGGACCGCCTCTAAGACAAGAAATTACCAATGAGGAAGTAGGAGAGGAATGGGTAAATTCACATTAAGATATAGCTATAACAGGTAGCAAGGTCAAATCGAGAGGCAAGAAAGAGTCAAGAACAGAGCCAAAAGGGTTAAAACAATTAACGGATAAAGTGATAGTCTAAAGAGGGAGATTAGGAGAGACACGAGAAGTAAGCAGATACGTGGGGGAGAGGGACAAGGAGAGAGGAACAGAAATAAAATAATGTTAATACAAAATCAATGCAATAATTAAATTGACAAATCGGGTTCCCATAAAAATGAAGATTAAAAAAAAATTTCTGAACATAAGTCAAAGCTAATTTCTTTAAGAATGATTTTTTTTCATAACAACATCAATTTTAAAAAGGCCAGGGGAAATTTTAAAGTTATTAAATTGGCTTATACATGAACATTCAACAAGGTTTCTTTTAATTGAGTCATTTGAGCGAAAAATAAATTTTGCTGAATTCCATTAATTAGTGATTATTTTCGGATATATGCACAAAAAAAAACTGCACTATTATTTACAGCTATCCTAACATTGTATTTATGATGATTATAGTTCGAAAATACTTAGAAGTACCTTTTCATTTTTTCTACGGGACATTGCATATATATATATATATATATATATATATATATATATATATATATATATATATATATATATATATATATATATATATATATATATATATAATTGTTTTTTAATGTAGACAATGTTTTTTCTTGGGCAAATTAAAAAGGAAGTGCTTTGGGTTGTTTTTTGGGGGCTATTGCATCACACCATATTGTATTATATATCATTTTTAATGTAATTTCAAAATGGAGGCTTTGCATCCTATAGCCCCGCCCCCTTCGTAATTATAAAAAATCATAATATTCCTAATTCGAAAGTCTAACATTAGATTGCTAAATGTCGTTAGGCCTCTAGTTTTTCTACCGCGTTCCTTGATTTCAGACATAGAAGCCTCACCCCCGAATGCTATTTAAATCAATCATATTTTCTTTAAAAGTGATTAATATAAAATGTCCATATCATATTTTAATTCTGAAAAAAATAACTTCAAAATGATATATAATACACTATAATGTGATTCAAAATTCACAATGTGTCTCCCAAGATGGCCGCTAATCTATTTTTCGCCACAACATCATAATTAGAAATTTGCCCACATTAAGTAATTAATTATTGTGCAATTTTATCATATTTTGGTGTTATTCCGCTTTGCAAATCATATATTCACCATGGTAAACTTTTGTGTTGTGCCACACTGCAGAGGAAAGTATAAATCTGAGCCAAAAATGCAGGGGTTTCGTTTCCTAAAAATAGTGAAGCAGCACGAAACTGGATGCATGTCATCAAACGAGATCAATTTGCTCCCCAAACAAACTGCAGATTAATTAATAAAACGCTGCCTTAAATATGGTACACGTTTTCATCATTAAATTAGTTATTGTACGCGAATAATATATGGAAAAGTAAAAGATTTATGCACTAATGATTAACTACACGTGTTTGTATTTTTTATTATGTCCAACTTAGATCCAAAGGCTAAAAGGCATTTCCAATACAAGTAAAACTTAATTGTTGTCAGTCGTATGTTCATATCCCATTTTACATATAACCATTTTTTTAATACTCCAATGCAACCACATAGAAGATATAACATTAGTAAACAACTACAGTATAAATAGCCTACCTATGAAAAATTGATTCAGTATTAGCACAGTTTTTCAGATCTATGATCTACACTTCTTGCCAGATGATATAGGATGGGAAGTAAAGTACTTTGATGAAATAAGTGGAAGGAGAATTAAGGCAAAACTGAAGTAACATAAGCTTCGTAGAGGTGTAATTACTTGACAGTTACCAAACTGTCCATCCCATCTCTCATCAAAGGTCCCCCAAAGGGGACCTAAATGCAGGAAACAAGCGCTAGAAGAATCTGTACCACAAAATGCAATTGTACAAAGAGTTGCAGATAAAGAATAAAATACAGAATTTGCCAACCTAAACGAACTATTTTCTTGACATGAAATATTGAAGCGTTATTAGAAAGGATGAATCACTTCTCATTTGTCACATTTACCTAACCCTAAAGTAAAGTTTTCATTAGTTTTTGAGCCTAGTTTCGCAATAAATGGTTTAATTAGAAATGTCGAAATATATGAGAGAAGAAGATGTCTTCACATATTCGTGACATCCGTATCCTTGAACAACTGATTACCACTTTACCATACCTTGATACAGGGAAATATGCTGCAAAATCAAGTAATGCCATTACTGTGTTACAACTGGTAATTTCACTATTGTCAGTCTTACAAGATTGTTCTTTCAAGTATATTAATAATATGAAATTTATGTGTGAACAGCTCACTTAATTGAGTTTTCTTCAGAATTAATGAATTTTCATCATTGCTATGCATCATTGCTATTTTTATCATTGTTATGCTCCCCCAAAAGGTATAAATTTTTGAGAGGCCCAACTATTTCCATATCCTTCCAAGCTACAACATTATTAGAAGAATGACCATATAAAAAAAAAAATGAACACTGCAGCTGAGCAACATGAAAGTAATTTTCTTATGTATTCTTACATTGGGGAACACGTATTTTATTGAATGATATCTGACACTTGATTGTAAGTAATTTGGGGGCACTGGAAACGAATTTCACCTCGGTTTGGCTCTATCAGGTCCTGATTCTTGTAAACAACCCAGTTTTTTTCAAAATTATGACTAAAAATGAAGTTGGCGTTAACATTTATTTCTAATTTTCATGAATACATGGAGTTCAAACTATTATAAAATTACATTATAACGATAGAAATGACTTAAAATAAAACAAAACAAAGAGATATAAAGCTTTCACTGTGGTAAATTTTCTTTTATAGGACTTTCTAGAGTTTTGGTTGTTGACGACAGGTCTCTTTTCAAGCACCAGCAATAATCAGCTATCATGTGGCAATCCCAGCGTCCTTGATAAAGTTCCTCCACAATTTTAATATCTTGGTGGAATCTCTCCCCTTGTTCGTCACTTACTTTGAAATTAATTGGTCAAGATGACTATACAAAAATGCATTTTTATGATCATGTTGCAACCTAGCTCTTTGTAGTTCCTTAAAAGTTTTCTTACGACTTCTTCGTAGTTATCTGCCCTATAATTTCCTAAAAAGCTTTTTATCAAGTCCACGAATGGGAAGCAGGCATTTCTTTCGGGTTCATTCATGACATTAAGAAAATTGCTATCATTAATTAATATTCTTATTTGTGAACTGTCGAAAATTCCAGCTTTGATTTTTTCATAACTTAAACTTGGGAATTTTGGAATTATGTGTTGGAAACACCCGCCTTTTGTATCTAAAGCTTTTACATATTGTTGCATGAGACCTAGTTTGATATGCAGATGAGGAAATATGATTTTATCTCTGCTCACTAAAGGTGGATTAATTAAAATTTTTTCTCCGACAGTAAGTGATGTTCGTGCTAGCCAGATTTGTCTGTAATAATGTTTTTCCTTAGCTCTGCTGTCCCATAAACAAAAGAAGCAGGGATATTTAGTATACCCTGCTCGTTGCCCTAGCAGAAAATTGACCATTTTTAAGTCAGCACATATGATCCACTCGTGCTCCCTATCTTTGATCAGTTTTAAAACAGTTTCTATATGCTCATACTTTTCTTTTAATGTTGTTGAGTGCCCAATTGGTATCGAGCTGTATAGATAGATTACCATTATGCAGCAACACACACTTAAGACTTCTTTTGGAACTGTCTAAAAATAAACACCAATCATTTGCATTGTAAAACTGAACCCCCATCTCCTTTAACAAACCTGGTATGTCGTAGGAATATACTAAACTATGCTCTGTCCTAAAATATTTAAGAAGTTCTTTTTCTGTTTCTGTAAAATGAAATGTATGTGTTTGAATTAAGCATGTTTTTTTGTTTGTCTTGAAGCTAAAATTTCCGCAGCCTTTTTTGGTAAATTTAGACCCCTTACAACAGGGGTCGGTAAATAGGTGAAAATTACCCAGCCGGAGTAAAATGGCAATTTTGGGGGGTAATGGAGGAATTCGTAATTGATCAGAGAAATACCGAATTTCCGTATGAAATATTTTCGTTCCTATCAACTTAGGTAATTTTACATTGTAAAAAAAAAAAAAAATCATTTGTCAAACCTGGGCCAAGACTAGAGCCACACGCATTATATCCAGCCTGAAAGTCCCGCTATAGTTCAACGCCGCGTTGTTGCTATTCATTGCTTACCACAATAGTTTTGTGTTTTTAATTAAGGCAAATTTTGTGCTCACGTGGTTTTCGATAAAAAGCTCGTGGTTTTAATTCGAAATTAATATTCGGTTTGGTGATTTTTGTTAACAAACTCTTGGTTTCAATTTACGAAAACATATAGCGGCATTAATCTCGAAAATAGGCCTATTTTAAAGTTGCATTGCATGGGAAGACTTAATCTTTCTTATATTTGAACTACCCTTTAAAAGGTAAGGAAGTTTTGTGATATGATTATGTATTTGTTTTGTTTTTTTATTGTCTTTACAGTACGCTTAGTAATGACGCCGCATGTGTTTTAAGGAATTTGAAAAATTTAAATACAGATAGTTAACATGTAGCTGGTGTTATAATATTAAATAGCATTTTTGGAGGGAGCCGGCTATAAGATTTTCTGAAATGTTATTTTCTATTTTTGTCTCGCAATAGCAGAAAATAGTATTTTTGTTGTTCTTCTGTATTTAAAATTTTTAAATTTGGAAAATTTTGAGCATCCGATGTATGGTCGTGTCAATTCAATATTCGTTGGGATGATGTGTTTTGCACGTTTTGTTACACGGCTCTCTACAGGGTGTCTACAAAGTCCTAAAAATCCTAAGAGTTTAAATAATGTGTGTTTTTGTATACGTAAAATATTAAAAAAAGAATAATTTACATGAATGATAAAATAAAAAAGATTAATATTGCAGTGGTGACAAATTTCATCATTTTTTGAGTATTATGAAATAGTCCTAAAATTTTGTTGAAAAAGTAAAAATTGCCGCAGAACCTCGAATTTCTTAGTGAATATCAGTATCCTTTTGAGATCATTCTTGAAGTATTATTTTGTCTGCTTTAGCGGATTTTAGGTGTACATTTTTACTATTGCACCCACATTTGCTCATTGTTTCGGTTTCATGCGTCAATAACATGTAAAAAAAAAACATCACCAGTTTTAGTACATTTTTTCCGGATATTACCAATCTTGACTCTTACAAATAACATTTTATTTTTACCCCCAGATATCATCGAACAGAAAAAGAACGTTCAAGCTGAGTTCTTTACAAATTAGGTTAAAGTGATGAAATTGTGTGGTAGGTATATAAAAGTGTGAAAATGTTTTCTAGTTTGCCCTGGTGTTAGGGCATCACTAGCATTCTTCTTATTTGTATTTTTTAATATTAAAAATTCCACCGTCGTTAAAGTAGCTGACTGTCGTTGACAGCCAGTTTCCTCCATTATAATATATATATATATATATATATATATATATATATATATATATATATATATATATATATATATATATATATATATATATATGTATAACTGAATCACGAAAATAAGGAACGTGAGGAATTTATGAATAACGTTACAGCCATGAGGAAAATGAAACAACGGAGAACTGCGAGGCCTTTCGACTAATGGTCTGCTCAGTAAAGGACCATTAGTCGAAAGGCCTCGCAGTTCTCCGTTGTTTCATTTTCCTCGTGGCTGTAACGTTATTCATATATATATATATATATATATATATATATATATATATATATATATATATATATATATATATATATATATATATATGATTATTTGTGTTTTTACGTCGAATCATTCAAGCCTTTCAAAGGTTACTCTTATGCTGAATCTCATAAGTTTTGAGTCTTAGTTTATCTCTTTTATTTGGGCACTTCGCCTCTTTTTATTCTGAAATGTTAATTATTTTTTCGATCAATTAGTTTGGGCACTTCGCCTCTTTTATATTTAAAGTTAGGTAAATTTTTACTTTATACTTTGTTTATATTGGAGGGGGAAACTTTAGTGTGGGCACTTCGCCTCTTTTATATTTGGTTAATTGTTGAATTTATGCTGTCACAATACATCGGAGTAGTGGACTACTACTACGTGTACATAGGTAGTACCACTTCTCTCGCGCAGGTTCTACTGCTAGGGAACAGAGCAGTTCTACCTATTGCGCGTCTACGGTTCGCACGTATATTTAGGTTAAGGTTCATATTCGGGAGTATCACTCGGTCTATCTTATCCCAAGTCTTTCTCCCTAGCCTTTGGATCTCCGTATTGATCGGCTTTAGACCGATTCTTTGGTGTAGAACCGATTGCCGAATACGGTCGATCCTTTGCGTGCCAGTGATCAGCCGAGTGGCATTATTCCGCACCCTCTGCATCATTCTGAGAGATGTGCAGCTTGCCATCTGCGTGATCACGGCCGGGTACACTAGGACTGAGCGTACCAAGGCCATATACAGCTTTTCGATGTTTGGCACGCTGAGGCCTTGGAAACGGTAAAGTTTCCTCAGCTCTCTTTTGGCTAGGGAGACTCTGGTTTTGATGTGCGTCTTGTATCCCGTTTTGAAGAGTTGTAAGCCCAGGACTTTACCCTCGTTGGAGTACGGATAGATTTCGAATTGACGATGACGTCGTCTACTTTCCGGCGGTTCATTGGAATGATAGGGAACTTCTGGTGGTTGGTTTTAATTTTCTACTTCTCATATCTGCGATATTTTCAATTTCGACAGCTGTCGCCCTCGCCTGACTTCCTGAATGGTCTCAGGACGATTTGGGTGATCTCATCTACGTATTGCAGATACATCGAATCGTACCTCACCGGAGCAGGCAGGTCAATCGTGTACACTAGGTACAGCAGAGGGCTGAGACAGCTGCCTTGTGGAACTCCCGCCTCGAGTTTGAATTCGGGTCCTTTGCAGCCCTCGATTGCAATTCGGGCTCTCCTATCGGAGACATAGTTGCAAAGGACCCTTTCCAGGAGTGGGTTAAGCTAGAGGTTGAGGTTCTTGAACTGTAATCCTCTCAGCCAAACCTTATCGAAGGCCTTCTTTACATCTCGCAGCACCACGTCTACGTACCTCCTCTCAGAGTAACTGCAAACGAGTTTTTCCGCAAGGAGGGCGAGGGCTGTTTCCGTTCCTCGTCCCTTGCGGAACCCGTGCTGCTGAGGGTTGTGGGCTCCCAGCTCGGCTAGTTCTTGAAACCTGTCAGCTAGGAGTCTCTCGTAGACTTTCGCAACGATCTCCAGCAGGGCGATTGGCCTGTAATTTACCAGTTGATCAGGGGGTTTACCTCCCTTGGGTATGAAGATCACCTTAGCAATCTTGAAACCTTCCGGGAAGTAGCCCATGTTCAGGGAAGCGTTGTAGGTGTTAACGATTCCCTGAATGATCTGCTGCGGGGCGTTAACCAAGTTGTTTCTGGTGATACCCGTCCAGCCTGGTGCCTTTTGTCGAAAGGCTTTTACAGTGGCCATGACCTCCTCTGATGTTATGGGACGTCCGTGGCCCTCCATATCCCTGCCTTCGTTGACTTGATGTAGTGGGTGCGTGCGATGCATTTCCTGATTTAATTCTTCAATCAGTTGGCCTTCGAATTCCTGGTCGAACTCGTCGTTTTCCTCAGGGGTAATCCTGAAAACGTTTTTCCAGAAGTTCCTGAACATGTCCTCGAGAACCACCGGGTTCTCTATGTAGATTCCGTTCTCCTTTATCCGAGCCTTAGGTCTAGGTGCAAGTCCCTTTAAGTTCTTGACTTGGTGCCAGAACTTAGCCGGGCTGAGCTTGCTGTCGACTTTGGCTATCAAGCTGTTCCATATCTCCTCCTGTTGGAGCTTGATGGCCTCTCTAAGCTCTGAGCTTAGGCGTCGAAGGAGCGAGCTCCTTTCCCGGTTGGGACCCTCCCGTCTTACTTCTTCGTACACTTCCCTGTGAACGCGAGCAATATCTCTCATCTCTGTCCATCTGGGCTGAGTAGGTGTTTTATACCCTGTTATGGGTATGCTCTCGCGGTCCGCATTTAGTATGGACGTTGTAATCCTTTCCAGCTCCCTGTCTATCTCCTCTAACGACGCCGTGCTGAGGTCAGCTGGCGCATATTCATTGAGTCGTTGCTTGTAACGATCCCAGTTGGCCAGGGCGTAGTTTTTCCGGAGAGGGGCTGGGAGCTGGATTGGTGCGAGAGATACCGTGGTGAGAATCGCTACGTGATCACTAGGGACTGTTGGGCCTGGCTCACTATGGTAGTTGAAAGGGAAGCCTTCACTTGTTAAGATTATGTCAGGCTTGGTTGCTGATCTGGAAGTGATATAGGTCGGAAAATCCGGCCCTATCCTTTGGATGTTTTTTCTTCCCATAATCAGTTCCAAGTTTCAGCCTCTATCGTTGGTGCTACCATAGCCCACCGCACGGCATCTGGCATTGAGGTCTTCCCCTAAGAATGCCATTCTGCGGTGCCCGAACAGTGTGTATAAGTTGCTTAACGGGAGATATGCTCGTCGAGGGGGTTGATATGCTGCAGCTATCACGAGGTCTCCTACCAGTGTTTGTAGCTCGATTGCCACAAAGGACTCATCGAGCTCTGGTAGTTGTTTAAAGGAGATGTTCCTCTTGACAGCTATTGCAGCACTATCGAACCTTTCATGGGAATGATTCTTCATGACTACACTGTAGCCCGGTATTTTAATACGACCAGATGTTCTGTCGATACCGTGCTCTGTAATGAGAATGATGTCGGGGTCAAGCACTCGGAATATGTTACCATATGCCGTGGCCTTCTCCTTCTATCCATTCACGTTGAGTGTCAGAATCCTCATTCTGTTGCTTACTCTCTCCATCTTCTATCACTTAGTGTTTCTGGGTGACGTTCTTTTTCCTCCCATTCTTCTTTTTCCTGAACTCAGCGTTCGAGATTTGCTCGCAGGTGCTGTGATGTAGAGTCACATTCTGTGCGAGCAGGGCCTTCCACTGTTCCAGGATCCACTTCGTAGTCGCACTCCCATTTGTATATTTTGGATTTTATTCCTTGGAATATACTCTTGGTTTCCATTTCCTCTGGGAAGGGGAATTGATCGCAGGCGTATATTTTCAGGTTAATATAATTCGCCCGCAATATCTTCACTCTCTTTTTCTGTCCCTTTTTTTTCCTGGGATTTTGTTGTTTCTGTGTCTGAGGAATCTGATGATTCCGAAGAACTGCTTGTGTCCGAGTTGTCATGTACCGCCGTGTTTACTTTGCTTTGGGTGGGCACAGGAGTTGTGGCCTCGACTGCTTCCTTTCTTACCTTCTTGTTCGTCTGTTTGTAAGTTTTACTTGCTCCGTTGTCTGTTGCTCTTTCGTAGCTATGTGCAGATGCAGTACGTCCCCAGAAGGGGGGTTGTCTGGGAACCACATTTGCTCCATCCCTTTCTTTGCCAGCATCTGGTTCAGAACTGTCGTGAATGTGCCCGGGTGAGCCAGGTTCATGACGTGCGCATGAAGGATGCACGTCATAATTTTAGTGGAGCCCTCGTTTTCAATTTTGAGGTATGTCTTTTTGGCGTCCACCTCTGAGATGGCTGCCTTTGCTGCTTGGGCATAGGACGTATTCGCTATACGCGTTTCCTCGTTTCTTTTAGCTTCTTGTTTTTTCCTCCTAACTTCCTTTTTAGCGGGGCATGACATGGCCATAGTCCTATGACCCTGCCCGCAGCTCACGCACTTCTTTGTATTGCTGTTGCAATTGCGCCAATTGTGGCCCTTCTGGCTGCATTTAGAGCACGTCTCTTGCGGCTCTTTGCAGTCCTTGGTGGCGTGGGATTCCATCCTGTAGCATTTGAAGCAGAATTGGACCGGAGTATACTCTCCTTTTTCCACCTGCTCCCCGCTAATTTTGGTGTTGAACATTAGAAGGCCCTGTTCAGTTGCCTTTTGTGCCATGGTAGTCTCCGCGAAGACCACCTTGAACACATGGGTGTACTCGCCACCGTCCCCCCTATTTTTGAACTTAATAACTTCGGCTACATTGTCCCAGGCTTGCCGAAGCTCTATCTCCTCTCTAATTTCCTCCGCGGTATGCTGCCCTATCCATGGGTTGATACGACGGCATACCACGCTCCTGTTGGCCAGGATCTGGGGGGGTACTGCTGGCTGCAGCCCAATGCCTCGTAGGACTCCAACTGCCTTCTCTTTGGTTATCTCTTCTATGTCGTTCTCCTTCTCACATATCGCGATATAACCAGATGGTATGTCCAGCAGCCTCACCATGGCAATGCCTAATTTACCGTACACGACCTCGAAAACGGATTCTCTGCTAGGCTTGGGCTGCCCGTCGACAACCCACAGAGGTATCCTTGTCGTGTGGTCCTGGGCCATCTCTTCTCGAGAGTGGCCCTTCAGCCCTGCTTTTGTTTGTCTCGCACTGCGCTCGTTGTGGATGACTTATTTTTGCTCAATATGATGCACCTTTACTTCTTGGTCTTCTTTGTTAGGGTTATTTGGTGACTCCCTCTACTTCGTCGCTAAGCTTACGTGAACGTGAACTGCCAAATAGGGGGGATGAATGATGGTGGGTGGACCCGGGGAGGCCCCTCAGATGGGTGAAGTGTGGCGGACTTGATGATGGGTGGTGATAGAATCAACTACCACCATCCGGGGTGCCGCCCCATCTGGGGTTTGGATATCGATGCTGTTTCCAACTTACACAGGTATGATTGTATGTCCCCCTGTGGTCTTGGCCGGAAGCTGCCCTTAGAGATTAGAGCGAACTCTTCCCCAAAGCTTTCAGCATCGCCTCGTAACCGGGCGGTCTCTTCCGTAGAGTTCCACAGTGGGCTAATCCTCAAACTTGTTTTCCTTTACGTCCCCAATTATGTCTATCAAAGTGGACTGACACAGTTGGAGCGAGACTAGATGAGTGGCAGATCAGTTCATTTCAGCTTCGCGACTCCGTCGAGGGAGGGAGGAGGGGGGGGGCACGACATTAAGGCGTCTTGACGCCGGTATAAAATTATGTGGCGAATAGTCCCCGTAGGGTTGATGAGGCAAAACCTGGCGTTTTGAGCCTCCCTTGCGTCAATCTTTTCCTCCTTTATAAAAAATGAGATGTCTTCAGCGTCAACTTTTCAAGTGAAATTCTGCTGAGTTCTTGAAATACGGGTTCACGGATATAATTGATCGAGGACAGCATAAGCCACAATACGTTGCGTGCAAGAGGGTACTAGGAGTTGAGTCCTCGAAAAAAATTAGTTGAAAAAGCACCTGACAATGTTCATCCCGATCTCTCGTCCAAACCTCTGGCTTATTTTGAGAACTTGGAATTAGGAGTGAAAAAGCAGCAGCTGGAAAACATGACAAATTGTACTTTTGATCAAAGGTCAGCAGTACGAGCAAGCCTTGAGGAGGCAGCCTCATACAATCGCAGATGAATTAGTTAAGCTCGCTGCGCTGAAACTTGTGGAGACTATGTGTGGCAAGGAGCAATCCAAGAAGAAATGCTGCAGAGCGCTTCTCTTGAGCTGCGAACTCGCGGAGTGGATGTCTTTGAAAAAGTTAATTCGTTTTTCAATCTTCCCGAGGTTGGCTTGAAATGGCATAATTGTGTGGGGATTTCCATGGAACGAGCTCCGGCAATGCTTGCATGCTTAAATGGTTTTGCGCTCGTGAAAAAGCAGAATTCAAATATAGCGATTACTCAGTGTATGATTCATCGCCAAGCTTTGGTTGTGAAACGGCTTGAGCCCCAACTTGAAGAGGTGTTGAATCACGTGATTAAAGTAGTAAATTTTGTAAAAGCAAATGCATTGAACACCCGACTATTCCGCAACTTCTGTGAAGGTTTAGAGTCGCGATTTTCCACCGTTTCATTCAGAGAATAGGTGGCTACCCCGTGGAAATGTTCCCAAACGAGTATGGATTCTGAAAGACGAAATTGAGAGCTTTCTTTTTGAGAACAAAGAAAGTCTTGCCAGCGTTTTCGTGATTCCAAATTGTTTGCACTTTTTGCCTACTCGGTCGATGTTTTCGAACATATGAATTCCCTGAACAAGGACTTGCAAGGGAAAAAAATTTACATCATATCAGCAAGCGAAAAAAATCACTGCATTCAAGTCAAAACTTGAGCTGTGGCTCCAGAAGGCTGAACAAATGAAAATATCTGCCTTCCCAACCTCGGTAGAGTTTTTGGAAGAATCTGATGTTGTGTTCGGGAACGTATGTCAGAGTATATTCCTGATGCTGATAAAAGGCTGTGAGTTGGGTCGTGAATCCTTTCGCTTGTATGAGTGCTGACGTACCAGAGGAGCCGGAAGGATTGGTAGAAGCAGTTTTGGAACTTCGGACTTGCAAGGAAGCTCAAATTGCATATGATTCAAAAGAGAACTTACAAGACTTTTCGATGTCAAGATCAATGGAATCGTTTCTCTTTGCTCGCTCGCAAGAACAAAAGTTTTGCTTCCGTTTGCTACAACATACCTGTTTTAACCACGGATTTTCTGCCCTTGCCAATATATAAACAGCATACTAAAATCTCCTGGCTCCAGCAAACGACCTGCAGATAGCCCTGACCTCAAAAACACCACGTCTTGATGAAATTATGGGGGCAATGAAACGTTATCATTTTTCGCACTAAGAACTTTGTGAATGTTTTGTTTCAAATGAATTTTGTTTTTGGTAGTGTATTGCATTAGCATTTTTATTTATTACTTAATTAATCACCATCAACTATCTTCTTATTGTTTTAGGGAAAGTGCATAAAAAGTATTATTTCTTTAAAAAAATGAACTAAAATGTTGCACTGCTGTTTCAAATGAAAAATCTCAGATGAAGCAATATTTTAATTATGGGGTAACGAGGACTCCAGACGAAGCAAATTAAGGTAATGGCCGAAAGTATTTGCCGACCCCTGCCTTACAAGATCATTCAACTCGTCCTGGTTAAACCTTTGCTGATCACTTACAACTACGCTGAGGTCGAATTCGTTGTCTGACTACTCAGAGAGCATAACAACTAATTCCTGAGATGGCAGACTCTTAAATTTTGGAATGGGAATTTCATTTGAATGTAACACAGGTCGTATTGCGGTGTCGAAATTTGGGTACTCGATACAATGGGTTTTTTTCTTAGTGAAGCTCGAAGTCTTGACGAGGCAGAAGTAGCAATCCGTCTCATGGTTAATAGGCTCTCGCCACATCTGAAATGGAAAAAAATTGTGAAGCGTTAATAAACGTGAATTTTATCAAAAAAATTTTATGTACCTAACTTACAATTACACTTAGGTAATTTACAGTCCGCGAATGACTAAGTTACGTAGTTTTATGAAATCCTAAACTTACCATCGGAACTCCAAAAGGTACTTTTGACTCCGAACCCTTCGTCCAATGTCGCAATGCAGGCTTTATGTGGAACCAATGATTTATTTTGATCACCCCCAGTTTTATGCAAAAACAATCTAAGTAAGCTCTTTTCAGGAAGTCCGGTATCTTTCCTCGTTGATGTGGAAGTGTAAAATTTCCACATATGTAGCAAAATGAATCAAGAGAGTTTTTGCATATGAACTTTCTAGAGCTTGAGGACATATTATTTGATTGTTTTGTCAATTTATAAAGGTATTTCAATTCCTTATTTTCAAAATCTGAAATATAAAAACAAACATTATTTTACATAGGTACTAATAGATAATTATAATGTGCAACTGCAAAAAGACTTACCAAGTGTTGAGAAAATATCCTTTTTATGAATATGATGAAAGAAGAAGTGTGTTGAACAAAATCAGCACCTGATAGAGCAAAACAGTAAAAATTCGTGCTCAGCGCACCCAAATCTAAGTCAATAAACAAAAACTTGAAATTTGTTCCTCAGTGAATTATTATTATTATTACAAATTGAAACCAAACTGGAAAAATCAAGCCTATGGACAACATGAGTCCAGCAGGGGATGCAACTTGCTACGGAAAATAAAAGTGTAAGAAATTAGGTATAAATTCATAAAAAAAATACTGTACATAAATAGATGATAGAAAAAAAGCAAGATATCATTTATTTATTGAAAAGGAGTTAGTGCCGAGTTTGAAGCTCTGAACTATTATTCAACAATAACACTAGGATGTATATTCCAAAGCCTTGTTGTGGCAGGGATAAAACACCTAGAGGATTAGTGTTATAATTTATGCTTGAAAAAGTAACACTATGAAGAGCAGCAGCTTGTCTAGTGTTACCCACAGGATTTGCCAAGTCAGTCCCAGATGCGTGCAGAGAATGATCAAGAAAATTATATACCTTATAGAGCACTCCCATAGAACTAATCTACCGACGATGCCATAGATATATTTTTAAGTTTTGGAAGAAGAAACTTAACAGCAGACAAGTTTCTATCCAGGAGTTTCAGATGTGAATCGGCCGCAGAATATCAGACTGCTGTACAATACTCTAAACAAGGAAGAATAAAAGAATTGAAGCACTTTAAGGTAATAGTTTCATTACTAAACACTTTCACATTAGGAGGCAACAGTCCGAATGTTTCGCAAAAGTAACTGGTTTATTATCAAAAGTGTTCCCAAGAATTTTTAACGAATTACAAGTAGCTAACAGTATTATCAATGTGTAAATCTGGATGTTGTGGATAAGCGGTCCTGTACCTACTAATGATCATGCTTGTAGGGTTTGAGTCTGTTATGGTATTCTCTTTCTTTAGTTTTGCAGGCTGGGTTTTCCGAATTTTTAGACTTGGAAAAAATCAACAAAAATTGAGCTCACAGAGAAGTTCATATCATATTCCTATATGGCAGTGGCGGATCCAGGATAAAAATGGAGGGGGGGGGATCTAACAGTATCTCCCAGAGGAGTAAGCACTAACTATCTCAAATCCGATTTTTTTTTTTATCACACATCAGAAAATTAGGAATTGCAGTTTATTGTAGTTTTTGGACGTAAGCTAATGTCTAATACTGAATTTAATAATTAATTTTGAGATTTACCTCTTCTTTAGACATGCATCATATAAAGTACCTTGGATCGCAACGGTTTAAAAAAAAACGTTTTATATATATTCTATATTATTACATAACTTTCTGAATAGCAGAATACAAGAAATATAAAAATAAACCAGCCTGAAATTTTTTTTAGGGGGGCTTCATTCCCCTTACTCCTCCCTGGATCCGCGCCTGCTGTATGGATGCTATCTTAAATATAGAAAGCAGCCAAGAATACTACCATCGAGGTCTGAATAACGGTAAATGGAGAATAAATATAGTGCAGCCTACCAGAACCATTCGGGACTTGAACCTCATGACAACCACTTGTGCCGGGCGATTATGAGATGCAGTGTATCCCTGCCTCAAATAAACAGCTATTCCTCAAACTCTGGGAAAAGCATTACACTTCAGGAGCACAGGTTTCTTGAATCCTAGAATTATAAATTCAGAAACTTGTCTCATATCAGAGACTAATGTCTCAAAACAAAACAGAATATCAAGTTATCTAGAGGTAATAGCCAAAGCTTTTATGTTTCCATGTAACCCTCCAATGTTGCTATATAGTAAGCGGCATTGGCGTACTCTAGACTGTGGAAGTATATGATTTAATTAACTGTATCATCAGATAATTATAAGTAACAAATAAAAAAACAAGAAATAGCAATATTTACACTTAGGGAATTACATAAATCCATGTTGAAATAGAGAGTTAGAATGACTGGTCAACATGGTGGAACCGACACACCATATTAGGCTACTACCTTCCAGCAATTGCCAAATAAATGGAGGAAGGACAGTACTGATAATTAAAAATGAAGGCATCCTCTTGGCAACCCACCAAACATCCATGGCCCTTATATAAGGCCTGTTCAACACATCTTTTGAAAATCCAAAGGATGTCGTACAAATAGAAAAGCTACTCGGGTGTACCTTCAAGCAAGGGAGCATATCAAAATAGTTTATGGAAGACCATGGTGCAGAGGCTATGTCATCATCAAAAAGCTACACTCAAAATTTATTATTCTGAATTTTCTTTCTCCTAAACGAGGGATCTTACAAGGGTATGGGGCCAAATCTACTCCAGGTTTGTATACAGAGTTTACATTCTCCTGAGTAGACTTTCACATAAGGCTAACGAGCACCACCTATCTAGCAACGCCAATGCAGCACTACCATTTCAGCGCCAGGCCTCAGCACGCCTGTTTTTGCGATACCATAGGTTCAAAATTCAAATGCATAAAACAGGAAGCCCAAGGATCGTCTTTTTAATAAAATTAATTTTTGAATTACAATAATTTATTCAAAAGAATTATACATATTTTAAGAAATTTGTTTATTTAATTAAAACCAAAAAAACATTTAAAATTGTTTAAAACGAAAGGCTAACTCTTAATTTTAGTTTGCTAAATTGTGCGAAATAGCACGCAGGTATCAAAATATTCTTTCATCTGATTTTCTGTATTTAAGTTTTTTTTTTAACCTCAAACACAGGTGAGAGTTTCTCGAAAACTCACCCCCATCATCATCAAACTCATTTGAGAGGTTATCGATGTAGTTCCATATGGTTAGAGGCATCATTACCAGTTCATCTTTTTGCCGCTTCAGCATGGTTATTGGTTCTGTCTTGTCTTCACATCTCTTTGGAACCCATGGTCGTCTTCTTTCATTTCCTCACTGGTGTAGACGACCAATGTAATTGCCTTTAAACCAATTTAAAAGCAAAACCAATTAATTCTCTACACAAGTCTGTTGAAAGAGCATCCACGGGATGGTCAATTTCATCATTCCGTGTCAAACAAATTCGAGATTATTATTATATGAACCCACGAGACTCATTCATTTTAGCGGTCTTATTAAATTTTGGGCTCAATAGAACAGGCAGCCTGTGATTTTTAAATCTGGAAAGCAGTCTTTCATGGTTGCAAAAGATGCATGCTCAAAATCAAAGTTGATGGCATCGTGTCGTACATTTGGTACCAGCTCCTTAACCATCTTAATCCTTATCATATAATTTTCACTCTGCCTATTGTGTAAGAGTGCGTGAAGTGCGAGGGTATACTCCCATGCTTCATAACCATGATGTTATAGACGATAAAAAAGGGATATCTTCTCTTATTATGGCGCAATTTCGTCTCCTAAGCAAGATGGCTGAACGGCCAGCTGAGGAGGCTGAATTGCCTTTCTAATGCGCAGAAATCGAAGGATCTGATCATTCCTGTTATAAGTATTTGGGGGTTTGGGGGACGAATAAGAGGAAACTAAAAAAAAAGCAAAGGAAAGTAAAAAAAAGTAAAAACTAAACATTATTTAATAGATAAAACCTAAAACTTTACAATGTATTTGTAAATTTAATCAATTAAGTCTTTTGCTTTATTTCGTTGCCTCCATAAAACTCGCACATATAGGAGTCATTCTTTTTTATTTTCCATTTTCGCCTTGGCAAAAAGCGACTCTATTTGGTTTGTGTGGGCACCTGTTTCTGGATATTTAAAATTTTGCGATTGGGTAAGAGTCAAATGTTTAAACTGCATCTCTGGCAAGGATTAATTATAGATAAATTAATGTTTTTGCCCATCTATCAGGAACTACATACATGAAACAGGCACGTTCCCCTGCAAATCCCTCTGAAAACCCACTGCACTGGTAAAACCGTCCAGACATCGTTCTTTATCTAGCAAGTTCGTACGTTGTCATTTTTTAAGGGTGAAAACAATCATTATGTTTCTAAAAAAAACTCGAAAGGATATCGTAACACTAAAGATGATAGTGTAGTCTAATCACTCGAGTAACCGGCCGTTCAGCCATCTGGCTGAGGAGACGAAATTGCGCCATAATAAGAGAAAATATCCAATAAATGTGGTGAAATTGCAAATATTCTATCGACATGTTAAATGTTTGAATTTGTTACATGTTCTAACCAGGTCTCCCTTCTAAAAATAATAATTCTATCGTGGATCATTTCCTTTCGCATGAGATCTTGGGTTTTCACTAACTTGATTGACTTCATTCCATTTTCGCCGAATTATTTTATACTCGTACTTTGCCATGCCAACTAGAGACATATTTTTTATGCACTTGCTAATAATAATGCTTCGAGATTTGCTCTTATTCTCAATCCTATATCTTGCAGCGCTGGGGTTCTACCCCTTTTCTACCTCCACCGCAACTTCAGATGGGGGATGGGTTCGTTCGTTAATTTTCTTAATTACTGTTTCTTCTAACGTATGAATTTGAGTTTTGCATCTTTTATCTTCATGGCATTGCCAAAACTAAACATCATTGTGTCTTATTTAATTTGTCAAATCAACTCTCTTGCTTTTTATTGCGTATGTTTTGGGTTTAAAAGGTGAAATTTAAAGAATGTTAAATAGATGTTAAGCAGATCTTGATTCTCCTCTTCAAATGGATTCCCGAAGTCTTCCATCAAGTTGACCATTGACTGTATATCTTTGAGGAAAGAGGTCTGCACACTTGCTATCTGGTCATGGTGCCTTGTGTCTTGTGGTCTCTTCCTGGGATCAGTTTCGTTCTGGAACTCTTCGATGAGCCTTGCAACCTCTTGTCCTGCCACCATCAACCGTCGTAGAGCGCTGGGGTTTTCAGTCTGGCCCACTTCACCTCCATCTCCTTTGATAGCAGAATTGTTACGGTCGTGTGCCTGATCAACGGGGATGGCGGAGAACGACCTATTCGCCTTCTGGACTGAAGTTCCCAGCTCGGAATTCCTCGACTATTTCAGCGTGTGTCGTCAGCAGTTCTACCATGTCTCACAGATACTCAGGAATCCAGCACCCGTAGTTGGTGTGATCCAGGGCATGGAACCACACTGCTAGTTCTCTCAAGGCATCTACGTATATCGCAAACGACCATTGGCGCAGAGAGCGCACGTACACAAGGACCGTCAACTCCAGTTGCAGGATATTTACCCAGTAGTGAAACTGGGAGCAGGCCTCCGATTTTGCTGACACCAATCGTCGAACTCCAGCTGTCGTTCCGGGCATCACTTAGCTGGTCAATGCAGTGGTCGTAGGCATGCTGCTGCAGGGTGAAGAGGGCTGTTGATGTCACTTGATGAACCCTCCTGGTTCGACTTATATGGAATGCCCGTAGGAAGGACTCCGCTGTCCTGGCACTGGTGATCTCTGCCCAAACCAGTGTTTATACCCAGTCACCAAGAGTCTACAGTGCTGCCGTTTCGATATGGAGATAGCCGAACAGGACGACAAACTTCTCTTCACCAAACTCCTGTGGCCACTTCGACTGGATTCGCTTTGCCGAAACAAACAAAGTCTGATCGAATGTGACCCCTTGAGTTTGGCCCCAGAGTTGGGATATTCGACTGCATTCCTGACCACATCCAGGGAGTGCTTGATCATAACTACAGTGTGGGCGTTCACAAGGAAGCTTGGGAGCAGTGCGATGGTACAGATGGCCCGACTGGGTGGCATACCTTGCTGGCTTTCGTGATAGACAGCCCATGAAGTGTTCTCCACTGGAGAAATTTCTTGCAGGGCGACTTGGCTGCGTTGTAGCTAGAGATGCTCTGTTTCAGCATGTTGTTTGAGGCCACTGTTGCTGCACAGGGATGTCACGCTGGTAGCCGGTACAAGGTTGTTCTTGATGCTACTGGTGACGGATAGGACATCTCGATAGTAGTGCGGGAAACGGTCGACTATTTTGATGCCTCTTTCGTTCAGCCTACCGAGGATGATGATGATGCCGTTAATGCCTGCCCCAGGGAATGCAGGGTGTTGCATGAGGAAAATAGCAGTCCCATGGAATGACTGCTTTGTTGGTGTGGAACTTGAGTTATGGTCGATATTGTCTACCACAGCATATGAGAGGACTCTGCCTCTCATCTTGGGAGGGCAGCCTACTTACTCCTGGCGGTAGAGATAGCAGGCAACATTCTCCATCTGTGTAGAGAGGGACAGGACCCGATCATAGATGATAGAAATTCCTATTTGTGTCAGCTTATCGATGAGCTCCCTCCTGTGTGTTTGTACATGTAGCACGAGGCCGATGTAGACGTCTTCTGCGTGGTGGAGTGCCTGACTGGGCGAGGCGTAGTGCCTGTGGCGGCCCGCGGTGCTTCAAGCTGTTGAACTTGAAGAATTGGGGGATGGTCAGTGCTACTGGTGTTGTGCTTTCACTCTGATGCTTGATACTGGGACCTTCCAAGATCATACTAACCAAGGCAAGCCGCATGGGTGGCACGGGGTCCTGTTGGTATCCTGCAGGAAACCCGATGATGTGGGGTCTCACAATTTGGGCAGCACGCGCCAGGTGGACAGCATCAAGGTCTCTGTCCAGTTCACAAGTTTTTTCCGGCGCATCGCCTAGGTCTACATTGAATGCAAGCAGGACATCGCGTTCCTGGTGTTGTGAACACATGCTGAGAAAATAAGCAAGTAGTCTCTGCTTAAGACGGGTCGTGTGCACTCTGCCGTCATGCTTGACTTTCAGCTGTTTCATCCTTGACGTGTACAACTGCACCAATTCAGCAAGTTTGAAGACTGGAGCCGTCTTATCATCCATTAGAGCTTCTTCAATAAACACCACCAACTCTGCGAACCTAACTCCTTTTATTGCGTGTTCTTCGTCTATCCCTTTACCCGCCATTTCCTTAATCTTCCTTGCGCGATTGTACAAGTTCACAACACAATTCCGGTGGTACTTGGCCTCCCCAGCGTTGGAATGTTGCATCTTCATAAAGACCGGCATTGACAGGAGGTTTTCCGCAGAGGAAGCATTTCAATTCTTGCTGTTTCGTCTCAGTACTTGATAATCGTGCCAAATATCGAGTTCTCTTGAGGGCAGCAACTACTTCTTCATCGTCGACGTTTATTTTTAGATGTATCTTTTCAGCTTTGTCTAACTTGGTCTTGTTATACCTCAGCCTGCAGGTCTTGTGGTCTTGTGCATTTTTGGCGATCAATGCTGCTTTTACGCGATTACCTTCATCTAATTGGCTCAACAGAAAAGATTTGTGGAGCAATCTATGCTTATTGAACTTTCTCAAATGCAGTGGCGGCTCGTAGCTAAAATTAGTGGGGGTGCTGCTTCAGAATTTTTTTTACCTTTGTTTTAATATTGTGTAAAAGGAAAAGGGCATATAAAAAAATTATAGTGAAAATTGATTAAATCTTAAACAGAACAAAATCAAACATTTTTTACTAATAGCCTAAGATTGTTACAGTTCAAGCTTGATCCATTCATATAAAAACGAAATCCATTCTTCTTGTTTTAATTTGCGCAAAAAGATTAATTATTTTCTCCTTGATCACCAGATGAATACTCAGGAATTTCTTCTCAATTGAAAGCACTCCTTAGAAAAGCTGTGGATGCAGTGAGAGCTATTGGTGACTGAGGGAGGAGCCCGGCTCGCGAGCACAGGCGAATAATGCAATGTGCACGGCGCAGTGCGAGTGACATATCTCCAGCATCGCCAATTAGGTTATCAATGGGGGACGTGCGGAAGGCACCGTTCTCAGGCGAAGGTATGTGTAGTGGATCGAGTCCACCTTCCGCAATACACGCTCGACTGCGGATATATAAAACTCGCATCCGTAGTCGAGCTTCGAACGAACAAAGGATCGATAAAAAAGTAAGGCAGTAGCCCTATCAGCACCCCAGGTGCTGAACGTAGAAGAATATCTATGGCGCGGATACAGGAGTTCCTAAGGCTGAGAATATGAGCCTCCCAGGTGAGGCGTCGATCAAATACAAGACCAAAGAAACGGTGCGAGTCCACTACTTCCAGGCGCACCCTATTGAGAAAGAAGTCATGGGTTAGGGTGGAGCCGTGGCTGGCGACAAAAGTGCACCACCTTAGTCTTGGTGAAGGAAAACTGACGGCTGTGCGCTTCGGCATAGTGAGCCGGTTCAATGCCTGTTAGAGTCGATGCTCCAAACTTGGCATCTGGGCCGCGCCAAAATATATCGTGGTCGTCCATGTTGAGCGTAGTTAGAACATCTTCCGTTGATGCTCAGGGCAAAGAGTGTGACACTGAATAAATTTCCTTGCGGGAAGACCTCTTCCAGCTCCATTGGGCCAGAGACGGATTCCCCAACCCGTACGCGGAATCGACAATCTCGTAAATATTCAGATATAAAGATTGGGAGGCGTCCCCTCACCCCAATTGTGCGGAGAGTCTCCATGATACCGTATCGTCATGCGGTATCATAGGCCTTCTCCAGATCGAAAAACACTGTAGCGTAGTGCTGTCTACGAAGGAAAGCCTCGCAGACGGCATTTTCCAGTCGGAGCAGAGCATCCAACGTGGAGTGGAACTTGCGGAAGCCGCACTGTGCAGAAGACAGATGGCCTCCGTGTTCAAAAAGAAGGCTAATCTAACATTTAACAATTTCTCATCAACATGCATACGCAGGCGGTTAGAGAGATTGAGCGAAACCGGCGAGGGTAGAGTGATGATCTCTTCTCCGTTTGCGAAAAGCGAGGAGAGTAGCGTTTGCCAGAACCTGTGAGGATACTCTCTACCCAAATCACGTTGAACAAATATAACAGAAAGGCCATGCCTCGCTCATCCAGGTGTCAAAGCATGGCGTACGGGACATCGTCTGGACGAGGGGCGATGTCCGCGCACGAAGCGAGATCGGAACGCAACTCACTCAGAGTAATCTTGTCGTTAAAGGGTTATGCGCCTCTGGAAGTAAAGTCCAGTCTGCGGCCTTCAGCAACATCACGACACGCATTGAATGCTGGTGCAGCAGCATCCCGCCCAGAGAATGTGGATAAAGTGGTCACGAAGTATTCCACCACAGAGCGGGGCCCGAGATTGCGCGGTCATATTCTCCTGGAGAACGAGAGGGATGTCCTACGAGAACTTAACTCACTTTCACACCTCTTCCCGTTAAGTGAAGCAACGTATGCCCGCCAAAAAGAGCGGTGGACGTGCTTTGAAATATACCGGAACCTATCCCTAGCCCGACGAAATTCACCAACAGTGAAGTCGTTCGGGCGACGCTTCTGTTAGACGGCTGCGTCACATTCGGCTGACCACCACGGGAAGCGGTCGGTGTGCAAAACTGAGACGTTCTAGAAATAGTAGTTAGGCCTACGCTGATGAGGTTGAAGAACTGAACGGCCTCATCTACCGACCTAAACTCCTCAACTGAGATAGAGAAATCATTCATTTCCTGGAATGTGGACCACTGCGCCCGCACCAATCACGAGCGGGGCGACCTCTCTGGCGTCAGCAGCCCAGAAAATGATATTTGAATGGGAAAATTACCACTACCATCCAGGTCATCGACCACTCCCCAACCCAAATCAGGCTGTGCATCCGGAAAGCACAAAAATAGATCGACGCAAGAAAATGAAGCGGTTCTCGGGCAGTGATGCGTAAACTCATCCACATTTAGGACACCCATTTCCAGCTCATCGATCAGGTCGGCAAGAACTTGACCCCCGCGATTAATCGAGTAGTCTCCCAAGAGGGGGTGGCTACCGTTCAGATCTCCGAGTAATAGAAAGGGCCTCGGCAACCTTACCACGACGCGGTGGAAGTCGGCTGACGGTATAATGTACGCGGAAATAATAGTATACCTACTATTCAGATGCAGCTGCACAACTAATGCAGCTGGGTGTGGGCGAAAGACCCGTAGCTTCTTTAGTGCTATCCCCCTTTCAGGGGCCAGCTTTAGGAACCCAGGAAGATGGCTTCAGGACCAACTTCAGGCGTATGCCCCCTGTGAGTCTAATGACTCGTTGGAGGCGTGCGGCCGTTTCGCCTTACGGGAAACGGTCACGCTGGAGGATAGGAGGGGAGCACTGGTTTAAGCTGGGACTGGGTGTGAACCCTTTGTGCCGCCAGCTTTACCAGAAGAGCGCTCGGGGTAGGTAGAACCCGCCGAAGTGTTCTTAATGGGCACGGAAACGACCGTGCTGGTAGTCCTGGAAGGGCCAGGAGCAGAGGATGTCTTTCTTAACATTGAAGAATAGGACGTCCCAGGCAGCGTTGGGCGCGCCAGGATGAAGTCCTTAGCCAACGAAATGAGAGACGCTCCGTGACCTGAACGGTGAGGATTTAGCTCTCTAGGAGATACACACCACATTGCTTCGACGAAGCGGGATGCGGCTCTCCGCAATTGACACACTTGGCCACACACGATTTGAACTTATCGTGTGCGTCCTTGGAGCAACTTACACAGACTTCTGGTAACCCCAACTTTAAGCGTCTACAGGAGCGATTAGTATGGCCGAAGCGGTGACAATAGAAACACCTCGGCGGCAGTGGCACGAATTCCTTCACGCGGTCGCGATACAAACCAGCCCACACCGACTCAGAGAGATTGTCACAGACGAACGTGACGAAGTGTGTAGGGATGGGTCTCGAGGCCCCTCCCTCTTTTCTCATAACACTTTCGACCTTGACCTCCCCATGGTCAACCCGCTCTAAGGTGATGTCATCTACGGAGTATTCCACGAGTTCTCTCGCATAAACCACTCATTTCACCAAGTTCATGGTAGAGTGCAGCGTCATACTCACAGGCGTGTCATTAAGTGTCTAAAGGGCACTATTCATGGCTGCCTCGGAGGGATTCGACGCATTCGCCAAAAGGCCCTCGTCCGAGAAACGGGTCACCTTCCTCTCTCTACCAATCACACTAGCTAGAGCTTTCCACTGATGGATCATGTTGCCCTTGCTAACATGCTTCCATCAGTGTAGCGAATAACAATGAAGCGTTTGAAGCCAGCGGGCTTGAAAACGCCAAGTAGCCTCTGACTGAGGGGACCTGACTTATTCGAGGCTCAGCTCTGCGCAGTTTTGGTCTTCGTCTATGACTATCCACCCAAGAGAGCAACGCAACCGGACGTGCCAATCTTGGTTTGGTCTCTTACCGAAACGGCAGCACGACCGTCCGCCCCCCTGGCTCCCGCGGAGGAAGAGGACCCCCAAGTATCCTTAGTATTTTTATTGTTCTTTTTCCTTTTAGGAGAGGTGAGCGGGGAATGAACCCGCTTCTGCCCTTCGCCGGTAGGAGACCCTAGGCCAGATGGACCTGCATCAGCAAAATCCTTCTCTGAAATGGAAAAAGTCTTGGCTGTTATAGGGGCACCAGCCTGGGAGGGAGATCCCTCCTCTCTTTGTGAGGCCTCGGGGGCCCGAGCCTTCTGAGGAGGTCCTTGCACAAGAGCGGACCTGGGTTCAGTGCTTGGCACCGAGCCCAGGTTCGACCCCATGGAAGGTCCTACCATCTGAAGCTGGGTCACCTCAGGGACCAAGTCCATCTGAAGGGTGCCTCCATGTCGTCATCCCCCCCTAAGACACCACACATCGCATTCGAGGCTCTGCTTTTATTTTCTAATGCTGGCGAACCGGCATCCTTCGAGGAAGAGATGGGGGCTGGTACAATGACCACATACAAACTTGTCGCGCAGGCCCTGGCGTCCTTTGCTCCCCTAGTGGGGTTGGCCCTCTCGAGCTGCCCTAACCGTGAGCGGTCAACAATCGCCCGTCTGCCTATTTTCTTGGCAGTTCCCTTGGAAAGTAACGGGGGACTGCCGTTGGAAAAGGTGACGGAGAAGAGGGTGAGGTTTAGTCTCCTACACCCGTAGGCAAAGGAAAGGAGTAAGCCTCCTCTCCGGTAGAAGAAATTTGGAGTGTTCCATGAGACAGCACAGGGGAGGGGCACCTCCATTTTTCAGTGGAGCTGCCCGAATGCGGCTCCGGTGATGGTAGATGGGAAGGTAAGGGGAGATAATTATTTTATCGACTCATCATTGGGCATGGTAAACCCTTTTTAATTCACGGAATGCACACTCTCATCACCCCACTCCGTAACCCGCTCTGCCCGGGGTGAATATGGGACTGGCAAAACCAGCTGCCACTTCTCCCGCCTAGTGACCTGGCAGCCCATCAGCATGACGGCTCCACCTTGGGAACGGCGTAAAAAACGATACATAGTGAAAGGAGAAAGAAATGGGATGTGAAGAAGCTGAAGGGGATGAATTAGGTTGTTAAAAGCTCACCATCCCAAACCAGGGCTCAGGGGTATGGGGGCGTTATCCCCTCCCCTTCTCCCTGAACCGAGATGGTTGGCTGAGAGGAAGCTGCTCGGCGTCTACCCTGTGAAATTATAGGCCGACCAGAGAAAGTTGTAGGAGAAGTTTTATGGAAAGTGAGGAAGCAGGGTAAGAAGACAGGGTGTCAGAAAGAAGGAGAAGAGTCTAAACTGGGGCAGGACTGGGCGCTGAGTCTCGTCAGCACGGCGGCCAGGAAGGCAAATCGATACTTTTCACCAGCACACCAGGGTCGGCACTGAGTGAGCGAGAGTGCTCTCTCTCTTCCTTGCATGCAGCTTCCTCTCTCGGACATGTGAGTATATTTAGTGGAAATAGGGGGTGCCACAGTTCCGCAGTGCCTATACACGAGCCGCCACTGCTTAGATGTCCAGCGAGAATGATGTAGCTGATTAACTTGTGTATTTTGAGATGGACTTTTCAGCAACTCTGGCGTGGTTTCCTGGCACGTGAAGCATAATGACAATTCTGTCTGCCTCTGTTGCTGGCTTGAGAGATGTAGACTGAGTTGCTTATTATTCTACACCACGAGGCTTAACGAATTTGAAGCTCTTTGACATTGCTCTCGAAATTTGAAAATGACAAATTTGTATAAAAGGAGAACTCAGAGTCCAAGTGAATTAGGACATGTTCAACTGAATTGGAACATTTCAAATGATGTTTTCCATTGTCTAATCTATGAATAATTCAATAAATTGATAATAAGATTCTAAAAATACATGGACACCTTTCTCTGTTGTTAAGTGCTACCCTACATTAGCAACCTCGTGCAACATTATGTTTACACAACATTGCAGATTCAAAACAATATCTTTTTTTTGTACAGTTACTAAGTACTTTCCATTCACCTAGGGATAAATAAGTCTTCTTCGGCAGCCCCATCCAGATTTGTCCATAATTTATTGTTCTACCTCGGTGCCAAAATTGCTGCTTATATCAAAATGCACAATGGGTTTAAATATTCTAGTTGAACCGCAGTGCTATATCATTATAATCAATCATTCCTACCATTCCACATCAGCATTACCGCACTGCTAATAACAAATGTGAAAATGAAACAAAAATATTGCTCATATGTAGCTTGATAAGAGAACTAAAACCAGCAAACTTTAACTTTAAATTTACAATTTTTTTTGTTTATGATGTTTTTCAGTGACTACCGCTTTTATTTCATGTGGGTTTTGTCACTCAAATTAAAATTTTATTTCTGGATTATCTATCTTTTAGTTTTTGTTTCATTCGATAGTACAATCACTTGTTATACCAATCGAACTCCCTTTCACCACCATGTTTCAGCATATACAGATATGCATATTAGGGTGGAGCGAAAAACATTTTTTTCTGAAATTTATTTTTCCACCACGATTTATTTAGGGGTCTATCTGTCAAATTAGACCTCGTAAAAGGATTTTTTTATATACTAATTTTTAAAGGTTCCTCAACGCCATTGAAAATTAAAAATAATGAGATTTTCGACTAAATTTTGACTTTTGTGGATTATATCTGAAAATTAAATTCGAATTTTGAATTGATACCTCCAAACGAATAATCATTGTATTTTAAAGAACAAGTAAACGAAATTTAAAAGTAATCATTTTATATTTAAAGGTTCCTCAATGACATATTTCAGCGGCGTACGTGACAATTATGTTTCACTAGCGCGGAGGATCTCGTTGAGAGTGGATGTATGTGTGTGTGCGTGTGTGTGTGGCTCTGTCTAGTGTCTATTATTTTTATCACATTCTTCTATTTGTATTTAAGAACAATTATTTATAGCGTACAATAAATATTTATACACGTTTTATTATATTTCAGAGCTAAATAATATGTAAGAAAAATATTAAAACAATATTTAATTATGGCATTTAAACCTTGAACGCGACATGAAATTGAAAGCCCACATTAGTGAACGAGTGTTGCCAACTTATAAAGATGTTATAAAATATGTTTTGTTTGAGCGAATAAAGGAAAAGAACCTCATATAGAAAATACCCGCCAATTAAACAAATTGTTAGTAGCGGAGAAGTTAATTTCTATTTGGAAAACAGCATCAATCCCTTGTGTGTTAATAGAGGCAGTTAGAAAAAGAATTTTAAATTATTATTCAAAATATCAGGCTTTAATGGGAAATATTAGCAGGAAAAATGTGACATCATTCAAACAGAAATGTGACGATTTTACAAAGAATGCAAAACAATTGTTTGATATTTCGTCTTGAAAATGCGATAGCTTTGAAAACTGTTCTTGTAGCAAAGAAAAGAAGGTGCCGCTATTGAAGCAAATGTTTCTGGAAGACCAACGAACAACTAGGAAAATGGCAATAGGTAATATTGATCAAATTCAATCAAAGAAGAATATTCAGAGTGCAGTTAGGAAGAATCGTGAGTATTGTCTCTTAAATCAACCATCTACTTCGACAGATAATATCGAAGTGATTCTTCCTTCATCCAGCACAGAGACAGGATCTGCTGACGAAGGTAGGGACTGTGAGCTTCTTTCATCCGTGAAACGCAAAGAAGTAAACAAAAAAATTGCATCTAAGACTCCATCTACACAAAGAAAATTGTCAGAATCTGCGTTGGTATGTGACCGCACTGGTGTGTCTGATCAAGCTGCAGCTTTAATAACAAGTTCAATTCTTAAGGACTTATCGTCAATTGAAGGAAAAGAAAGCTATGTACATATTAGTTTACAGGTCAAAAGTTAGAAGAGAGCATGTCAAAGAACGTACTACACTACAGCAAGAAATTAGATCGGATAAGCCATTATATTCTATTTATTTTGATGGTAGAAAAGATAGCACATTTGTTGTTGAGACGATGGAGTGAACTCATCACAAGAAGATAATGGAAGAGCACATCTCTATGATAGAATACACTGGTTCAGAATAACTTGGACAACTGCAAAAGCTATATGCAACGCAATATTCTCGTATCTAGAAGCAAATAACATCGCAACTGATTAACTCGTTGTTGTGGAATGCGATGGAACGACAGTGAATACAGGAACAAAAGGAGGTGTGGTCAGAATGTTAGAAGAAAAACTTAATAGGCCACTGCATTGATTTATTTGCCAGCTATATGAAAATGAGCTCCCATTGCGCCATCTCATCAACAATTTGGATGGGAAAACAATGGGGCCTCGTGGATTTGTCGGACCTATAGGGAAACAACTGGATAAATGTGAGACTCTAAGTGTTGTTGAATTCGAGCCAATTTCGACTAACTTGCGTCTGCTAATAGAGGAAAGTATCTGTTTGATATCCTTCTATCTATCTCACAAGGTAAATCTTATGCTGAAATGGCTCGTAAGAGTCCTGGAAAAATGTCGCATGCACGATGGCTTACAACGGCAAATCGGATACTTTGATTATATGTTTCAACTTCCGACCATTCTGACACGCTGAAATCCATTGTTTTGTTCATCATGTAGGTGTATCCACCATGCTAGTTTGAAATAAAAGCCAACTCTTCTTCGCAATATGGAGCACCAAACCTCTTTAAGACAGTGCAATCACTCCAAGGGATGAACAAATAGATTAAAGATATAGTTGCACCAGTGATTCAAAGGAATGCATATTTTGCACATGAGGAAAACATTCTTCTCTGTATGCTGCAAGATGAAAGAAATCATATCCGGGAACTCGAATGGAGAAGAATTATGAAAGCACGAACAGATTATAAAGGAAAATCAATACGCACTTTCAAGATCCCAGACATAAACTTTGAAGCTGACGACTACATCCACCTGACAGTGGTTGAATGCGCACTTTCGTTTGCTCCCGATAACTGCAATTCAAAGAATCTGTGTGTCTAGTGTCTTATTATGATTTTTTTTCTAGTTTTGAAAATGTGCAAGTATAGTGTGTGTGTAGGCATTTGTATTAAAATACACATTCCTTTCTCCTTGTGGGGTGAGTTATAAAAGTCCCATTCTTCATGCTTTGTAAGCAAGCTGGGGCGACCATCTTGTCAGCACAAGGTTGCGTCACGGAATAGTAGTTTGCACATCTGCATTTATTTTAACTTATTTATTCTTTTCAGGCGGTATAATTTTTTACGCTTAACCCCAGGCTGACGTGGTAGGAATGTTTCTTTTTCAGGCATTCTTCCAAGAATAAGGGCGCTGAAGGCTTTCTACGGAAAGTTATCTTACATCAATAACTGTAAAAGGTGTTTGCCATGAGGAAGAAGTGCACTTCATTGAAACCTGGAACGACTTCTACGAACGTGAAGACTTGTTCCAGCAAGACGGACTCCATCTAAATGAAGTTGGAGCTGCTAGACTTGGCAGTCTTAAATAATGCTGTACAGGTTTTTCTTGCAGGTCAGTCTCAGGTCGCGGAGCCGGTGTAGTGGAATGCAGCGTTCGACGCCCAAATAAAACGCCACCCTCCTTAAACGTTTATTTTGGCCACGCACGTAGTATTAGAAATAAAATCGACGAATTTAAGCTTCTTGTAGGAAATGAAAACTTTGATCTAATGGCAATTTCCGAGAGCTGGATGGATATTTTTAGTAGAGACTTTGTCGGTGGATTTGAAATCTCAGGTTACAATCTCTTTTTCAAGGAGAGGGTTGGTAGCAGAGGGGGCGGCGTAATGTTGTATTGCAACGATAATTTAAATTCCATCGAGGTTGCCTTGGAGAATCATAGCGATGCGGATATTGTATGCGCGAAATCATTAGCTGGAAACATAGTATTCAACACTGTCGTTGTCTATAGAGCTCCATCCCAGACAGAAATGTCAGATCAGCTTATGTTCCGCTCGCTCCATGAATTTATTGGATCCACAGCTACAATAATAATCGGTTACCTTAACTTTCCAAATGTACACTTTGCGGATGCTACTGTTGACAGAATTGGATCACAACTACTTCACTTCCGAGATGATAACTACCTTATGCAATTTGCTGATCGACCTACGCGAGGAAACAATATCCTGGACATTATTTTAACGACAGATTTAAAATTGCTACAGGATCAAACAGACTCAAATCGTATGCTGTTACCTAATTTTAACAAAGCAAATTTTAAAGACTTTGAGCGTATTTTGAAGAACGATCTTAGTTCTAGAACTAATAATAACAACACCGTCACTAAAATGTGGCATTATTTCCTAACAAAATTCAGAAACGCTGACCAAATATACGTCCCAAGACATCATAAGCAAAAATCTACGGTAAAACCAAAGTGGTAGAACAACGAGATCAAGGATCTAATCAAAAGGAGAAATCAGGCATATAAACGTTGTAGAGATACTCGCGGAGCACGTCCAGACGAATACATAGAACTAAGACGCGGTGTCAAAAACTAATTAAAAAAATAAAGAAGAATTAGGAAATCGAGCTAGCTAGAAATGGAAAGGAAAATCCAAAGATATTCCACCAGTATATAAACAACAGAATCACGGCAAAGGACTCAATTGGCCCACTTAAAAACCAAAATGGAGACTTAACATCTGACCCAGGTGCCATTGCCGAGATTTTAAACGATTTTTATGCGTCAATTTTTACAACGGAAAAGATTGATACCATTCCAGACATTGATGCACCAATAGTTACTGAAGAAGAATCATTTATGACTAGTATTCAAATAACAGAAGAATACGTAATCAAACATATCGAAAATGTAAATCTAAGCAAATCGCCAGGTCCGGATATGATCCATCCTCGCCACCTGAAAAAGTTCAAAGAAACGATAACCAAGCCACTCACCACAATATTCAACAAATCACTCGAAGAAGGTGTCGTTTCAGAAGACTTTAAAAGTGCAAACATTACTCCGAGCTTTAAAAGGGGTGACCGGCAAATTTCAAGTAACTACAGGCTAATAAGCCTGACATCTCTAAATCAGAAAAGTGCTCGAATCTATTATAAAAGAGAAAATAGTCGAACATTTAGACAATTTGGGCATCATACGCGAATCACAGCACGGTTTTACGAAAAACAAATCATGTTTAACAAATCTGCTAGAATTTTTTCAAACCATCATCGAAGAGTATGACACGAATAGAGCGGCAGATGTAATCTACTTAGATTTTCAAAAAGCTTTCGATACGGTCCCCCACAAGCGTCTACTTAAGAAGATTGCTGCTCATGGAATCGGTGGGAACGTATTGAAGTGGATCGAAGACTGGCTCAACGGAAGGAAACAACGTACAGTCATAAATGGTCACCAATCGAGATGGCGAGACGTAACAAGGATAATGCCCCAGGGGTCTGTACTGGGTTCATTGTTTTTTCTAATATATGTAAACGACTTAGATGAAGGGATAGTGAGCCTATTCTCAAAATTTCCTGACGATACAAAACTATGTGGTAAATTAATAACACTTGTCGATCAACATGAAATCTAGAGAGATTTAAACAGCATTGTGGAATGGTCATAAAATTGGCAGATGAAACCGAACATTGATAAATGCAAGGTACTACACATTAGAGCAAGAAACGAAGAATTAAACTATAAAATAAAAGGCCTGCCACTCATAAAGGTATCAGAAGAAAAAGATCTTAGTGTTATAATTTGAAAAGATTTGAAAGTTGGAAGACTCCTTATAATTTCGGGGTAATTAAAGATCTTCGAAATGACGCGACAAAGAAAGTATAACTTTATTCTTAAATTTGCCCTACTAAAGGGGCAAGCGGAAACGTCTCAAGTTCTTCCCGGTCAAAGTGTATGCTTACTGTTTTACGCGAAGTATCGAGTCTGAAGGCAGCAGGACTTATGCGATTAAACAGGATTCCGTGAGGCTACTAAGGGAATGAATTGAGTTAATGAATCGGGAATAATAAATCTTCTCTTCTGAATAATGATAGTTCGTCTCTCTCTCTCTCTCTCTCTCTCTCTCTCTCTCTCTCTCTCTATATATATATATATATATATATATATATATATATATATATATATATATATATATATATATATATATATATGAAAAAAAAAATATATATATATATATTTCGTCTCCAAGGGGCGTGTCCTTGACTTGTCCGCAAGGTGGAACCATTCATCTACTTTGTTTGTTATTTTCATCCCTTGGTCGGAGTTTCCGACAGCTCTGTGTACCTGTTGTGCATAAATATTTCCCATAGATTTGGCTTTATTATAGGAAATCGCTTGTTGCTTGTCATTGTGAAATTTCTCTGGTCAGAGCGTATATTTGTTCAGCTGCTGATAAATAATCCCAACACGCGTATGTTTGTTTGTGTGCTATCCTCCTGTTTGTATCTTTGTTATCTTTGTATTTTCGTTGGTTTCCGCGCGACCCTAACGACCACTTGCCTCAGATCTATTAGTATAGTTTAATATATATATATATATATATATATATATATATATATATATATATATATATATATATATATATATATATATATATATGTATATATATATATATATATATATATATATATATATATATATATATATATATATATATATATATATATATTTATATATATATATATTTATATATATATATATATATATATATATATATATATATATATATATATATATATATATATATATATATATATATATAAATATATATATATATATATATATATATATATATATATATATATATATATATAGTTTAGTTTCCTAATTCTCTTTGCATATTATTTCCTTTATTTACACACAGCAAATTTTAGGTTTAGGAATTGATAAATCCACCGAGCGAGTATTTATGGAGTTCCTCGCTGGGCCTATTAAATCCTGCAATTTAGTGCCAGAGGCCTAACTATTTTATAGAACGAGCTCTACAAGACTCCTCTGGCAGTAATGGAGTTACTAAAATATAACGCATTTAAATACATATTTCCGGCAGACCTAATGTCTAACGGCATTTTGAACATTCGTACAGGGCATCATCAGTATTCATAAGCATATAAATCTGTACACACCAAAACGGGCCTATTCAATATGCCGTATTCTGCCATATAAAACACAATAATATGCTATAATTATGACACAGTACATATACATAGTTCGATACGCAAAAAGCTATAGAGTAACGAAGCGTATTTATATTTATGCCTCTTCCTCCTTCATTATAATAGGCTGCTGCAATATAATGCCTACAAAAGGATTAACAAATATAAGAATGACAGGCTCCTGGAAAACGTAACTCGTCTCTTGGAGCGGGTGAAGACGTCTGGCTTGTCGTCATTCTCTCAGGTTCCTGTAGAAGTGTGTCGTCGACTTCCTTTTGCATCATTGTCTGCTGTCCATTGCACTCCATGAGGTGAAGTGCGTCACTGAGTTCGACTAAGAGGGGAGGGAATACCGGGTTCGAGACTGTACAGAGCCTCATATTTCTCCAATATAGCTTTGCTATGGAGGGGGGGGGGGTAGGTGCTGATTGTCATTAGTAATTAAAGCTTCCGCAGGCTCCCCTGATAGTTTTACTTGTTTGGTTTGTTCGTCGATAAGTTTGCCGTGCGCACTGTGCACTAAGAGATTAAAATGTCTCAGAAATTCAATTCCTAATAACGGTGAACTGGTATCCACGACCACAAATGATGACCTGAATGATCGCAGTGGATGAGTTTACGCATCACTGCCCTAGAACCGATTCATGTTCATGTATCGATCTATAATTTGCTCTCCGGATGCACAGCCTGATTTTTGGTGGGGGTATTCGATGACATCCATGGTAGTGATCACTTTCCCATTCAAATATCATTTTCTGGGGCGCTGCCACCTCAGAGCCCGCCCTGGTGGTGCTTGGCGATGGCTCGGTGGTCCCATTTCAGGAAATGATTGATTTCTCTGTCTCAGTCGAGGAGTTTAGGTCGGTAGATGAGACCGTTGAGTTCTTCCCCGGCAACCTCATTACCTTGGGCCAAAGTATTATTTCTAGAACGTCTGGCCGTTTAGCACGCCGACCGCTTCCGTAATGGTCAGCCAAGTGTGAGGTGGCTATCAAACAGAACCGTTATGTCTACATGCGCTATAAACGCCGCCCGAACGATTTCACTGTTGGTGAATTTCGTCGAGCTAGGGCTAGGTTCACGTATGTTTCGAAGCACGCCCGCCGCTCTTCTTGGCGGGCATAAATGTCTTCACTTAACGGTAAGACCCCCTCTAGCAGAGTTGTTGAAGCTAGTCAAAAGGATTCGGAGCAGGTTCTCATATGATCTCCCCTACAGTTCTCCAGGAGAATGGGACCGCAATCTCGGAGTCCGCGTCTGTGGCGGAATCCTTTGCGACCAATTTATCCGCATTCTCTAGCTTGGGTGCTGCTAAGGCAACATTCAATATGCTTTGTGTTGTCGCGGAAGACCGCCGATTGGACATTACCTCCAGAGGCGGATAACCCTTCAACGGCAGGTTTACTTTGAGTGTGTAGCGTTCCACGCTCTCTTCGTGCGCGGACAACGCCCCTGATCCAGACGATGTCCCGTACGCCATGCTTCGACACCTAGGTGAGCTGGGCATGGCCTTGCTGTTAGACTTGTTTAACGGGATCTGGGTAGAGAATATCCTCCCAGACTCCAGGTGAATCGCTACTGTGCTTGCTTTTCACAAACCAGGAAAAAATCACTCTACCCCGGCCGGTATCCGCCCAATCTCTCTAACCTCCTGCGTGTCGAAGTTGATGGAAAAATTGATAATTGTTAGATTAGCCTTTTTTATGGATAGCGAAGGCCATCTGTCTTCTGCCCAGTGCTGCTTCCGCAAGCTCCATTCCACGTCGGATTCTCTGCTCCGACTGGAAAATCCGTCTGTGAGGCCTTCTTTCGTATACAGCAATACGCCATGGTGTTCTTCGTTCTGGAGATGACCTATGATACCATATGGCAATACGGTATAATGGAGACTCTCCACACGATACGGGCGAGAGGACGCCTCCAAAACTTTATCTCTGAATTTTTGCGAGTTCGTGGATTCCGCGTAAGGGTGGGGGAAGTATTCTCTGGCCCAATGAGGAAAAGAGTGTCCATCGTGAAAGTGTCCTCAGTGTCACGTCTTTGCCCTGAGCATCAACGGCATCACCTCAGTGCTGCCGGAAGATGTTCTTGCTACGCTCTACGTGGACGACTTTTGATCTCCTTTGGCGTGGCCCAGATGCCAACTCTGGAGCGTCGACTCCAATAGATATTGTACCGCGTCTCTGCTATGCCGAAACGCACAGCCTTCGATTGTCCTTCGCCAAGGCTAAGGTGGTGCACTTCTGTTACTATCCAAGGCTACACAGTTACCTAGACTTGTTTCTAAATGGGGTTCACATGGAAGTAGTGGACTCGCAACGTTTTTTTGTCTTGTATTTGACCGACGCCTCACCTGGGAAGCTCATATTCGCAGCCTTAGGGTCTCTTGTACTCGCGTCATGGATATTCTTAGCTCTGTGTCGTTTAGCGCCAGGGGCGCTGATATGGCTACTGCCTTACTTCTTTACCGATCCTTTGTTCATTCTAAACTCGACTACGGATGCGAGTTTTATTTATCCGCAGCCCAGCGTGTATTGGGAAAGGTGGACTCGATCCACCATACTGGCCTTCGTCTAGCGACCGGTGCCTTCCGCACGTCCCAATTGAGAACCTACTTGGCCCTGCTGGGAAGATGCCACTCGCTCTGCGCCATGCACAGTGCCTTATTTGCTTGTATGCGCGAGCCCGGCGCCTCCCTCAGTTGCCAACAGCTCCCACTGTATCCTCAACTGATCTCGACGGTGCCTATGCCACCGAGAGACGCCAGTCATACCCTAAGTACTTTGGGTTTAGGGCTAGACAACTCCTTCGAGAGCTCGATATAGTTGTCAGGCCGGTGGCACGCACCCCTGGAGGCTATCGCCTTTGACTATTTGTCGCCAAGCCTCCGCTCCCACAGCGCTGAGAATATTGCTTTCAGCCTTTTTGGATCACACTTCGTGTCACGCTGGAATCTTGCCAGTTTATACGGATGGGTCCAAGTCTCAATTTCCACACCGTGTCCCCTCTGCTTGAAGTCAGCGAAACTGTCTGGCGCTGCGTCTGTCTTCACGGCAGAGCTGGTTGCAATACACCGCTCGGTATGGGAGGTAACGCGACGTGCTCAGTTGGGAGACCGGATTGTGATTTATAGGGATCACCAAACTCCCTGAGTGCTCATGGAACATTGGCATCTCTGCATCCCCTGGTTCGCGATATCCGTGACACCACGGTTTTGGTGAGCCGGGCGGATGTAGAGTTTATCTTGTGCTGGGTTCCTGGACATATAGGAATTGCGGGAAATGAGCACGCCAATAGAGGGAGCCAAAGAGTCCACGAGGACTGGGCGACCAGACCATCGCTTCGCTCTCCCTCACACCGATTGCATTGATGGAATACCAGCTGGCCTCCTGGTGGCGTGGCAAAGAATATTGGAGACGGTCGATGGGAACTTAAAGTTACGTGCCAAAGCACCGCGACTGTTACCTTGGACATACCTGCCAATGCCGCGACGGCTTCAGGTTGCTTTCTGTCCTCTCCGAATTGAACACACTCGCGGGATACACCACCATTTCATTGAGCACTCGCCTGCGTCTTATTGCGACGACCGCTTTGTCTTCCAGACTGTTCGGTACATCCTTGTTGAATGTCCAAGTCTGGGTGATCTTCGCTCACGTTACCTGTCTTGTGCCGGGACAAGCGGGGTCGCTACCGCTTGTCCCTTGTGCTCGGCATGAGTTCGTGCACACAAACTTGTGGACTATACGACTTTTTGTCTTCCCCTTTATTTGAGCGGCTTTTTTTCTAGGTCGCATGTTCCTGAGCCGGGGCGGAAGCGGGCCTATCCCCGATGCCATAGCACGCTTCCTTCCCCCTTTTTGCTTTGTTTTCTTGTTGTTGTTATTTTTTTAGCCTTTGCCCTTTGCATATTGTTATTTGTTTTTTAATATAGCCTCGTAGTAGGCTGCGTTGTGTACGGCCACATATGCACAAGTAGACAGGCAGTCGCTAGATGGGCTCCCAAAATAAAAAAACAAAACTGTCTTACATTAATATCACGACGTGACATTCGCAAACTTGTATAAGCATTTAATTTTTGTCGTTTTAAAATCCGCTGCACATAAGAACGTGAAATACCCAATTCACTAGATACCTAGTTCTGTGGGGATAGACGAGTTATGTGGTTTTTCCTCCTGAGATGAAACAAGTTCTTCTACTTCCATCATTTTATTCTCTGTCGTAGCAGTTATATTATGGCTGCCACTACCTTTCTTTCGAGCTATCGAACCAGTAGTTTTCATCCTTTTAATTAATTTATAAACACTTCTACGACTCCAATTTCTATATGAAAATTCACGAAAAATTCTATTTCCATTCCAACCTTTTTATTTTAAAACATGCTTATATTATAATTTTATCATTTAAACTTAACATCATTGTGTTAGGGGATATAATAACAAAACTTATGTTTAAAGGTTTAATGGTGACTGAAAGAGAGAAAGAAAAAACAAGTCTAATTATAGCCTAATAGCCTAGGCATGCGGACTTCGTATCTCCTAGGCACAAATATCGCACGCTTTCTTGATTGATTCGGCAAGTAAATGTTAGTGACTAATTATTTTTTTAATTGCAGCAATATTATTATCGTTATTTTGTTGAAACTTTTAGAGATAATAAATTATACATATAATTGCATACGAATTTTCATTTATATCCAATTACATTTGACTAAGTTAGTGGTTTTTACTGGGATACACCTGTGGAAGTTATAGCAGGGAGAGCTCTTAATCTTCCAGATGTCAACTGCATCATGGTTAGGTACCAATACTATACACTTAAGTCTGACACCCACTTGCGGGTTTAGAAAAAAAACCCAATTCCAATGCAGTTCATTCAGTATTTAATTTTGTTTTAGAATAAAATGAGAAGACAAAAGTAAACCCGGAGCTGCTTTAAGAATTATAGCACCCGCCCCCCTCCCCGCTCAGAGACATAGGCCTGTAGAGGTAAGGTGAGTAACAACGAGTCATAATGTGAAGAGCATGCTAAACATTCATGTGATACAACTATATCATTCAGGTGTTTCATGACACATTTGGAAATAAAAATATTAAACCGTTTCCTTATCTGAATGCGAGAGTTTTTTTAAGGGAAAGAGAAAGGGTTCAATAGGAGTCATACACTCTCAATTAACGAATTAAATATATGACTATTCAAGTAGTTATCAGTATTGTTTATAATTAAACACTTGCGGCTTATTATTCACCGTAGATAAACTCCATGCCTTTTTATTCAAGCTTAGGATAATAAAAAAATTTCACTTGAGACAGCTTCGCGCATGCGCAACCGGTTTGACTCGATCTGTAGTCTGGTAACGCTGAAAAGAAAATCAAATAGCCTAACTTAAATAGCAACAGTTTATATATAACATTTTAAGAAGATAATACAGCTTGTAATTTAAATGAATATTTAATATATAGTATTTATTTGAGTATGTTTTTAGTCCTAGACTAAGATGTAAGGTGAGATTGTTTTCAGGCAAACTTGTTCGCCCTCTGCGTACAGGACACGAGAATCTGCGTCGCTCGATTGGCCGCCATAGCGACGCGTTCTGCGCATGCCCGGCGCACCTATAACGAAACAGAGCAGCATGCAAGATTCGCTCGGGACGCCTCAACTAACCAATCACGTTAAACGTTACATTTAAATATGGCACGCAATACGACTTATTTGCCAACTGACGCTCATTGGCCCATCAGTTCGTTCCGATCGAGATACGTTGATCGTTGTTGGTGTATTGTGTTGCATTTTTGTAATAAATTTTACCCCTCTCGCGAACGTCAATACTTTATTACACAGTTCAAGGTCTAATTTGATATTCTAAGTATACGTACATAAACAATTTCTTATTTTTAAAATTATGTCGGATCCAGAAGCTGATAATAAAAAATCTGAAAAGTACACACAAGAATTGCAAACCCAAGAATCTTATGGAGACGAAAAGGGTAAAATGAAGATGATGGAAACAGCATACAAAGAAGGGCAATTTGATGTTGGCAAGAAAAAGATTACATTCTCTGAAGACAGCTATCATTTCCCTCACGAATATAAAAATAAGCCAAAAGGGCTAAACAGAGAAAAGGTAGAAGAACAAATCAAAGAACAAAATATTTTTGTGAATAGTCCAGAAGAAACAACATCTCAGATAAATCCAGAAGTGACATCACAGAATGCCATAGTTGAAGCAACGTTAACTTGCAAGAAGACAACTGGAGCAGTTGGTATATTTGAAAAGGCCAAAGATGCATCACTTCAAGATGAAGAGAGCCGTTTGCTGAGCGAGTCCTTGGATCAGAAGAGTCATGAATCAAGTGTCATTGGAAAGACTATGATGAGCCATGCAAATGAAAAGAACGAAGTGGAAATAATAATGAAAATGCCCGATAAAAACGACGAAACGAAACAACTCAAAGCCGACGGCGGATCCTTAGGAGAAAAGAAAATCATCAAAAAGACCGATTCGGACGAAGGAGGCAAGAAGCTGGGCCCTAAAGTATCCACGGCAATAGTAGCCCCTGGAGCAGTCCGTAACCTTGGTACAGGACCTTTCAAAGGCTCGTCCGTTCCTTTACTCCTTGGCATGCCTGGGGGAGGAGGAGGAAGCGGCTTATCTTTGTTATCTGCGGGATTACCTCCTGGTCGATACTTGATCCTGCCAAGTACCACGTCCACCGTCCCCTCCATATCCAGCATTCGCCCAACCACCAGCCCGGTGGGGATCAAGACAACGCCCATAACTCCCATGTCGCAGCCATCGCCGAAGGTGGTGTCTGTGGCGTCTCTAACCACCGTCACCACGACAACCAGCGCCATCGCGAGCGCGCCCTCGGTCCTCGCTCCCTCCGCGCTGACGGGGCATATCGTTAGACCAGTCGCTCGAAGGACTTACTGCGGCGGCAGGAGCGCGCGAGGCAGGCGCAAGAGTTACACGGCCGCCGAGAAACTGGCAATGATCGAGGCAGTGGAAGCAGGGCAGAAGAAGAGCAATGTGGCCGACCTTTTCGGTGTGGCGCCTTCCACCCTCGCCTGCATTCTCCTGCAAAAGAACAAAATCCGTTCGGACCAAATGAAGGTGGTGAGTTGGGTTGAGCTACTCTTACTTTTCTCTCTCTCTTTCCCTCACCCCGTATGTTGATTCCCTATGTGCTCGCATTTATGGGTTTATGAAGAATTGATTTAGAGATAATTATGGAATCATAAAGCGGTCTCTCTTTTTCTCATTGTAACAATTTATCTCTATCTATTTCTTTTTCTCCATCTTCCTCTCAATCTATGCCTATATATTTATCTATCATTTCCCCCTCGCTCTCTCGCCCACTTCCCTCTCTCCCTCCCTTCGTCTCCATCTCCACTTTCCAAACCCTATCTCTCGCAACTTCCTTCCTCTCCCTCTCTCCCCTTCCCTCTTTTTTCTCTCTATTTCCCTATTTAACTCAACACCCTCTCTCTCCCAATAACACTTTTCCTTCTCAACCTCTCTACCCCTATCTCTCTCCCTTCCCCGCATTTGGGTACCCTGTATAGCACGTCCTCCTGACCTGGGTAGCCCCGTCGTCACTGGGTTGACTTGAACTCTGATGGGTCCGTGGGAAGTTGTGCTTCCTCTTTGCCATCTTCGAAGTGGCCCAAGGGCCACTTTGAAGATGGCAATATTATAAAGTTTCCATCTCTTAAGTCTACGGGTGATGCCACTTTCCCCTCACCTCCTTATTTAGAGTCACCTTCAGACGACTTAACTTCAAGACCAGTGGTAGCCCCTCTTTCCTTTTCACAGGGGTCCGCCACTAAGCAAGCCAACCCACTGTAATTGTTCAGTGTCTCGTGACCTTGTTGGGAGCCGGCGTATCTACCTCCTTTTTCTCCAACAGAAGTCGGCTCGCATGCCCCAACAGTGATTATTACAGGCCATAGATTTAGCAAATTCCCGGTCGCAATCCCTGACACTTTCTGGGGCGGGATGGAGTCTTAAAGGCCCCTCCTGATTTGGAAATGGTCCCGGATGTGCCCCCGCCCCATAGGACAGGGTGTTTCAAGTGACGAATAAAGACTCGGTCAGAGGCAGTCCCAGTCAAAGTCGGTTCCTATGCAAGATTCTCTGAGGCAGCAGGAGCCCCTGAGGAATCACGAGGATAGGAGGGACATCTTCCTCCTGTTGGTGCCCCCTGGCCGGTCAGGACCGCCATTTCGGAGAAGGGCTCTCACTTTCTATAAGGAAAACTGCTCTCACCTGGACAGAGTTCAGTCCACTAGCCATAGTGCCTTGGTGGACTGTATGCCATCCTGGCATCATCTATTACCAGGGTATGATAATAATAGGTGATCACCAACCCACCTAGTTAGTTCCCCCGCTATCTCTTTATTTCATGCCCTCCTACCCTTTTCCACCGTTACTGCTCTATCCACTCTATCCACCGAGGTTCTCGTTGCCCGGCGTACTTTTGTCCTCTTATATAAGCAAAGGTCGAAATCCCGCTGCTAAGGCAAGTATTAGGCACTAGGTGTGTTGGGCTGTAGATTTTGCTCACATTTCAGTACATATAAAGAGTCTTTCAATAAAGTCACTCGATTTTTAAATGTAAATAAAACAAGTTGTGTGTGATATATGCACTCAATTTATTTTAAATTTGAAAGTACATTTTAAGGCATTAAGTGTGGAATAGGACGTCGTTCAAATGTCCACCGCGGATTCGCTTGGTGGAACGTATTCGGGAGGCCCAATTCTCGATGACTTTGTCCCATAAATATGGCTAAATTTGCTGGATGGTGTTCGTTATGTTGACTTTGAGGACATCAACTGTTTGCGGATTATTCGCATAGACCTGCGATTTAAGGTAGCCCCAAATAAAGTAGTCTAATGGCGTTAAATCGCATGATCTCGGTGGCCCGTTGACGTCGCCGCCGCACGAGATGACCCTGCCCTGAAATCGCTGGTGCAAAATGTCTATCGTGGCGTACGCAGTGTGGCACGTAGCGCCGTCCTGTTGGAACCACATGTCGCCAGTATCCATAACAAGCATATAATCCAGTTGAGGCCACAAGAAGTTTCTTATCATTGATCTGTAGGTCTCACCGTTGACGGTTATGGCAATCCCATCTTCGTTCTCAAAAACTACGGACCGATGATTCCGTTAGACGAAAATCCGCACCAAACAGTGACTTTGTTGGGATGCAATTGGTGCTGGTGTATCTCATGTGGATTGTTTAGGTCCCAAAGTCGACAATTTTGCTTGTTCACAAATCCATTCATCCAAAAATGGGCCTCGTCGCTGTGGCGAAGATAGAAATCACGTAATGCGCGGAACGTTTGTCGAACGGATCACTGATTTTGATAATAACATTTGATGATTTGCACACGCTGTTCAACGCTATAACCTTCTATCGTGACTTGCCAAGTACTACTGAACAGTTCACACTGAGGTTGCCAGATGTCGCTTTAACAACATGGCCACTATCGCCTGACAAAGCTTGAGCGTCCTTGTTGAAAGACCCTATATATGGTGGCTACGCCGGCACCATCTTTTTTAGGTTAAACCTCTAGGGCAGTTTCGCCTAAATGGCGGGTTGGAATGGCAAAGCCCATCGACGCTGAGCCGGTACCGATTAGGTGAAAATGATCACATTCTGGAATTCTGATCCTATGGAAACTCTTCTCTTAACGGAGGTCATAATATCTACTTCCCAGGCATTCTTTTCTTTTTCATAGTATGGTTAGAAGACAAGGCCATAGGTTTCGGGGGGCCGACCGTTGGAGGAGCTCACCTGTCACCATCTCCACACGACAAAGGGACTTCCCCATTGCCATATTTAGAGTTACCTTCCACCTGTGTTTTCTCAGGGGCTCCTACACTCCTGTTCCACCGGAGAGGAGGTTTACTCCTCTCCCAAATCTACAGGTTCATTGGCTTACCCCTGCCACCTTCTTTGTAAGCGCCCAAGGGCGACTCCATCTCTCCAACAGAGGACTGTAAAAAAGAGCAGGCAGGCAGCCCCAAATCGACTGCTTTGCCATCTTCGGAGCCACTTCCCTTTCCGGAAGACGAACTCTGAAAAGACAGAGTCCTCGATTTGGATCCGTAATGCTTTGTTTGGGGTGGGGGTGGCCACATGGGGGACTCTCTTAGTTGGACATGATCTCAGAGGTGACTTGGCCACAGATGGCAAGATCTTCCATGTGGCAAACCTGGGCTCGGTGCCAAACACCGAAACTGAATCCGCCTGTGTGCAAGCTTCTCTTCACGTAGCTTAGGACCCAGAGGAATCATAACAGGATGAACCTCCTCCCCCGGCTGGCGCCCCTTTGACTGCTTAAGACTATCCCATTTCAGAGAAGGATCTTGCTGAGGCCAGTCAGTCCGGCTTAGGGGCTCCTTCCGAGGATGGAGAGAAGCTGATTCATTCACCACCCTTTCCTTAAAATCGAAAGGACAAGAAAAATACAAAGAACACAGGTTTCCTAACCCTCCGTTGGGGATCCGAGGACGGACGTGTCCGCTGCCGTCTTAACAAGGGACCTAGGCAAAGATCGGCAGGTCTGGCCCCGAGGCGCCGTCGTATGGAGAGGGGGCAGACAAAGACCAAACCCGTAGGTGCGCTCAACGGAGCCTCGATTACGTCAGGGCCACTCATTGAGAGACTACCTGGCGTTTTCAAACGCTTTCGGGATATTCGCTCCACAGAGGGCAGCATGCTAGCCAAATACAACATGATGGATCGCCGGTGAGTGTGACGCCGCACTCTACCATGAACTTCACGTTTATGAAAAAACAGGCAGGGGCATCGAGACCTACCATTACTCTTCGTCACGTTCGACCATGACAAGCTCCCTTAGTCGGTGCGTGCCAGTTGGTATCGCTACCGCGTGAAGGCATTCGTGCCACTGCCACGGGGGTCCTATTACTGCCACCGCTTTGACCATACGAATCGCTCATGTAGACGTGCAAAGTTGGGTTTACACGACGTGTCTGGTCAGATGTAGGAATTGCGTATAACCTCACTCCTCTTTTTCTAAGCAATGTGGTGTGTATTTCTTTGAGTAGGAAATTCTGGCCGTTCAGGCTCAGGATCGTCTCTCATTTCGCGAGTATAAGGACTTTGTAGCGCGCCCGGCCCTATCTGGTACGTCTTATGTCTCAATAAAGAAAAACACTCTGTCCTAGCTCCTCCAGGCATACGAGCACGGTCGTTTCCATTCCCATTCGTCATCCGTATGTAGGTTCTACTCTCCCCGGGTGTTCCCCTGATAGAGCTGGTGGCACAAAGGGTTCACACTCAAACTCGGCTAAAATCAGGGCCCCGTCTCCACCGAATTGCCAGTCACATGAGGTAACACCCCTGAAGGTGGTTGTGAGGCCGTCTTCCTGTTTTTTCAAGCTACTCCCTGAAAGTAGGGCAGCACCAAAGGAGCTTCGTTCCTACGCCCTCATCCAAGGCTGTACTGGGTGGCTCGGAGGCGGTGGATTGTCCAAAGGAAGGACTCATTCTCTGGAGGGTACCATACTTACTATTTGTTGCCACGCCTCTGCTCCCAAAGCTTCCACAGTGCTGGAAGTATTGTGTTCAACTTTTATGGACCACACTTCGTGTCACGCGGGATCCATGCAAGTGTAGACGGATAAGTCCCAAGTCCCAGGAGGGGTTCAGTTTCCACATCATATCCCTTTTGCTTGAAGTCAGCGGGGCAGCTTTATTCACGGCCAAATTTGTTGCAATACACTTCTCGGTATGGGATACAACGGGTTGTATCCGGTTCAGAGACCGGATTGTGATCTTTAGTGACTCACAAAACGCCCTAGGTGTTCTCGGGGCATTTGAATATCGACACACCCTGGTTCAGGGTATCCGTGACGCCACGGTCGCCACGAGCCAGGTGGATTTCGAGATTATCTTCTGCTGGATTCCTGGAATTAGGCCCCATAAGGGGCACGGTGATATGTTTCTCTGGCCGCCGTGCTGACGGGTCTCAGCGCCCCTTCTGGTCCCAGCTTAGCCTCTTCTTTTTTCTGACACCCTGTCTTCTTACGTTGCTTCCCCACTTTCCCTACAACCTTACCCACAACTTTCTCTGGTCAGGCTCTAATTTCGCAGGGTTGACACCGATCAGCTTCCTTTTACCCAGCCATCCAAAATCGGGGCTTAGGGGAAGAGGACAACGCCCATATCCCCCTCAGCTCCGGTTTGGGGTTGTGTTTTTAGCAACCTACCCCATCCCCACCCTCAACTTCCTTGCATACCCTCTCTCTCTCTCTTCACGGTCTATCAATTTTACGCCCAGCCCAAGGTGGAGCTGCCATGCTGATGGGCTGCCTGACCACCGGGCGGGAAGAGCGTCCTCTAATGGCGGCAGCTTGCTTTACTGGCCCCTTAGTCACCCCTCGCAGAGCGGGCTACTGCTTGTGTGATTAGCGTTTGCATCCGGTAGTGATAATAGTGTCACCATGCCCATTGATGGAGCCGCTCTCGGGTAGCTCCACAACAGAAAAGGAGGTCCCCCCTCATGTGCTTTCTCAGGGGCCCCTCCAAATTTTTTCTACTGGACAGGAGGCTTAGTCCTCTCCTAGGTCTACGTGTGCCGTGGACTACCTTCCCCCCCTTCTCTGAAGGCACCCTTAGGCGACTTTATCACTTCTACAGCGGCAGTCCTTCCTTTGCTTTCACAGGGGACTGCCAAGAGAGCAGGCAGAGGGGCAAAAATTTACCGCTCTCGGTTCAGGCTACGGATTGTGTCTCATTTCGCGAGGCTAGGACTTGGTCCTGGCGCGCCCGGCGCTGCCTGGGACGTCCTATGCCTCAATGTTAAAAAAGAGACCTTCCTCCTGGATCCCCCAGGCCTACGAGAACAGTGGTTCCCGCGTCCATTCGGAACCCTTCTGCCGGTTCTACCCACCCCGTGCGCTCCTCTGGTACAGTTAGCGGCAAAAAGGGTTCACACACAGCCCCGGCTAAAACTAGGGTCCCCCCTCCCCCAGCGTGGCCGTTTCCCATAAGACGAAACGGCCGTGTGCCTCCACCAAGTCGTTAGACTTACACGAGGTGGACTACCCCTGAAGTTTTTCGTGAGGCCGTCTTCCGAGGTTCCTAAAGCTGCTTCTCGAAAAGAGGCCAGCACCGAAGGAGCTTCGGCTCCTACGCCCACCCCCAGTGCTAGGCTAGGTGACTCAAAAACTGTGGACCCTCGAAAGGAGGGACTTCCGCCTCCGAAGCCGACCCGACTGCCTAACGTTTCGGCGCCGAGGGAGGAAAAGACTCGCATGGCGAGCCCAACCTCCCCCGATAAATCCTCGAAGGCGAAATCGCCTTCAGTGCATTCATTGTATGGGCAACAGCGCCCGGAGTTCTCCCTCCGGGAAACGTATAGCCATTCCCGTGAGGGTCTTCTCCTCGAAGAGAGCCCCCGCATCTCCGAGCTAGTCCCGGAGGGCATATTCCCTTAATGGAATTATCGCGGACTTTGGGCCAACTTGGAGGAGCTACGGAGGCTTTTCTCCTCCTCCCGTTTTCCCTCAGCTATCTTTTTGCAGGAGACCATGCTGGGCGCGTGCCCCCTGCTCACCCTCACGGGGTATAATGGTTTTGCGACCCCACCACCACGGGATGGGGACGGGCAGGAGAACGCGCCATTTGCACACGGCATGATGTCTCCGTTCTTCTCTTTGATAAATACCTCCTTTCAGACAGTAGCTGTGCAGCTGCACCTGGGTAGGAGGTATCCTTTTATTTCTGCGTACATTCCACCGTCAGCCGACTTCGACGCGGTGGACTTCCGCCTTGTCATGGTAAGATTGCCGAGGCCCTTTCTCTTGCTCGGGAATTCGAACAGTAGACACCCCCTCTGGGGAGACTACTCGATCAATCCCAGGGGTCAGGTGATTGGCGAGCTGGAGATAGCTGTCCCAAATATGGATGAGTTTACGCATGACTGCCAGAGAACCGCTTCATTTTCCTGTATTGACCTATCTCTATGCTCTTTGCTCTTTCAGCAAGACTGGTCCGAAGCACAGGGCGAAAGCAACACGTGGGAGGTTCGTGCAGAATAATATTAATTTTCTATCGTAGGCTGGTGTCAATCCATTCAACATGCGACCCAGTTTTCCTTCAGGATGAAATCAACTACCTTATCTGCAATTTCATCGAACTAAAATACCCAATTTATTTCATAAACAGATACAATTCTAAGGCACGAAAAACTTCTATTCCATCTCCACACATCAAAAAGAGAATTAAAAAAAATATATATTAGTTTCACATATACTCTAGCCTTAGCCCCTTTAAAATCGTATGCGAACGGAAAAGACAAATATTACATTTCAATATTCAAAAACCATACAAAATTCTTTTACCAAGCAGCATCCCACCAACGAGGACGCAGGCGTATATTTAGTCCCCTGCCAAAATTGTAATTTTTCATACATCGGAGAGTCTGGTCACTTTAGTAAGAGGATAAAAGAACACCGATCAGATATAAGAAGGGGTGCAATTTCCTCAAGTCTCTTTGCGCACATGCAAAATTCCGAAAATAGAATTGATTTCAACCAAGCAAAAATTATTTATAGATCAAACATTTATATTGAGAGGAGAATTGCAGAATCAACCATCATTAACAAAGTCGCTAATTTTATTTATCGGAAGGGCAATATAAATTCAACAAATATATCTAATAATGTTGCCAAACTCATCTATAAACCCCCGGAACCAGTCCTTCACGGGGATTAGAAATTTGCACGCACATATTTATGTTTTCCACTTTGTTTCCTCTTTTCATTTGTTTAGTCTTTTGTTCGCCTTTATATACTGGAGTCGCTTGTCTTGCATTTCATTATTCAGTTGATAATGGTATCATGCTGAAACTAGTCCTGTTTTTTCAATTAAATCAGATTCAAATATTATGGTTTATTATTATTTTTTGCACTGGATATATCTCTCGTTAATGTGATATCTTCTAATATTTGCGCACATTTATGCATCAGCAACAAACTGGAGCCCCACTCACTACTCCCGAATTCTCCCCTATCCGAATACACTACAAAAACAGACATCCACACCATAAACCAAACTTAAATGACTTTTCAATTAAAGACCCAGCAAACTACGAAAACCAACTACGTACACTGGAATTTCTTTATATTAGATTTAAAAACCCCACTTTTAACTCTGACACAAGCTCATTTCCACTTTTACTACAAATCCACTCCCCCGAAAACAACCCCTATCTTTCAAATCTTTCTAATAGCTCCCCCTTTTTACAATAAAGACACCCAAAACTAATTAATCTCAGTTTTATTTTAAAAACAAAACATATTTCCTATTCCCTAATAGTTAAAAGCCCTGCATTTTTATAATTTGAATATTACCACCTCTGCTGCTTTCCTTTTCCCATATAATTAATTTATAAATATCTGATAACTTATCTAAAATATTCTTAGGTTTGTATATATTTATAATCTCATATCCTTGAGAATGGGTTTCTACCCGAAACGTCGGTACCAAGAAGTTATAAAATACGTATACGCCTGGCAACGCGCAACCCCTATTCTCTCTTAAGATATATATATATATATATATATATATATATATATATATATATATATATATATATATATATATATATATATATATATATTAACCACATTAAGAGAGAAAACGGAATAATTTTTCCTTGCAGTAATATTTTTATTACCTTTTTCGAAAAATCCGTGCAGGGAAGCGATTCGAACCAGGCTCACTGATGCAGCGAGGACCGCTTTGATCACAGTTAAAAGTATGCCGTTAGTACACTACGCTACGCAGAGAACCAAAAAATTCTCTGAATAGAATAGCTTTTGAGGAACACTTTCGCAAGCTTTTAACTGTGATCAAATCGGTGCTCGCTGCCTCAGTGTGCCTGGTTCGAATCGCTTCCCTGCACGGATTTTTCGAAAAAGGTAATAAAAAAACCCAAAAAATAAAGACAACCAACATATTTATTTACCAATACACAAAATACCTAATACACAAAAAATAAAGACAAAAACATTTATTTACCAAAAAGTTATTAAAGAAGGCGTTGTTAGCAATATTATAGTATTATCACACCCAGTGCGCACATATACGAGTCTCACAAACTAAGCAGCAAAAAAGGTTAGTGAGATTTGTGAAACTGGCGTTTTGCTTTTAGGATATCATCAATATTTGCTTTGTAATTGCAGCATCCAATCAAGGGAATTACCTTTGTTCATTTGTGGCACAGTGCAGCGGCAGGCCGGATGAACTAACTTCGCGGGCCGTAGTTTGGAGACCCCTTCATTAGCACAACGACGCGTTCCAACAGTGATATTGACTCCTCACTGACATCACTGGTCCTGCGTAAGGGTTCTTCAAATGCATCAATGACCTCTGAGAACACTTTCCAAATCTCCCAAGCAGTCTTCTTCCCGCTGCCAGCGAAAAAGACACAGTGTCGCACCCTGTGAGGGCATGGAAAATGGGAAGAGTAGCACATTGTCTTGTGTTCATGGAGGCAGCCAGTTGGTGAACAACTCTATACCGGAAGCTGGATCCAGTACCAAATGCTATCCACAGTTCGCCAGGATTGATTTTGTTGAATGAAGCCACAGCCAGTATCACAACATCAGTATCCACAGTATGCACAACATCGGCCACAGGTAGAAGCATGCGTGTGTCCGCCTCGTCAGCATGCGTGTCTCCGCCTCGTGTGAGCATGGGACGAGGCTAATCATACTGGACTCGGCAGGAGAGCAGAGGACCTCTGTTCCACATGTTGCATACACTTCCATGCCATCAGCTATTGGAAGACGAATGGCCTATCATGGCAGGAAACCAAAGAGCTCAGTCTTGTTTTCAACAACACGAAGGAAGTCCTTCCAGTTCTTAAACATGACTGTAGAGGAAGCCACTCTTTTCCTGAAACCCTTGCTCCTCTTCTGTCTGGTTGTGCCCTTCAGGCTGTCATGTAGATATACATTCCAGACGGTCCATTCTGTGGACCTTTTCCGGTTGAGTGGAGATGTAAGGTGCAAAGACTATGCTCACATACTCTTGAAAGGTCTTTGCCGCTACAGGATTAAGCATTTGAACAATAGATGCTCCGTCAAGGATTATGGCATCAACCACAGGTGCGTTTGTGGTTTCGGGTTGGTCTGATTTCAGGCAGTGTAGTAGATCTCTTTTGACAGCAAGGCGCAGTTTTCCTCCAAACAAGAGAGGGGTGTCTCGGCCCTAAGAATGGGCTCTCAGATCAGGAAGCACAGAAAGGAGTCTGTCCTTCAGTCTGGTTGTTTGTACCGTATTGGGTACCATGGCACACAGATGTTCTAGTCTCGTCTTGTATAGGTTAGCCAAGTCTGAGAGTTTAAATACAGGAGTATGTAAGTCCTCCATGAATACCACCAGCTCAGCAAAGGCATGCAGACTATCCGCTTCATCTTCCTTTAGTGCGGCTGGTCTGATTTTGTTATATAATGTACGAAGACGATTGCGATGGTACTTTGCCTCGATGGCAACCATGTCTCCTGCAGACATCTAGGCCAGCATTTCAGTGACACATATCCAAAATGTTCTCGTCAATTTCCTTTGTAGCTGGCTTATTGCAGAAGAAACAGATATGGTCGGTTGACTGTGGAAGCCTTTGGGCAGCTGCTGATCGCGTGCGCACGGCTGGAGTGCCGGTACTGGATTGTCCTAAGGACGATTCTGCTTTAATTTGCTGATCAAACATTTTTTGTTAAATTTCAAACGACATTTTTTGTTCCACTGAGCACTGTGTCTTCTCAAGGTAGCTTCAATGCCATCGCCATCATCCAGTCTGTTCAAGTTGAGTTCCATTGGCATGTGAAGAAAGTCCCTGGAACTTGAGGAGGTCTTCTTAGTGAACACTGCAAAGCTTCATCTGTCTCTGCTTGGAAAAGTATACAAAGGTCCCAGTTAGTTCTTGGGAGTCTTGATTGCTTGCACGGAGAGGGCTGTGCTGTGCTGGGTCTATGAGCATATGACGCTTTGCCAAACTGACGATCAGGATTGGGGTGCTTATATATCTTAGCTTCGACCATCAGGCAGGGATCCTGCAACACAAAAGAACGACAATTGTGTTAGTACCAGCCACCACAGTCTGCATTCATTAACATCAATATTTGATATGTTGTGGTAATGACCTCACGCTGTCATAGAAAAAATAAAGACAGATTTTGAATCGTGAAAGCATTTAAAAAAACACGGTTCGAGTTTTTTTCCTTCGTTTACAGTATCGACACAAAATGACGTGAAGTTAAGGATACTCGCGTGCTCTTACTTATTCTGATTTATGACCTTACGACCTTCAAAACTTTTAATAATTCCCGGAGTATCTTTGAGAGGACCTTGGCAATTCTATAATCGAAATAGAATGTAAAACAACATAAGGGTTTCAACTTTCGCTAGAATTGGCCGAATAGCTATGATATTATTGACAAAACAAAATAATTCCCGTGCTAACCTTGGGAGGACTTTGGCAAATTTCTCATTCGAAAGAGAATGTAAAACAAATTTCGTTAGAATTGGCCGAATAGTTACAATGTTATTACATAAACCAAAAAAAGCAAAACGGGGACCGATTAGGCTCGCTCGCGACTAAAAATTGAAAAATGTTAAATTTTTTAGTATTTTATTTTTATTTTTATTTAAAAAAACGATCCCTACTTTTTTCTTAATGCTTTCACAATTCTAAATCTGTCTTTATTTTTAGTCGCGAGCGGCTCTACATCTCACTATGTCGGTCGTCGGTCCCCGTTTCTAACGAAATTTTAAACTCTTATGTTGTTTTACATTCTCTTTTGAATTCTATAATTGTCAATGTCTTTCCAAGGTTAGCCCTGGAATTATTTGTTTTGGCCATAACATTATAACTATTCGGCCGATACTCTGCTAGATTAGACTAGGCTATAATATACTATACTCTGCTAGGCAAGCCTGGAATAGGCTATACTATGCTAGGCTATTATAGGCTATGTTATAATAACCTATGCTAAGATAAGTGTACAAGGGAAAGATATACTATGCTAATTTAGGCTATAAAATGCTATGCTAGGATAGCATATAGTATGTTAGGCTAGACAATACTAAGATATGCTTGCCTAGAGTATAATAGGATAGTATAGGCTATACTTGTCTAGGATAGTTAATGCTAGGCTAAGTTATACTATGTTAGGCGAAACTATACTAGGCTAGACAGGGCTATACTATGCTATGCTAGTGAAGGCTAAAATATAATAGGCTAGAGAGTGCTATGCTCTGTTATGCTAGGTAATACTATGTTAGGCCACGATAGGCTAGCTAACAAAGGCTATAATAGGTTAAGCTATGCAACGTTATTCAAGTCTAGGGCATGTTATGCTATACTAATCTAGGATATACTAGGCTAGGGTATAATATGATACGCTTGGCTCTATTATGTTAGGTATGGTTATGCTAGGATAGGCTATAACAACCTATAGTATGCTAGGTTAGACTATCGTATGCAATGATATATTGGCTAGGCTATAGTAGCCTATTCTAGCTTGGCTATACTAGGCTAGGCTAGACTCGCATGCAAAGCTAAGCCATACCTGGTTAGGCTAGGCTAGGATATAGTAAGCTACGCTACACTAGGCAATGCTACGCTAGGCAAGGCTATACTAGGCTAGGCTAAGCTAGGCTATACTATAATATCCTAGATGAGACTAAGGTCTACTAAGCTAGGCTATACTAGGATACGATAGTCTTGACTATACTAGGTTACGATAGGCTAGGCTATACTAGGATACGATAGGCTAGGCTATACTATGCTAGGTTATACTAAGCTAGGCTAGGGTAGGCCTGGTACAGCCAGGCTATTCTACAGGTTCTAACGAAATTTGAAACCCATACCTTCTTTTACATTCTCTTTCGAATGTTAGAATCGCCAATGTCCTCCCAAGGTTAGTCCAGGAATTTTTTGAAATTTTTGAAGGTCGTAAGGTCATAAATCAAAATAGGTGAGAGCACGCGACTTTTTGGTCAGCAGACCTTGTTTTCCTATGATGAAAATTGACGGAGTAGCAAATTTTCAAATTTTAAAAATTTGATTAATCATCATCATCACTAACTATAATTTTAGAAGGGGATTTTTTTGAGTATTTGAATAATAATTTCATCTTAGTTTGGTTATGACTTATGTTCTTTTTATCAACGTTATTTCTAATAATTTTTTTATATAAAAAAAATGGTGAAGTTCAGAAATAAATATAAGTATCGAAATTTTGTGAATTTTTTAAAACCCAAAGAATTACAAATGGTGAAGTTCAGAAAATTTATTTTTATATATCTTCTTCTTCTATAACTATATTTTAGCAACGTGATATTTTGAAAGGAAGGGAATTTAGTTTAGAGTTCATTTTTAAAATTATTATAATTGGCGAAGTTCAGAAAATTTATAAAATTTAACCATGGCTGCTTTTTTTTAGATTTTAAATTTTAATCTTAGAAGCGAAGCCATTGCCTGGTTTGTTTTAAAAATGCCAATCTATCAAAAAATTTAAAATCACTATGAGGAAAATGTGTTTTATTTTCGCTTCTACATGCTCTCTGCGAGTTTCGTGATAATCTTCCGTAAATAAAAAGGTTGTCTGAAATCATCAAGATTGTAATACTCGTATTTTGAGGTAATTGACCTCTCACGGCCTTCAGAGGTCACATCTGACTTGCGTCCCGATCGTAAATGAATCAACCTCATGGTATGTCCTAACACTGGTAAAAATTTCATGCTTTAGTCATATATGAGAGATTATCTGCTTTACTATATATATATATATATATATATATATATATATATATATATATATATATATATATATATATATATATATATATATGTAACGAGAGGGGTCTGTTCCTTCTCGTGGATATCCGACCAAATAAATTCGTACTTGGATTTCAATAAACAACTTGATGAAAATATAACTTTATTTCTGAATTTGAGGTTCTTATAATGAAGGGCTGGAGCTTGGTGAATCCATCCACCGAAGTGGAACGGATCACAACGATGAAGAAGAGTCCTCGATTGTTTCTAAGGCTGATCTGGGTTCCTGAGCATAATCTCGCTTGTTTTATAGAAGGTGAGCGCGACCATGGGAGTGAGAGAGAGAGGGAGGGAGGGAGCAAGGTCGTGTGAAACTAACACAGACTCTCGAGGGGAAATTGAAAAACAGAATTATTGGTGTTAGAGATCAAGGGTCAATAAATACTGGTTATAGGGCTTGTGCTGACAGAGTTTTAAGAGAAATTGACCTGGCAGTAGTTAAAGATAATCAACTATAATAATAAATTTAAACTTTTTTTTAAATTTGTAAACTACCATTGAGTTACCAGGCAGAGTGACTCTACTTCGCCCAAAGCGTTACCCCATCAAACCCAGTATCTCTCTAAGCTAGGAACCTCCAAGGAATTTTTATATCACAATTTAAAGGCTCATCCCCCATGTCACATACAAAGAAGGAGCAAATGCAAGTTCCGCGGGTGATAACAACCACCACAGGGCTTTCGCCCTGTTTCTTGTCTCATTTCTCATTCGTGTCTAATTTCTCTTTCTTCTTCTATATTGTTATATAGTCTGCAATGCAACGTTTCTGCACCTTTCTTTTATTCTTCAAAATTGTTTTGAAAGGCAGAAAATAAATATGGCGAAAGCCCTGTGGTGGTTGTTATCACCGCCGAACTTCCATCGCTCCTTCTTTTATATATATATATATATATATATATATATATATATATATATATATATATATATATATATATATCGAGAATTATATTTGTAATAACGCAATTGTAATTATGCGGTTAAGAAGGTAATGTTATGGTTAACTAAGCTCTTCATCAATCCCTCGGAGGGAGCTCTTCTCACATCCTCTCGTGCTTGTGAGAGCTCCTTCCGAGGGCTTGATGAAGAGCTTAGTTAGCCATAGCATTGCCTTCTTAACCGCACACATAACACACACACACATATATATATATATATATATATATATATATATATATATATATATATATATATATATATATATATATATATATATATATATATATATATATATATATATATATATATATATATATTAGGGTGGTCCAAAAAGAGAATTTTTTTTAGTTTTTATCTCCACATGCCTGATTGTATTACCACATTGAACAGTAGTCACATACCCAATTTCATCAAAATCGAATAATATTTACTGGTCGCTATATGGATCTTAACTTATTAGTCTGCTGGTAAATTAATTTTGGGGATAGAAATGAACAGTCTGTGCAAATACTAGTTTATTTGAAACAGATCTTGGTGTTGAAAGACAACTTTTTAAAAAATATTTATATTAAAGTGAAAAGAAAATAGTTAAATGGCAAATGATTTCTTTTTGACACAAATTATAACTAAAATTGGTGATTAAACATTGATCCTTTTGAGCATGAGGGAAGATTTTTGTGATGTTTTGCCTCAAGTCTGAGAAGCAACTGTTTCTGTTTTTCATCTTTTGTTAGAGATGAATTATACGATTTGATAAGTGCAATACCTCTTTCTGCTGGATCGTTAACAACCATTAAGTTAATCGCTCGACGTTGAAATTCCTCAAAGCACGTATTCTCTTCCCAATAACTTGGGTTAGTCTTCAGGAATGTATCCTCTGCAAACTTGTATCCATCTTTCATTAGGAGACTGAAGATTAGCTTAGTTTTTGAGTTACCAGTTGATGCAAGTCCAAATCCTCGATGTTTTTTGTAAGATTCAATCGGCGAACAACTTGGTGTTTTCATTACGTTGGAGATTGGAGACCATCTTCTGTTTGGTCTCAGCATTAATTCTATGATCGAAAAATGCAAGACCAACAAGATGTTCTCCAAGATCCCAAAGGTGTCTGTGAAGGGCTGTGGTTGCTTCTTTAGTTAGATATTGTCTGATTTGGGTACTTTTGCAAAGTTTTAAGAAGCAGAATGTCATTTAAAGGAGCATTAATTCGAAAATGGGCTTCATTCCCAAAACGCGAGTAGACCAAAACAATAAAAAGAGAGCACTCTGTAATATTGGCCTTTTCACGTTCCGTTAGTTTCAGTTGATGCTTAAACAAGTATATTTTCAGGACATATATAGCCTTAGCCATCCAGCGTGCATGATGAGCCGCTCCTGGGGCTCTTAATGTAACTTCTGTCTTATCAAGGCCCCCAAGAAAGATGAGACTGAGTCGCAACAATTCTTCATAATCGTCACGCAACTGACGAGATTTCAAAGCTTCCTGAAAATATGGGACCATTTCTCCTCGAAGATTATGCATTACTGGATTGACGAATAAACTGCTATCCGCCTCTAAAAAAAGAATCCTCTTTAAGTGACAACCATTGGTCTTTAAAACGTTTAAAGAGACTCTTCTTTGGACCACTTTTAGGCCCAAGTAAAATATTGCAAGCACATAGCAACATAATTTCGAAAATATGATGACGGCACGCAATCCAAACAAGCTCCCTTCCTAATACTTTCTCAATTATGGTACAGGCTCCATTTTGTAGGCCTGTATTAAATGCAGTTGTGTCAAATACAAGGCCTTCAAATTCGTCACGAAGATTCCAGTCATTAATTGATGAAATGCATGCCATAGCCTGTTCTCCTCCTGTTGCTCGTGTTATTTTTGGCACACCAAGAAGTTTTTCCATTCCATTTACAGAAACTATTATTGCAATTCGTTCTACTGTTTTCTTTGCCCCATCAATAGCAGGTAGTAGTTTTCCATCCCAGTGAAGAAGGATCGGTCCTTCAACAGACAACGATGCTTTGTCTTCATTGTATGTTGCCTCTCTTACTTGCTTTCTGGAACGTTGTATAGAACTCCTGGAAAGTGTATTAGCTGCAATATCCTGGCCCAAGGCTTGTGCTATTGATCCAACGACCATTGTTGCTTTTCTATCCGTAATATTTACACGATCAAGAACAGCAGCCATACCTGAAGTTGTAAAGATATTTGTTGAATTTGAAGGACTACATTGTGCATTCTTTTTTCTAGTTGAAGAAGGTGGACAAAACTCTTTGTCTGCCGCAATTAAACTTTCTCCTTCAGATGATGATGACTCGAAATCTGCATGATCAGCAGCCTCTGCTTGATTTTTAGAAGTATATACTTTTTCTTTGTATTGTAAAGCCTTCTCATGTCGATATCTTTTGCAGGATTCCTTGGCTGAAGTAATCTTATCACGGCACGGCATACTGCAGGAGAAAATGTTCTCTCTCTGCATCAACAGAAATTGGCGGGTCTTCTTCATTTTTTACCACATTTAAAGCAATTTTTTGAGTCTATGTCAAAAAGTTTTGAAAGAGTAGATTCGAAACTACGCTCATTCATTCTACATTAGTACAGTTCGGTTTTGCGGTTCTTCTTCAAAGAAAGGTATTCTTCATACAACCTTGAGAGTTTCCTAACGCAAGAGTCTATTCGCTGTGTGGGAATTCGGACTCTTTCCCATACTTTTATGACTTTTTTGCAAGCGAGGTTGTAACTTTGTGTCAAAGTCATTGACTCCACTTGATGGTGGTACTGAACAACACGAAGCACATCACCACATGTTGGTAGTCTTGCATATGAAAGCTCACTAGTAGGATGTCCTAAAAGCCAGACTGCCGCAGATGAACGAGTACTTCCAGCCATAATTTGAAACAACAGAAATAAAAATTTATTGTAACTGAGTGAGCTCACGGTTCCCCTCCATTTAGTTATACTTAGAAGATATTTTCTTTTATACTCTAAAATATCTAAATATTCAATATTCATGAAAGAATAAGCTTTCATTTGACATAAATAAATAGGCTCCTGTGTTTGTAAAAAATTAGGGTAGTCATGCTTAATTAAAAAAAAAAAATATATATATATATATATATATATATATATATATATATATATATATATATATATATATATTGTGAATTAAAATATGAACATAAAGTGTGTTAACATATAATTCTAATATTCTTTAAATAAGTCTGATATTGATAAAAAACTGCAAATTATCTATGCACTAAATAAACAAAGTATATTACTTACCTAAATAATTATATATATACTCGCATAAACCAGCACTTGTATTCACCTGTATTACGTCAACTGTTAAACTTCAAACTACAAATGAACAATTAATCAATCCTCGCTGACTTATATAGGAAATGGTGCGATTGCATCACCATTTGAAACCAGGGGGCGTTATTGCGTCATCACTTTAGAAATGGGCTCAGAAATCAACAAGCTGAAACGACAATTATTATTGCATCCTCCGCCGAGTATGTGAATGTCATTCCACTTTTCAGATAATGCAATATCTTGATTTTTTTGCGAATTATTGTAATTCATAAGGAATGAGTTATCAATGACAAATATATGATAGTATATAAGTAACAACCAATAGATAGTATATAAGTAACAATCAATAAATGCCTATCATTCAAAAGTTCCAATATTTTGACTGAAATTTAAAAATATGGAGACACATAGCGACCTCTAAATATTCACCAATTTAGTCAATATTTTGCATCAGCTCTTTTAACATCTTATAGCATAATTTTAGCCATGTGGAGAACATTTCCAACTAGTTTCATTTTTTTGCATATATTTTTGGACCACCCTAATATATATATATATATATATATATATATATATATATATATATATATATATATATATATATATATATATATATATATATATATATATATATATATATATATATATATATATATATATATATATATATATATATATATATATATATATTAGCGCCATAAAATTAAGGGTCAGTAAGAACAAGTGTATTTAAATATTTATTATAGAAGTTTAACAAAACGTTGACAATATATATTATGCACATATTTAGATATATCTAATATCACTCATGAAAATTTCAAGTGAATGGATTAAATATTTCAAAGTTATGAGGAAATAAACAAACTATCTTCCAAATTGCAACGGCCAAAAGTTAAAGGTCACTTAGAAAAACAATGATAAATGGAACAAGAACAAAAAAGAGACCCTTAATATTAATTTTTAGTGAACATCCCTTTACTAGCAAATTACCTCCCGACATCAGTTACCACAGGACTGAATTTATTTCTTGCAAAATGATGGGGTAATATTGTTCCATTCGTTTTTCAATAATTCCAAAAGTTCATCTTGGTTCTCTGGATTTCTCCTTCGCTCCCCATCTCCAATAATCTTCCAATCGTTTTCTATAGGGTTGAGATCGGGACTTTGAAGTGGCCAGTCCATGAGTTCAGCCCCTTTGTCACCCTAAAAATCTTTGGCTCTCTTCGTAGTGTGGCAGGGAGCTTGTCTTGCACGAAGATAGGAGATTGCAATCACGACGATCGAAGATGTGGAAGGGCATGCTGTCTAAGAATATGCTTGCAGATTTCAGCATTGGCAGTCCTTTGTAGGCGAATAAGTGGACCAGGACCAGCAGCAGAGATCACTACTCCTCATACCATTACACTGCCTCCTCCATATTTCACTGTCTTCTTCACACATGTACGAGATAACCTTTCGCCACATCTTCGTCGGACGTACATCCCGCCATAGGAACGAATCACATTAAATTTCGATTCATCGTTTATTTTGTGTGGTTTCGTTTATGCTGTTAACGTTTGATGGTAGAGTATTCGGGTTTCTATAAGTGAAGGAGAGAGGTGTGTATCTCTTCACATTCTATGAGTGAAGGAGAGAGGTGTGGATCTGTTCACATTCTATAAGTGAAGGAGAGAGGTGTGGATCTGTTCACATTCTATAAGTGAAGGAGAGAGGTGTGTATCTCTTCACATTCTATGAGTGAAGGAGAGAGGTGTGGATCTGTTCACATTCTATAAGTGAAGGAGAGAGGTGTGGATCTGTTCACATTCTATAAGGGAAGGAGAGAGGTGTGGATCTGTTCATATTCTATAAGTGAAGGAGAGAGGTGTGGATCTGTTCACATTCTATAAGGGAAGGAGAGAGGTGTGGATCTGTTCACATTCTATAAGTGAAGGAGAGAGGTGTGTATCTCTTCACATTCTATGAGTGAAGGAAAGAGGTGTGGATCTGTTCACATTCTATAAGTGAAGGAAAGAGGTGTGGATCTGTTCACATTCTATAAGTGAAGGAGAGAGGTGTGGATCTCTTCACATTCTATAAGGGAAGGAGAGAGAGGTGTGGATCTGTTCACATTCTATAAGTGAAGGAAAGAGGTGTGGATCTGTTCACATTCTATAAGTGAAGGAAAGAGGTGTGTATCTCTTCACATTCTATGAGTGAAGGAGAGAGGTGTGGATCTGTTCACATTCTATAAGTGAAGGAGAGAGGTGTGGATCTGTTCACATTCTATAAGGGAAGGAGAGAGGTATGGATCTGTTCACATTCTATAAGTGAAGGAAAGAGGTGTGGATCTGTTCACATTCTATAAGTGAAGGAGAGAGGTGTGGATCTGTTCACATTCTATAAGGGAAGGAGAGAGGTGTGGATCTGTTCACATTCTATAAGGGAAGGAGAGAGGTGTGGATCTGTTCACATTCTATGAGTGAAGGAAAGAGGTGTGGATCTGTTCACATTCTATAAGTGAAGGAAAGAGGTGTGGATCTGTTCACATTCTATAAGTGAAGGAAAGAGGTGTGTATCTCTTCACATTCTATGAGTGAAGGAGAGAGGTGTGGATCTGTTCACATTCTATAAGTGAAGGAGAGAGGTGTGGATCTGTTCACATTCTATAAGGGAAGGAGAGAGGTGTGGATCTGTTCACATTCTATAAGGGAAGGAGAGAGGTGTGGATCTGTTCACATTCTATGAGTGAAGGAGATAGGTGTGGATCTGTTCACATTTTATAAGTGAAGGAGAGAGGTGTGGATCTGTTCACATTCTATAAGGGAAGGAGAGAGGTGTGGATCTGTTCACATTCTATAAGGGAAGGAGAGAGGTGTGGATCTGTTCACATTCTATGAGTGAAGGAGAGAGGTGTGGATCTGTTCACATTCTATAAGTGAAGGAGAGAGGTCTGGATTTGTTCACATTCTATAAGGGAAGGAGAGAGGTGTGGATCTGTTCACATTCGCTTACCGATGCTTGAAAATTCGTGCTTGTTTCATCCCCGATTGAGAATCTTCTTACATTTCACATGACCAAACCGGGGAATGTAGCAGGTATACAGGGGCTGGCCAGGTGACTACTTGATTCTACCCACCTTCTTCACCATCTACTCCTTTCCATGACATTGACGCATGCCTACACACATTTGTAAAATTGTAGCAAGATGATTGTGATCAACTAGTTACAAACGTCCTTATTCTTGAAAGCAGTTCGGTGTTGGACAAAGGATGGAAATACGGAACTATTCACATCATTAGCTTATAAGTTGCTTCAATGGGTATTATGGTGTTTTCTCATATTCATCCCCCTTATTATTAAGAATTCTTAAGCATTATGATATTACATTTGATATCGACCAATTATAGCGAGCAATGTTTAAATTATATTTTTTAACGTAAGGAAGATGTCGTCTAGAAATAGATCACACTTTAGCTACAGTGGATCTTAGAAATTTCCAAATATATTTGCAATCCTTCAAATAGAGCACAGTTGAACCTCAAAATGGCCGTATTTTAATTATGCAATATCTTGTAGGATCTTTCAAGACGGCGTCTTCGCCATGCTCGCCAGACACCAATTGTGCCAGCTCCTGATGCCAGATCTTCAGGGACAGTAGCAGAATCGGAAAATGGAAACGAAAATCCCTTTGTCCATTTCCTAAGCGCACTTTCCCCTCTACGCCCCCCAGTTTTGGAAGATTCTCCTGAAGAAATTGTATCAAGTAAGTTCTGTAGGGCCTTGTAGAGTAGAGGAATGGTTTGTAGTATCTCGGATTGACGAGATCCGAGTCTGTTGGCGATCCTTTTTTCACGTTTTCTTTTAATGAACACAAATTAACCATTACTCCGAATCTTTACTTCTACCTTACTTTTATACTTAAATCTATCCATAGAAAATACCAGTTTATATTCATTAAAATAGTACATTAACCAATTACAACTGAAACTTAAGTACCAACCCATATAAGATGTCATAGTGAGGATATATGTGTGATGTACGAGAAAGGAGAAGAGAAACAGAACAAACAATAAATTAATGAAGCGAGTAAGAGGAAAGAAGCTATGTTATGCGAATATATGAGAAATCTCGGAATGTGAAAGATTACCAATCTAACGAAATGAGCTGATTTTCCCTCTACTTTCGAACTTTACTGAGATGTTCGTTCTTAAAGTAGTGTCTCAATACCCCCAGTGGGTATCGAAACCGGTTCTTGGGGTATCCAAAAATGTATCCTGGGGCGGTGCGCCCTAGAATTAGAGGTTTTGGCTGCTTCGAAAAATGAGGAGCCCTAGGCTCATACAGCTCACTGTCGAAGAAAATCATGCTGGATGAGAACAAATACTGTTGCGTAACAAGAATGTAATGTGGAAATATGTACAATAATGTAATGTGTACTGCTTAATTTATTTATTTACTGACAAAAAGAGAGTCTATAGAATTTGAAGTTAAAAGTTGAGAGTAGAAAGCTAATATTGCAGAAGGTGTATCAGGTTGACTTGGATGTGAACTTTGGGGTATCGGGGCTGAAAAAACAACTTCAAGAACCCAAGAATGAACCAAAATTCGATGTATGCAGTGTTGAAGAAAAGAGATTAATACAAATTCCGATCTTGATTGTTTTTTTTGGTCTCGCTCGAATATACCCGACTACTCAATCTTTGAATTCTGAGAGGAGACAGGCATTGTGCTCTGGGACTTGGAAAGATTGATCTTGTTTGTGTCTCATGGGTTCCAAAAAGGCTCCTCAAATTCGTTCTACTCCTTTCAAAATAATGTCCTTTGATATGTGAGAATGAAGGAGCGAATATATGAGTGCAAGGTTTAATTTCGAACCTTAATTCCAAATTAGGTCTTCTAAATTTATACAAAAAAGAAGTACAAAACAAATATTTTATAGTAGTCTGTGTATCTCAAATTGATTTAATGGGTTAGAACTTATCTCACATCTCGAGGTACACCTTGTGAAATGTTGCCATAGAAACCATCCACAGAAAACAACTTTCGAGTGTCCATTAAACTTCACCTCTGGTGCTGTGAGCTAAACGAGAGGAAACAGAAGAAATACCATAGAAATAATAAAGTTTCCGTGGTTCCCCATACCAATCGATTGACCCAAATTCTTCCACCAAAAATTTAAAGCAAAAACTAACGAGAGCATCTCCCGCAGAAAGATTGAAGGAGAGATCTATAAAGAGAGTGGGGAAGTTTTGAGGAGGCGAAAATGAGTGCAAGATATATAGTTTCAGATCTCCCCACAAGCATTGGGGGCGGTGAAGAACGCATCTGCGGGTGTTGGGAGCGGGAGGGCACGACATCCTCCAGATGTCAGCTTCAGCATGGTTTCATGCCTCGCTTGGGAGAGAACAATAGAAAATAAAGATGGAAGCATAGAAGGGAAAGAAAGATGCGAATAAGGCACACATGTTAAATAACCTCCCCCGTCACCGGAGACACGAGGAAAGGGATGATCTCCCCCTTCAGCCTCGACCAGGGAGGAGTGAACGAAAGCCGGTTGGCGACTAGCCTGCAAAATTAGCAACGGCCACTAAAAATAGGTGAGGAGAGGCTCGATAAGTGTCGAAAGGGTGTAAAATGGAAATATGAAGAAGGAGAAGCGCTTAGGTAGTTTCAATATAGTTTCAAACTACCAGTGCCACTGTGGCGTGGGAAGGCGTCCCGCTTCTCCAAGTGCCGGTTGAAACACTTTACACGGGGCACAATTCCCTTGCGGGGTCGATCATTAGAAATAAATGAAAACGTAGGGAAGCTGCTGGAACCTAACTGCGTAAGAATAATAATAATAATAATAACAGCAACGAGGTGCTTGCAAAGGTGAAGGAAGAAGCACGGGTAAGCCCTTCAGAATAATCCAAATTCATTTTAGGCTCCTAAATTTAAAATTCCTTTGCTGGAAGAGTTTCATGGGCCAAGTCGCGTCTAAAGTGGCAATCAATCCCTTTGAGTCGGTTGCTTACAGTCTCATATCAATAATGTTTTGATTAATTCTTAATATACACTTATTATTGTGCTTTTTCTTAGTACCATCCATCTACTTTCACTCTGGCATTGGTGGTGTAATGTTACTAGAGTATTTATTTAACAATCCAACTGTCAAACAAGCTGAGGGGTAGTATTCATTCACTCAAATTTTGTCATTTTTTGGGGCCCAAAATATTTGGAAAATACCAGTTTGTTTTTGGAAACCGTTGGGGGGGGGGAGGGGTACTAAAAATGGCATTATCTGCCAACTTCCGCATGATGCAACCGGAGTTGCCAGGGGTTGTTTTTAAAGTCCTCAGATTTGACCTTTTTTTAAAGGTCTTTTGAAATCATAAATTACCTTAACATTCACAAACACGACTCATGTATAAAGCCTTCGAGAGTTAGTCTTTGTTGGCAATCGCTAAGTGTTCTCTTCATCGAATGGTTTGTTTGGTTTTATTTGAAGATTTAAAGTTGTTGTTATGGGTAAATGGAAAAAGTCGTACAATAAATCGAGGAATTACAGAAAGGAATGGGAAGTGCAACATAACTGGCTCACGAACAAAAATGGACATTGTTTTTGCAATTTTTGTGAATGTGCGATTAATACGAAGAAAAAGAGCAACTTGATGCTGCACGAATGTACAGTTAAACACAAAAACGCTGCTGCATATTTTTATGTTAATCACCCTCACTCTTTGATAAATAGAGTGGCTCGTCTCCATAATCTAACAACAGGCGGTAAGTATCATATATTTTGATCAATTCGTATAAAGATAAAAAAATACAGGATTGGATCCAGTTTTATCCGTTAAAATACAGGATTGGATTCAGTTTTATCTGTAAAAAATACAGGATTGCATCCAGTTTGATCCATTAAATAACATATTTAAAGAAAACCAAACTGGATTGCGTATCCTAGCCTTGTGTTAGTTAAACCGATTTTCCGCACCATGCATCATAGACCTCATATAATTACAAGAATAGTTAATTTGTCCACCTGACAAAACATTGATTTCATTCTTGAAATTTGTATCCCGTCCACGCCAATCATGCATAATTTACCGTAAAAGCACAAAAAAACAACATAATCAAATTCCTGTCTCAGATATTTGTTCTCTCTCTGTATGAGTTTTTTGCCAAAGACCCTAGCGTTTTAGGGTCGATAATATGGTCCATTATAGCAGGCATCATCCATATATTTTCATTATGTACCACTGTTTTGTCCTCTTTCTTATCCCCGACAAGAAAGTGGCTCTAAAGCCAGTTAAAAAAGATTGAAAGTTGTTTCATTGTTTTTTGTAATGGGACGTGACTTTTTTTGTAGTCAGAAAAGGTTTTACGACGCCACTACCACGGGGTAGGGGTCAGGCCGGATAATGCGCGATTTATACCCGTCATAATGTCTCCTTTCTTATATTTGGTATAAATACCATCTTTCAAGCAGTGGCAGTTGATGACACTTTGAGATCTTCTCCGGCAACCTCATCGCCGTAGGCCTAACTACTATTTCAAGAATTTCTGGCCGTTTTGCGCGCTCTCCACCTTCTTTGTGGTCGGCTGAGTGTGAAACGGCCCTCACCCAGAATTGATACACCTACATGCGTTCTAAGCACCGCCCGAAGGATGTCACTGTCGGTGAATTTCGTCGAGTTAGGGATAAGTTCCGGTATATTTCGAAGCACTCTCGTGGCTCTTCCTGATCGGCATGTGTCTTTATTTAACTGGAAAACCCCTTACAGATATGTGGCAAGCACTCGCAGAACCCCAGTTTCCTTCTCAAAAAAGAACGGAGCCTCAATCTCGGACCGCGCGTCCGTGGCCAATCTTTCGAGACTGATTTCTCCTTCTTCCTTAGTCGGGATACTGCTCTGATAACATTCAATGCACGCCATGATGTCCCTTAAGACCTCCTACTGGACCTTACCTATCGAGGCGGAGAACCTTTTAACGAGATGTTTACGTTGAGTAAGTTAATTCCGCTCTCGCTTCGTGCGTGGATTACGCACCTGGTCCGGACGATGTCCCTTACGCCATACTTCGACACATATGTAAGTGAGCGAGGCACGAACTTTTTGGTAGATTTGTTCAGCAGGATCTGGACAGAGGGTACCCTCCCAGACTTGGCGAATGGCTACTGTACTCGCTTTTCGTAACTGGGGAGAGATTAATCTACCCCTGCTGGTTTCAGCCCAATTTCTCTAACCTCCTGCGTATGCTGATTTTCTGAACAACATAGACCATCTATTTTCTGTACAGTGGGGGCTTCCAAAATTTCACTCTACATCGAAGGCACTGCTCCTGGTGGAAAATGCTATTGCGAGGCCTTCCTTCATAGACAGCATTACGCCACGGTGTTTTTCGATCGGAGAAGGCTTATGATACCGCATGGCGCTACGGTATCATGGAGACCCTCCACACGATATGAGCTAGGGGACGCCTCCCAATTTTCATATCTAAATTTCTACGAGATCATCGATTCTTACTTGTCGATGTCTGGGAGATGTCGCCTGTCCTGCGCTTGTTTGGGCTGGCCCAGCGCCACACTTAGTCGCCCAAGACTCTCAACCCTTCTGGTTTTGGGTTAGGGAATTCCTTCGAGAGTTCGGTGTAGCTCTCGAGCCGGTGTAGTACCTATAGTTCTGCCCGGGACACCACCCCGGAGGGTAGTACCTTTGGCTAGTTGTCGCCATGTCTCTGCTCCCAGTGCGTTCGACATTTTAGGAGCACACTTCATGCCACGTTGCATCAGTGTCAAAGTATACGGATGGCTCCAAATCCGAACAGGGGCTCGGCTTCCTAGCTGTGTCCTCCCTTTGTTTGAAATCAGAAAGGTTTACCAGGCGGCGCCGTGTGTGTTCACAGCAAAGCTGGTTGGAATACACCGCTCTGTGCGTGATATAACGCGTTGTGCTTAGTTCGGAGACCGGATCATGATCTATAGCGACTGATAAAGAGCCCTTAGTGCTTTCGGGGCATTGTAATTTCCGCACCCCATGTTTCGCGGTATCCGTGACGCCATGGTGGCCGTGGGCCGGGCGGGTGTTGAGAATTATCTTCTGCTGGGTTCCTGAACATGTGGGACTTGCAGGGAATTGGGGTGCCAAAGAGTCCGCGAGGACTGGGCGACCAGACCAGCGTTTTGCTCTTCCTCACAATCACTACAAGGCGGGAATCAGGTTAGCCCTCCGGGCTGCGTTGTAAAGATGATAGAAGACGGCTGACGGGAACCTAAAGTTGCGCCTCGACCTTTCCCGTGGACGTACCTCTTCTTCGTATTGGGCACACTCGCGGGACGTAACCCCATTTGATGAAGCGCTCGCCTGCACCTCGACGACTGCGGGGACTTCATATCAACGGAATGTTTGAACTAGTGTAACAATCATTCAAAAGTATGTTGAAAAACATATCATTTTAATTTAAAAACGGCAATGTTAATGATATGGGGTTTCCTGTCAGTATGATTGGAAAAACTAATTTGATGAGAAATTTTACTTGATACTATCCACTCTTGATCTTATTAAACTACTAAAAGGCTATAGGGATAAAATGTTTCTATAGCTTTGCAGCAGAGGTCCTTAATGCAATAGCCATCCCGCTCAGTCACAGAATTGCTGCTAAAGTATTCAAGGAGAGTTTTTTTGTTTTGTTACGTGATAAAAAACAAAGGTTTTTTTATATCACGTGATAAAACTGAAAAAAACCCAGTCGTATGCTACTTCTTCCAAATATCTAATGCTGCAGAGAGTTGGGAAAGGTTTTTAATATCTATTTGTTCAGAGAAAAACCCAGCCTTTGCTTTTGGAGAGGCTGAATCGTCAACACCAGCCACCTTGCCTTCTTTCCCTGCAAATCCAAAGGGAGGTGTAGTCAGGTGTAGTATGGCAACCATGCTGCAGCCGACATCTGATGGATTGCGTGCCCTTTCGGCCCAAACTTCCACAGGTGGATCTGGAGCTATATATCTTCCACACATTTTTACCTTCTCCATCTTCAATAATTTCTTTACAGATCTCTTTTAAAAAAGTATTTGGTGGAAATACTCTCATTGATTTATCGCTTTTCAATTTTAAGTAATTAATGTAGCGATTATAACTGACCGATAACTAGAAATAGCGGTTTTAAGCTAGTAAACCAAGGATTTAACACTAGAATAGTACATTTCTTTTCTGATAAAATAACAAAGACTTGGAATGCCTAGGATTGTCTTTGAAAGCACAGCAGGAAATAAGTTTAAGAATAGAATCGATAAATATTACTTTAAAATATAACGTTGCAGAAATAAGAGATGTGAACTTAATTCTTTATTAATATCGTCTCTTCCTTTTACCAGTCTCTTACCTGTGACTTTCACCCTTTTTTTTAACTAGCCTCGAGTGAGGCTTAGTTTCTTTGCTGATTGGTTACAAGTTCTGTTATAAAATGTTACCCAATAATAATTCTAAAAAAATAATTGAGTCCAACTGATGTATTTGAAATTGGGCGGCCTAATTCTGGCCCTTTCTGGTATCTAAAGTGGCCTTTTTTTCTATCTGCCTGGCAACCCTATATTCGTCATCAAACCCAGTATTCGTCCCGAAAAGCCGGCCACGCAGTAGGCTTCTCCTGATCGTTTGGTGTGCTTTTCTTGTTTTAAGCTCGTTGACATTTTTTTAATCTTTTTAGAGTCATCTTTATAATATTAATAAAATAAGTGATCATGGCCCCTAAAAGGTGTAGTGAGGAAAAGACTCGTAAAAGGAAAGCTGTGAGAACCACAATAGAAAATAAAAAAAAAATCATTGCGAAATGGGAAAGTGGAACACGTGTCGGTGGTCTCGCGATTGAATTTGGCATGCCGAGAACTACCATAAGTAGCATTATTAAAAACAAAAACGCAATCAAAGCATCTGATGTGGCGAAAGGCGTAAAAATCCTCGCCTCTAAAAGGTCACAGACACTCGAAGACATGGAAAAACTTTTATTAGCTTGGATTACTGAAAAGCAAATGGCCGTTGGTGATGGCATTTCCGAATCACTCATTTGCGAAAAAGCAAAGCAAATACACGATGGCCTTAGGCAAACCACACCAGGAACCAGCGGTGATTTTATAGCAAGTAGGGGCTGGTTTGATAAATTTAAAAAGAGAACCGGGATTCAAGGTGTAGTAAGGCATGGAGTGGCTTCGAGGTCTAACATTGACCCCGCCCCTCTTGCTGATTTTAACCTTCCACTTCGGCTTTCATGGCTTCTCAGTAAAGGTAAAGTTCTGGTTCAATTTTATTTACGTATTTGCAGCTCTCATATTTATTCAATACCTGTAAAATGTTATTCGTTATTCGTTTAACAAGTAAATTACAAATTAAGTGGGACAAAATATTTAATAATAGCTTATGGGCAAAAGGTTCAAATTACAAATATGTTCTTAACCTCGTCTTACTCTGTATCCAGTTATTTTAGGATATGGTTTGTCTTTTAATATCAATGCTCTAAATCTCGTCAATATTATTATAAAAATGGAAATCCACGAAAAACTATGGTGAAAGTCTATTATTCATTTTTAATAAGGAATACGACATTGATACCTACTGGAATTTTATTATTATTTTGCTTTTTTTATTCGTTTTTGTCCTATATAGAAGCAACAGGTAATTTCCTAACTCATTGTACAGCTGAAAGATTAGGCGAAAAGCCTCCAGTACTATATGTAAGTACTTCAAATAAAATTTGTTCTCGCATTGCTTTGTTACTCGTCCAATATTTACGTATATTATGACAAGAAATGTTTCATACAGGGGGACTTATGGGGGTCTGGAACGGATTATTACAATTTAGGATAAATTCCTTTAGTAAAAATTGATTTTCTTTTCGTCCACTTCGATAGGCGACCCCTCCTCTGATCACTGGGAGGTCGCATTCAAAAGTGTTCTGCGAAGATCGCGGGGATTTTTAGTCGCGGGCGACTCTACATCTCACTATGTCGGTCGGTTCCCGTTTTTCTTTTTTTGTTTATGTAATACCATTGTAAATATTCGGCTTATTCTAACGAAATTTGAAACCCTTATGTTGTTTTACATTCTCTTTCGATCATTGAATTGCTAAGGTCCTCTCAAGGTTAGTCCTGGAATTATTGAAAGTTTTGAAGGTCGTAAGGTCATAAATCAGAATAAGGTAGAGCACGCGAAATTTTGGTCAGCAGACCTTGTTAGTCGCGTACGTCTCTATATCTCACTATGTCGGTTGGTCGGTTCCCGTTTGCATTTTCTTTTTGTAATAATATTGTAACTATACGGCCGGTTTTAACGAAATTTGAAAACTTTATGTTATTTTACATTCTCTTTCGAATAATATAATTGCCAAGGTCGTCTCAAGCTTAGCCCGGGAATTATTTTGTTGTGGCAATAACATCATAACTATTCGGCCGATTCTAACGAAATTCACTTTCGAATGCTATAATTGCCAAAGGTCAACTGGGTAATTATTTGGTAATAACATCATAACTATTTGGTCGATTCTAACGAAACTGGAAACCCTTATGTTGTTTTGCATTTTCTTTCGAATGATATAATCGACAAGGTCCTGCCAAGGTTAGTCCGGGAACTATTGAATTTTTTTAAGGTTGTAAGGTCATAAATCAGAATAAGTGAGAGCACGCGACTTTGGTCAGCAGACCTTGTTTTGTTTTTTTATTCGCTTTTCACAGCACAAAATAGGGGACAGCGGTAGGAAAATTTATTTAAGATGCTCGAAAAACGTCAAAGGAAATAGTTCATTATGGGCATTGGTTACTATATATATATATATATATATATATATATATATATATATATATATATATATATATATATATATATATATATATACAATACATACATACATACTGCTTTTCTTAAGGGTGCAGGCAAAAAAATACATTTCACTATGCATTGTACAAAGTAATTGTGTATGTGACAAAATAAAATTCTTGAAATCCTTGAAATATAATTTAATATCATTTATTGTTACTATTTATAGTGTGTGTTTGTGTCTGTGTATGGTATCACCAGTTGCCTACTTTTCTTCTGTTCACTCATTAGTGCTCTGGTTTACTCTGACAAAGAGAAGAGGGCAGTTAGCATTGAAATAATATGTCAAGTGACAACAAATAAGTATAGAATTTTACATATCAATATATTTCCCTAAAATAAAATACATAGACTATAATTCTACATCTCTCCTTAGATAGCTAGCTAACCTAAGTTAACATTACCTCTTTCTGTGATTTTAGATACAAAATATCCACAGTAAAAACCTTAATACATAGATGTTTCTCGCTAACATCCACCTACCATTCAATCCATAATGAATTTATTTTCTAAAAAATTTATTTCCTTCTGACCTATATGATAGAGTTTTCAAAGAGCTACTTGATAATCTCATTGACCCCCCTCAACCCTGCATAGAAGTTCCTAAAATGCCCATATATTTACTAATTTCAGAGATGGGTTTTTTAAACGATACTTTTAAAAGAAAAATCCTATTCATTTTTAAAAGATATTTTGCCCAAATCAACCCACAAATAGTTTTTATAAACAAACTATCGATAGTAAGTTTCTTTAACAGTAAAGATCCTATCTCTTTGGAGTTCCGCAGTGATAATGTCTATTTATTTAAATGTCCTAGTTGTACTGGAGCCTCTTACATTGGAGGCACTGTCAGGGCTCTTGGAGCTAGGTTCTCTGCTCATATGGGGATTAGTTGGCGCACAAGCAAGATATTAAATAGAAAGGAAAAGTCTTTTATTAGGGAACACACCATAAGCTGTAAAACTGACGTTTCTATTGATAATTTTCAAGTATTAGCCTTTAACAACAACCAACATTGCCTAAGAACCCTCGAATCTCTATATATAAAACACTACAAATGAGAATAGGAGTTGGGATGGAGTTAGGTCTGTGGGGGTTAGGAATAGGAGTCTGACTGAAGTGCTTGTGATGAGTGATTCGCGAGTTCTGGCCTTGCAAGGGATGCGGTTGTGATTACACATGTAGGAGTGAATGATGTGAAGAAAGTGGGTGCATGTGAGTTACGTGAGAGGTACAAGAGGTTGATTGAAAAGGTGAAAGAAAGTAGAATGAAAGGTGTTGTGACAGGTGTGCTTCCAAGAATGGATGTTGCGGTAGAATGGATGTCTCGTGCAATTGGGCTGAATGATTATGTGAGGAGGATGTGTGAGATGGAAGGTGTCATGTTTGTGGATGTGTGGGATAGGTTTGTTGGAATGAAAGAAATGTATGCGATGGATGGACTGCATTTGAGTAGGAGGGGGGTAGATGTGTTGTGGGAGGAGTATGATCGTGTTATTAGGTCTTTGCGGGCGGGAAACTAGATACTAATAGTGGTCAGGGAATTATGAGAGGACATTATAGTACTGAAAGTAGAATGGACTTGGCAGATAACAGAAATAGGTACCAAGACGATAGAAGTGAGGTCATTCAGGTTAGGAAGAGGTTCTTCAGGGATAGGGAGCTTAAATTGTTTCTATACAAATGCTCGTAGTCTTAGAAACAAGAAGGATGAGCTATTTAGTTATATTCGCGATGAAGATATAGATATATTATGTGTTACTGAATCATGGGTTAATGAAATAGAATTTAGTGACACTATAAATGAATTTGATTTACAGGGCTATAATATGTACATTAGTCAAAGGACAGGTAGGATTGGTGGAGGAATAATTATCTATATAAAAAAACAACGTTGTTTCAAGTTTAAATACTTCAATAAAGCAGGATGGAGTTGAGTCACTTTGGATAGATATTAGGTTCAGTAAAAATAGAAAGGTGCATTTGGGAGCTTTTTACAGACCACCTGGGCAGACTGATGATATAGATGAACTAATGATAAGGGGAATAAGTAAGGGATGTGAAACAGATGCACTTATTATTGGGGACTTCAACTTAAACTCTGTGGACTGGGAAAATATGATAGGTAGGGATAGAACAAGTGGCAGGTCATAGAATGCTTTGAGGATAATTTTTTGAATCAATTTGTTAATGAGCCAACGAGGGGGGACAATATATTAGATTTAGTACTTTCTAACAGTGATCATTTAGTTCAAGAATTGACTCCTGGGGAAGCATTGGGAAATAGTGACCATCAGATAGTTCGTTTTAACTTGGGGATTGAGAAGGGTAAAATAACCGAGAATGCTGTAAAAGTTCCAAATTTTCATAAGGGAGATTATGCAAAACTCCGAAGCTTGCTAAATTTTGTCGACTGGGATGTAGAATTCAGAGGTAAAATGCTTATGGGATGTGGGATACTTTCAAGCATATAATAAATGTAGTCCAAGAACAATGTTTCCCAATGAAGGCTATTAGGAACAAAAGTAGGTAACCATTATGGTGGAATCAGGAGATAGCTAGAAAAATTTCAGAGAAGAAAAGGGCATACAAAAAATTACAGGTAGAAAATACTATTCAAAATTTAAGTGATCATAGAATGGCTAGGAATGAGTTAAATAAGATTATAAAGAAGAACAAAAGGGTGTCAGAAATTAAATTAGTTCAGGATAGCAACAAAGATCCTAGAAAGTTCTTTAGTTACTATAAAATTAATAACAAGTCTGGCAGAGTTAAAATAGGACCTATCAATTATCAAGGGGTTGTGAGAGAAACTGATGAGGAAATAGTTGAGGTACTAAATGGTCATTTTGTATCAGTATTTACAAAGGAGAAACTAAATAGTCTTATGTATAGTATTCATGGGTCAGGGGAAGAGGTGTTTACTACCTTTAGTGTGGATTGGAGGAAGATAAAAGGACTAATAGGTGAGTTAGATGCTTCCAAGGTCTCCGGCCCTGATAATATTCATTCTAGGATACTTAAAGAAGGGGTAGAAAGTATCTCAATAGCTCTGGAGAAGTTGTATACTAGGTGACTGGAATATGGAGAAATACCCGATGATTGGAAGAGAGCGAATGTAGTCCCCATTTTCAAGAAGGGTATTAAAGAGGATCCAAATAACTTAAGACCGGTTAGCCTAACTCCTGTAGTCTGTAAAATTCTTGAGAAAATAGTTCAAAAAGGGATTTGCCAACATCTAGAGAGGGAGAGGTTAATCAGCGATGCTCAGCATGGGTTTAGATCAGGTACATCATGTTTGACTAATTTACTAGACTTTCTGGAGTTCGTAACAAATCAAGTAGAGAATGTAGATGTAATTTACTTGGATTTTAGTAAAGCATTTGATAAGATACCACATAGGAGACTAGTTCATAAATTAAAAATGCTTGGGATATGTGGGGGTGTTTCAAATTGGATAGCTGAGTGGCTGAAAGACAGGAAGCAAAGGGTAGTGCTAAATGGTGTAAAGTCAGAGTGGAGGGATGTTATCATTGGGGTTCCTCAGGGATCAGTTCTCGGTCCATTATTATTTGTCATCCATATAAACGATATGGGTTGGCAGTTAATAATAAAGTGTCAATTTTGGCGGATGATAACAAATTAGCAGCTGTAGTTAAAGATATTGATGATAATTTTAAAGTGCAGGGGGATTTAAATAAATTTTTATCCTGGGCACATAAGTGGCAAATGACTTTCAACCTTGATAAGTGCAAAGTTATTAACATGGGGAAAGATAATAGACAATTTAACTATGAAATGGATGGGCATTGGCTGAGCTCAGTAGAGGATGAGAAAGATCTAGGAGTAGTAATAGATAAGTCATTAAGGTTTTCTAAGCAGTATATTGAAGCAAGAAATAGGGCAAATAGAGTGCTGGGTTTCATTAAGAGAAAAGTTAGTTACAAAAGTAAGGAGGTTATTCTTAAACTCTATAACTCTTATGTTAGGCCACATCTAGAGTACTGTATACAGGCATGGTCCCCACATTTTAGACACGATATTAACCTTCTCGTGTCAGTGCAACAAAGATTATTCCTTCCCTGAGGCACCTTCAATATATAGATAGACTGAGGGTATTAAATATGTTCTCGTTCGAAAGGAGGTGTGTGAGAGGGAATATGATTGAGCTTTTTAAATTTATTTCTGGGATAGATAAATTGGATGTTAGCAAGTTTTTTGAGTTAGATAGAGTACTGTATACAGACATGGTCCCCACATTTTAGACACGATATTAACCTTCTCGAGTCAGTGCAACAAAGATTATTCCTTTCCTGAGGCACCTTCAATATATAGATAGACTGAGGGTATTAAATATGTTCTCGTTCGAAAGCAGGTGTGTGAGAGGGGATATGATTGAGCTCTTTAATTTTTTTTCTGGGATAGATAAATTGGATGTTAGCAAGTTTTTTGAGTTAGATGATGGAAATCGGACTAGAGGTCACCACTTGAAAATTAAAAAGCAAGGGTGTAGGTTGGATTTAAGAAAATATTTTTTTACCAATAGAGTGGTAGAATTCTGGAACAAATTGCCGCGGAGGGTAGTAGATAGTCCAAATTTAAATGTATTTTTAAGTAGGTTGGATGAGTTTATGGGGAGGGAAGGTTGTGATGGTTCCTAAGTTTTGTATATATTAATATTGTTTGTATATATCTATAGCTGCATGATTTAGTTGTTGACAAGCCTTGATTGCTGATACCCTTGTTTCTGGACGCAATCCTCTGGATGTAGTTTTCTTGGGAGTTTGGGTGCCTTAAAAAAGAGGCCGTTTGACTCGGATGACCTATGATGGGCCCCTGTGGCTTTTGTCATCTGTTATATTATATTGTGGGAGACTTTGATTTTATCTTCCCCTGGCGATGGGGCTTTTTGTGGGTGGGTTTTGACGGATGCGGATGACCTTTGATAGGCCCTTGTGGCTTTTGTCATCCGTGAAATTATGTTATGTTATGTTACACTCAATGAAGATTTAGGTGCAATATCTTCATTAATTAACTAATTTTAACTACAGTTTGTTAGTTGTTTTTTTTTTAACTACTGTTTGGTTAGTTGGTGTTCCTCTCTCCCAAGCGTCACTGTAACTTATAAATACTAGCCCCTTGTTAAACCCACCATTCAGTCTCTAGGATGGATCCACTTTAGTAAGTACCAAAATTAACCGTTTTTATATTAAATGTTTTTAACTCTTACAGTGTTTACAAAATTAAAAACAAAGTTTAAATCTTTAACTATTGCCAGGTCAATTTCTCTTATAGTTTTTAATTCATTTTTGAAATAAACTTTAAATTTATTAACTAATTTTGAGTCAGTTTTAACGCAAATTTAACTATTGCCAATTCATATTTAAAATTTTAACCTATAGTATATTTTATTGATATTTTATAATTGGTCACCTTTTAAAATAAAATAATTCAATGTCTTGTTGGTCTTTTCATGATTTCTTCAAATGTATTAACTTTAGTAAAGTTATTCTAGCCTGAAGACGAAAACTTGTAGTTTTCCAAATGTATCCTCAATATTATATATATATATATATATATATATATATATATATATATATATATATATATATATATATATATATATATATATATATATATATATATTTGTATATTTAGGTAGGAGTTTTTATTTTATGCATGTTTTATTAAAGACCAGTTCTAGTTGAACCTTAATAAGCTTCTTTCTTTGCTTTTCTAATCTCCTCGTTTAAACATTTAAAGGCATTACATTTATATACTAAAAATAAATTAGATAATGAAAAGAAGGGGAAATGTGGTTGACAGGAAGTAGTTAGAAAAGGTACATTTGGGAATGGGATTTCGGTCATTATTGACCGTTAATCCGTAAAGAGTTTTAAGGTTTACTGTGTGGCGGTCAATTAGGCATTAATCTTCGGTTTATCTTCGTGGATTAAGATCGCTTCCAGGATATGAAGGCGTGCGCGGTCACTTCTCCTTTTGATAATGGTGTTTTGTACTAAAATTTCTCGTGTTAGTTGAATTCCATGTTGCATGTAGTGGTTCTTGATGGCTCCGTTTTGCAGATGCATGGTGAGTCTACGAGAAAGGGATGTGGTTGTCATTCCAATGTATTTATTTGAATTATGAAGCTTTCAACCTTCATGCGGACAGGTGAATTCATGGTAAAATATGGTTATTCAAATTTTAATCCCTACTGATCTAAAATTGACAAAACAATGCACCTCATTACCACAAAAGCTAAATAGGACTCTAAGATACATATCAAGAATTTATATCAAAAGACATTATTCTTTCTCTATATACCTAATGAGCTTGTAAAAGCTCATTTGGAATATATGGTGCAATTATGGAATCTATACATGCGAAAAGATATGGTAATATTGAAAAGCTTTGAGAAACAAAATTAATTCTGAATTTAAAAATATCATCCGAAGACAAACTTAGGCACCTCCATTTACTGTCACTCTAAGATTGATATTTCCGTGGTCAACTTATTGAAGTCATTTAAATAATAAAAGTGGTTATTAATATAAATTATGATTCATTATTTCAGCTAGATAACAGAGCTGCAACTAGAAATGACTTTTAAGCTAGTAAACGAAAGATTTTAAAAGTACGAGAGTACAAAATTTCTTATAAAATAACACACACTTGGAACAACTTGTTTAGGATCGTCGATGAAAGAGAATTGATAAATATTACAGCCGTGGCTAAAGGTTTTAGGACACTTAGGATATTTGATAAATGGAGGTTGGTAAATATTTTTACATATCAATATGAATGTAACAATGAAATAAGGAGGAATAAAGAGCAATAAGTTATATATGCCCCAAACAATCGACAAGAATTAACAAATACAAAATTTGCCAAAACCAGTAACATCAACAGAGAAGCATTTGAAGCTCTTTGAAAATTACAGCAATGCCAAACTGATACTGGAAGCTCAGTAGCGTGTGGAGTGTCCCTTGACAGTGATGAGAGCATTTATTCTTCGAGGCAACCTCTCCACGAGGGTGCGACATCTGAGTGGTGTGAGGCTGTTCCACTCTTCGGTGATGACTGCCTTGAGTTGCTCATTGGAGGCTGGCTGACGACGTTTTAGGGCCTCGTTCAGATCTTTCCAGAGATTTTCCAATGGATTCTTATCTGTGGACTGAGGTGGATAATCCATCACCGTGAGAATTTTTTTCCCGGAACCAGCGTATGGTGAACGCAGAATTGTGACATGGGGCATTGTCCTGATGGAAAATCACATTGCGGGTATTTCTGGAAAAGCTTCGGTCTGAGGGCAGAATGTAATCAATCTTTCATGAAACTTTGGTACTTCCCTGAATTCATGGTGCCATTACAAACGGTGAGACGACCCACCCCTGAACTTAACATTCAGCCTCATACTACTACAGAGTGGCCATTGTGCTTTACTGCTGGCACCATGCACTCTTTATTCCACTTCTCTCCTAGCCTCCTCTGGACTCTAACGTTAGCTGGGGTCGAAAACAACTGGATCGTGGACTCCTCGGGCCATAAGACGTCCCCATTGGGGCATGGTCCAGTTGCGGTGAGCGTGTGCCCAGGCCAGTCGACATCGCGGTTTTCTTATGATCCCAAAGGTTCATGCGACGCAGAGACCTGTCGTCACGTTGCGTACTGAACATGGACTTTTTGCTTTGTACTTTAAGATACATAGACCTTACAGAAATAAGAGCTCTCACACAAATTCTTAAATCATTTCCCCTCCTCTGCCTTTACCTCTTTCCCTTATTTCTTGATTATCCTCGAGTGTGTCTTAGGATCTAAGTTCGTAGAGGTAATGAAATGAAATGAAATGAAAAGAGAAGAGAAGTGGGAGACAAAGAAAAGCTCTTCCGACCCTCCCCCCGTTCCCCTTGGTCCTCATGGAACGGCCAAGGAGGGAAGCGGGGAGGCCCGGTACTCCTTTATAGACCCCCCGCCCCCCAAGTCAAACTGTCTAAAGCCAAAGTAGGCTCCAAGCACTGTGAGTATGACGGATAGGAGGGAGAGGAAGAAGAAAGTTTTAGGATAGGACAGCGAATAAAATAGTAGGAGACAAAGGTGGACTTAGTCATGGGACCTACAGCTTAACGTGGAATCCGAACCATAATGAGTCGCTTGTCTCTAACTATAACTTTGCAGTTTATCGTGACCTCTGCCCTACGTATCTACTGTGAGTCCCGTGTGCGAATGTGATAGTAAAAAAAAAATAGAGATTTGAAGGCTGAAAGAAGTAAGAGGTTCGCAAAGAGATGCTAGTTGCCTGGAGGTCAGGCTTATCTCTGTCCATTATAGGTAGTTATAGCTAGCGTGATAAAGTTAGAAAATTTGTATTTGCGTGAGTGTCCCGCATTGCTGTGTTATTTAATTTTTATTTATTTATTTATTTTTTTTTGTATATGTATCTATTTTTAATATGTCTAAGTAGTGTTGGTATTTATGAAGCGTTCAAACCGTTATTAGTAATTATTCTTACTAAAAACTGGTGTAGGTTTCTATCTCTCTATCTATTTCGTATTCCCAACCTAGTTATAATTGACTATATGCTATTCTCTAGTGATGCTTCGGTTATTTAATTACTCTTAGTCGTCGTCGAGTATTATTCTCTTTCTCTAGGTGTAGATTTCTTCTTCGTCCTCTTCTCCTCCTTTACTATCCTTGGGAAACTTGGGAATAATCTGTGTGATCTCCATCCTTCTCTTTGGGCAATTTGGTTGGTTAATTCAACTCTTACTACATTCTGTGTCTTTTCTTGACTCTCCTTCCTCTTTTTGCAATTATTCTGTTAAGTGGCTTTATCTTTGCCTCCCTGTGCAGGTCTCGTAGTCTTGTTCTTTCTCCTCTTCTAGTGTTTGCTATTAAGTATGTAGGGGAATCGTCACTCCCCCGTGCTCTCTCAGTGGAGACCCGGGACGGTAACCACAAGAACATCCGGGCCAGGCAACGAGGGTCAAACTCGTAACCACAGTGCCTCGTCACTCGTCGCTATGAAAAGCGGAAAGGTTGTAAACTGCAAGATCTCCCCTACGAGAGTATATTCAATTTCACCTCATGTAAGAAATTGGAGACGCGTTTCTCTCAAGCTCGAAGGTCAACGGGAGCCGAGGTAAAACTTGATGAGAAAAACCCTCCTGCGGCCCGTCCACAAGCCGCCCCCCTCCTACCCCCACCCCAGTGGGGTGACGAGGTATAAATAAGAAATACTTAGGAAAAACGAGGTAGAATACGTCAGTCTCCAGGCTACGAAATCCCCGGATAGAAGTCGGGCTACCGAGACTGAACAGTAAGAATACTTGAGTTGCCAGACTACGAAGTCCCCTGCAAGAGAGGCAGGGCTACCTAGGGGGCTAAGAAGCAGCTCATCCTCGAGCTAGTCCCTGGTTATCAAACCAAACGTTGTTAACTTGTTCAAGTTCAACTTACTCTCGTCAGAGAGACTCCTCCTATCCTGGTGCATCGTAAAAGCCAGTGAAATTGCTCGCCCTTGAAGAATTACGAAAATAAGAGGAAAAAGGCTCCACCTCGAGCCCGTTACCTGGTGGCCACACCAAACTCATAAGTTAACTTGGTTGAGGAACCAAGTTCAACTTATTCTCGTCAGAGAAACCCCCCTCCGTTATCCTCGCCCTTGAGGAAGACTGGAACTAAGAAGAAGCTCATCCTCGAGCTAGTTCCTGGTTACCAAATCGACCTTTAAGTTAACTTGTTCAAGTTCAACTTATTGTCGTCAGAGAAACCCCCCTCCTCGATCCTCGCCCTTGAAGAAACCCCCCTGAGTACAGTCCTCGCCCATGAGGAATTACGTAACGAAGGAGAAAATCTCCCCCTCGAGCCCGTTACCCGGTGGTCACACCGAACTCTAAGTTAACTTGGTTTAAGAACCAAGCTCGACTTACTCTCGCTAAAGCACCGTGATTGTTCTCTCCCTTGAAGACTTACCCCCCCCCCCCTGAATACCGTGTGGACCCCCATCTGCTACATTCGCCAAAGTACCTCGTGATCTCGACCACCTCCAACAATCTGGTCGAAGCACGCGTCAAAGGACCTACCAAATTCCTGTGGTGTCTGGGGCTCATTGAGTTCAAGGTCAAACTCAAACAAGCCGCCAGAGCAACCAAGGTATTTAAATGCCAGTAGAAACAATTAGCCTATTTCTTGTATATTGAAGTGAGTAGCTAATTAGCCAATATTAGAGGGTCAAGTTAATTGGAGTCATTTTTTTGTGTATTTTAAAATTCGGAGTATTTATGTGGTTCATGTTTTTGTGTTTGTGTAGTAAATTGTTAAATTTAAAATATAAGTTTATTTTGGGAATTCCTGTGTGTTTCCTTCTTATCCTTAAGTGTTGAAGCGGCTCTTCCTTTAAAACAGCATAATTAGCACTCTTAGATCAAAGCCTACTTCATCAAAGAACTATATCACGACCACAAAGAATACCACGACAAAAGTGGTGTCAGGTGTGGAGTGATCAAAAGGGGCATTCTGCTACAAAGTATATAGCTTTGTTTTAGACTTTTTGGAGTCTTAATAGGTTACTTCTCGAGACCGTGTACATCGCGATGGTTGGATAAATAATCACGGACTGTACTATGGCTTGATAAATTTTCCTCTTATTTTTCATGCTTAGGTTAACTAACTTGTACAGTAATGCCAGGCCGCTCTTCCCTCGATTTACCCTCTCAGTTACGTGCTTTTTATAACCTAATTTCATAATGGTTAGTCCGAGCACCTTACATTCTTTGTCGTATCTGTAGCGCTGTCCTTATACATATACATCTAAGATGCTTCTCCTGTACACGGGTACCATTTTAAATTTTCCATTTTTCTTCGTATTTATTAATGCTTCTTATCTCTTATGCAGTCATCCTAGCTTGCATTGGGCCGTTCCCGTAAGGGCAAATTATGATTTGGGTAACATCGGCAAATTGGATGTTCAAGCAGCCCTCATTTATTGGTGGTGGTATATCTCTTGTGTAGATTGAATAGAGAGACGGACTCAGACATCAGCCTTGGGCAAACCCGCAATAAGCTCGAATATTTCACCCTGATGTCGTCCTATTTCCACATAAACACGTCTCTCCATTACATAATCACATAAAATCCTTTCGATCTTGTTGTTCATCCCTAATCTGAGTATCTTGAGTTGCATACCCCTCTGCTATACTTTGTCGAATGCCTTGGACACGTCCCGGCATACGATGTCTACGCTCATTTTTTCTCTCTTTGCTTTCGCCAAGGATGACTCCAAGGGCCATCTGCGTGCTTCTGTTTTTCCTAAAGCCAAATTGGCAGCTGTTTCTCCGGCCATTATCATCGAGGAATTTGGACATTCTGTTATTAATTATTTTTTCCAATACCTTACCGATGAAATCTAGTAGCGAGACTGGGCGGTAGTTACCTACTTGATCTGGGGGTTTTCCCGCCTTGGGTATGAATATCATCCTTGCCACTTTCAGTTCATAAGGAAAGTATCCCGTGTTCAAGCACGCATTGAAGACGTTTCTCACTCCCTCCAGTATGTTCCGGGGTGCTTCGATGTAAGTTAATCTGGTAAGTCCCGATCTGCCTGGGGCTCTCTGTTGGAAGTTCTTTATCGTTTCTTTTAATTCCTCAGATGTAATAATTGCGTCTATTTCGTCGTTGTTGTTTCTCCTTTCCTCGACAAAGTGGAAGGGATATGTCCTCTCGATCTCCCCATTGAGTTCGTCCACGATCTGATGTTCGAATTCAATGTCATAGTCCTCGTTCTCTTCTTCGCTAATTTTGAATACATTTCTCCAATGCTCTCTATATAATGCTTCTATTTCGTTCTCATCTTCTAAAATGTTGTTCCCTGCATCCTTAATTTTTATTTTATCCCTCGTTGTCCTTGTCTTTAATCTGTTGATATGTTTCCAAAATTCCCTTGGTGTTGTTTCCACGTCTATTTTTTCGATGTGTTGATCCCATTTCTCTTTCTGTTATTTCATAAATTAGTGCTATTAGTTCTCTTTTCTGTCTCCTGAGTGCGTTGTATGCTTCCCTTGATGTTCTGAATCTTCTTATATGTTCTGCCGCCCGGCCGATCTCCTCGCTCAAAGCCATCATTTCTGGTGTCCACCTAAATTGTTTAATGGTTTGGAACGAGTTAATGGGGTAGGACCTCCTTCTCTGTTCTTTTAATTTCTTCTCTGATCCTATCCAACTCCCCGTCGATTTCCTCAAGAATGGCTTCCCCGAGCGGGCTGGGCACGTACGTCTGAAGTAATTCTTGTTCTTATCCCAATCCGCTCTATGGTATGCCTTTCATTTCTTCGAAGGGACATGTATAGAGTCGCAGTGTGGTCACTGCAAAGAACATCCACTGGTTCCATAAAATAGTTAAAGGGCAGATTGAAGTTAGCCAGGTAGATGTCCGGTTTTGTTGTGTGTTCTCTTCGTAAGTATGTAGGGAAATTGGGTCCCAGTCTTTGCAGTATACGTCTATTGATAAGCATGTTAAGTTGTCTTCCGACTCTATTTGTATATCTGTACCCAGGAGCTCCGCAATGGGCGTTTAAATCACCCATAAAAATGACCGACATCCTATAGTTGAAGAGTTTAGTAAAGTTTTGTACCGGTAATTGGGGGGGGGGGGGCTGGGTGGCTGGTATCCAGTTGCGACAATGATGTTGCTTAATTCCATTTTAATTTCGTTAGCTAAATATGCATCTTCCAATCCTTGTATTGTTTTGTGCTGCAATCCTTGCTTGACCCCTATTGCCGCTTCGTCGTGTGTTTCTCCTGAAGGATTTGTGTTAATAACATTGTATTTCCATATCTCTAATTTCTCGTTTTCTCCGTTTCTTCTATGTTCTGATATTAATATAACATCTGAGTCAATCTTTCTGAATAAGTTTCCGTACATAATTTCCTTGTCTTTCCATCCGCATGTGTTAATTTGTAGTATTTTTAATTTCTTAATATCCATACCCCAATTGTACATTTAGTAACAAGGAATAACAAGGAAAATAGGTACCCTAGGAGACCTTACGGTCCATTCAAAGAGGGTACCTTTGGACTAGCAATCGAGCGGGCACATGGCTGCTCAATTGCTTTGCGTCCGCAAACGGCCACCTTTCAAGACCCCGTCTAGTCTTGACTTGAACTGGTCAACCGATTCACTGTTGACAACTTCCACTGGAAGTGCGTTCCACACACCGCAGATACTGTAAGTGAAAAAATTTCCACACAGATTGCGGTTGTAACGCTTCAGTTCAAGTTTGAAGCCGTGATTGCGCGTTCTGTTCTCACTCAGTGTGAACATATCCCAGTAGTCAACATTGTCGAACCCTCGAAGTATTTTGAAAACTTCGATGAGCTGACCACGCAGTCTACGGGTTTCTAGCGAGAACAGATCTAATTCCCTTAGTCTATCCTCATAACTTTTATGTCGGATAGAGGAAATCAGCTTGGTTGCCCTGGCTTGTACGCGTTCCAATCTCGCGATGTCCTTTCGCAATGAAGGACTCCAAAATTGTACGGCATACTCCAGGTGCGGTCGGACAAGTGAGTTGTACAGGCACAGTACAATATCCTGGTTCCGATAACCAAACTGGCGCTTAATATAGCCTAGCATCCTTTGGGCCTTTTTCTCCGCCTCAATGCACTGTTTCGAGAACTTGAGGTCACTAGTGATTGTTACACCCAAGTCCTTCTCAGTGTCGGTGGATTCCATAGCAGTGCCCTTAAGGATATACTGAGATTGGGGGTTTCTGTGGCCGATATGCATCACTTGGCATTTCCGCACGTAAAAAGGCATTTGCCACGTGTCCGACCACTTCCCAATCTTCCCAAGATCTTCCTGCAGGCGGGCAGTATTTCCCTCCTTTGCAACGTTCATACCAAGCTTGGTATCGTCGGCAAATTTTGAAATCTTGGTGACCATGTCACCGTCCATGTCGTTGACGTAGATGATGAATAGTAGTGGTCCCAGGATAGAACCTTGAGGCACACCGCTAGTAACGGGCACCCACTCAGAAGACTGTCCATTCACCACCACCCGTTGCCGTCTGCCACTTAGCCAGTTCTCGATCCAGCCGGCTACCTTTCCGTCTATGCCTAGCGCTCGCACTTTCCGGAGAAGGCGGCGGTGTGGAACCTTATCACATTTCCGTTCGTTTATTCGTTTTCGGTTTTATTTGTCCTATCTGTTAAGTTATCGGTGTTTCTTCTTTTTCTGGTTCTTATTTCGTTTCTCCTGGGTTCCCCCTCTGCTGTTGCGTTCGAGGGTCCTTCTGGTAATTCATATCTGGGTGATGGACCCCTTTAACTTGCGGATTTAGATGTTATATCTTTGGGCTTTCCTGCGAGTAACACGTGTGCACTCTTGCTCTGTGTTGTCGGAGGTATTTTCAGTCTTTGAGTCATCGCTGTTTGTGTCCTCTTCTGTTTCTGCTGCCTGTTGATTTCCTTTCGTCTCTTCGATTAACTCATATTTTGTCTTTTCTGTGACTTTGATTTTGAAAATAGACGATGAGTCGACTTCTTTGGGGAATTTCATCGGTTCGAGCCCGTTTTCCTGTAACATGCTGTTAACTGCTGTTGCGTAACTTCCAGGCTTAGCTATGTTCATCACGTGGGCTTGTAATATACAAGTAAGTATTTTCACGTTGAGAGTACCATCCAAATTTATCTGTGTTGCCGGTCCTTGTTGGTCATTTTTTGCCATTGATGCGTATGAGTTTTTATTTACGTTAGCATTATTTCTTTGACTGTTTCTTTTCTCTTTATAATTTCTCTTCTTCTGGGACAGATCATGGCCATAGTTCTGTGTCCCCCTTGACAATTAATGCATCTTTTATCTGTGTTGTTGCAGTAACGCCAAGAATAGCCTTCAGTTCCACATTCAGAACAGATGATTAGGTCTTTTCTGGGGCAATTTTGAGTCGTATGTTCCTCCAACGCATAACATCTGAAGCATATCTGTATGCTTGTGAAGACGTCTTTTTGTATGTGGCGGATGGGCTTCTCATTTTGAAAGCGAGAAGTCCCTGTTCGATGATCCTTGAAGCCATTTCGGTAGATTCACAAATGACCTTGAAAATGTGAGTGTGATCTTTAAATTTGACCACCTCTGCTATCTGGAGCCATTTCTGCCTCTCCTGTAATTCTTCTTTTATTCTTGGCATGAGTGCTCTCCTAGCCAACTTCCTTAGCGTAATGCTCCCTGCAGATGATAGTAGCTGCTCAACGTCTTTGTTTTCTGGGCAAATAACTGTGAATCCAGCGGGTGTGTCAATACATTTGATTAGTGGTATATAAATTAATTTCGACATAGTTCTCGAATTTTAAACTCAAAACCAACGAGGGCATCTCCCGCAGAAAGTTAGGAGAGATGTGTACAGAAGAGAGAGGAAAGGAAAATGTGTGTAAGATAGCCGCAGATCCTCCCACAGACATTTGGGTTAGGAGGGGCTAGCAATCAGTCCCTTCAGATAGCTGCTATATGGCTTCCACGCATGCTACACTTTCCCCCCCCCCACCCTTCCTGGGAGTGTAAGGAGAAAGAAAGTTTTAGAGTGCAAGAGATTGAAATGACTTATTTGGAGTGTGAGAAGAGTCGGGAAGATGAGGAACAAGCGAAATGTATGAAAATAAATGTTAAGATGGGACATACATATCGAACGGATGGGATCCGATTACTGAAAATGATTTAGCGTGTGTTATGGCAGATTCAGAAAGGGTAGTGGGAATGGTGTACGATAAGCTTAATTTGTGCGAAAGTTGGATGCTACCTGAGCAGAGATGGATGGAGTCGCGTTTGGTTGGGGCTGTTAGAAGCATTGAGAGACCTCGGCTCCGGTCGAAATGCGAGCTGCCTTTACACAGTTCGAATTTGGAGGACGATCTCTTCATATTCAAATATTGTCGAAAGAAAAGTTATGAAAAAAACCTTGTTAATTTTCAAGGAGATCGGCGCACGATATTCTAGCAGGGTTTTATTTGCTAGATTTTACCTGTTGTAGGCCTTTTTTAAGCTTCTTTTCAACTTAACTAGTTATATTGAACTTATATAAACTAACTTTAAAAAAGCTAAAGTTTAGTAAAAAAAACCCTGCTAAAATATCATCGCCGCTCTCCTTGAAATTGACCAAAACCTTGGTAATAAATTGGCTGTTGACTTTTTTGCAAAGGTAATTGATTTAATTTAGTAATGATCAATGTCCAAAAGAATAAAATGTGATTCAGCTATAATAAATGTAATAGCGATGTATAGAAGTTAATGATGGAAGACAAGGATGCATTGGATTCTCCAGATATTTGTATAGTAATAAACATGCTAATTCAGTAACAGAAATAGAAATAATTATTGATATTTTAATAGAATGTAGGCTGATCTTTGGTAGAAAATGGAAAACGAAATAAAGGAAATTGAAGCTGGTGATAAAATATTTGAAAGAATTGTAAATAAAATAGGGTAAATAAACATAGAGAAAATAAATTAAACCAGGCCAAAAAGTTAAGAAATTTAACTTATTTCAAAATAGGGTAAGAAGTAATAATAGGGAAAGGAATTCTGGAATATCTTAGTGCTCCCAAATATATTATTTGGAAGATATGTGATAGATATGCTGGAAGAAGGAAGAATTCGATTTGTTGTAAAGAATTGTGAATTCTGTGTGAAGAATCACACTTGATGCTAGAGCGTATAATATCCAGCTGAAGGTCTTAGAGGGGAAATAGGAGCTTCAGCCATTGTGTCCATAGATATGAAAACATAAATTATATAAAATACATTCTAAATGAAGGGACTGAATTCAATAAGAGAATTTTGGATTCAGTAAAAATACAAAAATTCTGAAAACAGCACTCCCCTCTCCCATACACCTGGAAGAATATATGTCTATCACAAAAGTTAAAAAAAATTATAATTGTGATGATATAAAAGGACAATTGCAACCAAGCTTCGTGATACAAAATAAAAGAAGAACGTGATCAAAAGGAAACACTCAAAATATATAAAGCAAATAGGAGAAGAAAAGATTTGATGATAATGTAAAAGCAACACACTATACTTAAATTGGAGAAAAAATATAAAGGAGAGAATCCAAAATGATATGTTTAGAGAAAAGAGAAACCTAAAAAAAAAATTGAAAACGTATCACCTAAAACTATGTGGGAGAAAAATATAAATCTAAAATGTAAAGCATAGACATAGAAAGATACTATTATTTTTTAAAAAGTTTATGCAAAATAATATGAATATAAAGAAATATAAAAGAGTTGTGGCGAGAAGGAAAACGAATTTTAATCAAACAATTGCAAGCTGCCGAGCCAAAAGCTAACCCGCCCTTGCTAGATTGAAAAACTGTTTCTACTTCGATGCTGCAGACATTGGTTGCTGGCACAGGACAGGGCTCTGGGTCGAGGTAACTGAGTTAAAAGCATGAAATGTAAATAGAGGGATCGCAATAATGTATTAACTAGTAGAATGACATGATGCGAACGCCATACTTCCATACAAATCTGATCTGACCTGCCATGATCAATGAACCTTTCAAGGGGAATGTTTGGACGAATCATCATGGTCCAGGTGTATGGGAGAGGAGAGTGCTGTTTTCATTCTGCGAGACCGTGGCCTCAAGATGAGAGATATGTTGCAAGAAGGGCTTGAGGGTGGAGGTGGGGGCAACCAGCGTATCTTTTCTAGAAAATGGTGAAAATATCTACCACGTACATTCCTGGGTAGACAACTTGCGGGGTTGGGGACTGGGATGGCATGTTTAGAAACGCAGCGTCCCCTTGGGGTAGAACATGATGTTACATGTTGAGTGGAGAAGAAATAGGTCTATGTATGTATGAGGGAAAGATGAATTTAAGGCTCACTTAACAATCAATTGATATCCATTCGGAATAGTTGTTACACCATAAGCTCCCCAACTTAATACAAGCCAGAGACTTGTTAGAAGTTGTGATGTTAAGAGGTTGTGATTAGATGCTTCCCGTCAGATGTAAACATTGTCAGGTTTGCTATGAATAATAAAGAATAATTCAGGCATTCATTATTTTCTTTCATTTAGCTTAATTTCATTTTAATTATTTATCATGGGTGCTGCTCATTCCTTCTGTTTAATATATGTAGATGCAGTATTAAAGGATTTGAGATTCTTTTTCATTAGATATGTGGTGCTTAAAACGGTACTCGGCTTTTATTATCCCTCTTCTCCATGTCCAGGCATAACAAAAGAATCTGAGATTGTTATTAGTAACTCTTTCTCAGCATTTGGATTCTGCTCTATGGTCGTCTTCATGTCTTTTTTTTTATTCTTCTCGAATGAATTATTATAATCTCGTTTTCGTTACAAGTTAATTTTAAGACTCAAAAGCAAGTTAACCAGCAACGTAAATAATGATTAAAACCTGCTGAACAGAGCAGCTATAGCTAATCTTTAAGCTCCATCGTACGTTTTAAAAGTGGTGCATTTTCAGTGACATTTTTTTCTTGTCGATCCTTCAATTGTTGCGTTCTGATGGCAACAAAATACCCGAGTATCTTGCCTACACCCTCCTCTCAAAGTACGCTTGCATACAAGGCAAAAACAGAAAGGTGACAACTGGAACTCGGAAAATTGTGTAAGAGTATTTATTAATAATTACAGTGATATTGATTATTCCTACACCAACTTCGATGAAAATCCATCATTAAGGTTCGCCACCCACCTGCTGACAAAGAAACAGACAAGCATGCGGGTACGAACTCAAAGTTACCTTGGGAGTTATATTTTTGATGCGAGGATATATATATATATATATATATATATATATATATATATATATATATATATATATATATATATATATATATATATATATATATATATATATATATATGTTGTGGTATGACATTATATTACATCAATACCATATTATATCTATGGGGGAGGGACCAATAACTTAACCGAAAAGGGACGGAACACCACTAGTTTAGACGGGCTGAGTAGCGAGAAAGAGTGCAACGAGGTCAGGTAAATTATGAGCCATGGCAAAGCTCAAGGTTATTTAAAGAGGCATTTGCAAAAATATAATTTTATTTACATAAAAATAATGAGAGAATTGACGGGCAAAATTACATCAGATGAACGAGGGGGGTGATTGTAGTTATGAATCAGACTATGAAGTTAAAATTAATGTGTTACGGGAGGAGACTATTAAAAAGGGGGGAATTAACGCAAATGGGTTACTGAAGGGGGAGAAGGGTTGGCTTACGGAAGATTCCGGGTGAGACAACGGGGTAAGGCTTCACGGATGTCATCTGCACGTGAGGCGAGGGCGCTCAAAACTTCGGAGCGGGAACTTGAAGTGATGACGGTTCTCCAAAAAAAGGGGAGGGGGGTAACGTCCGGTACAGGAGAGAGTATTTTGGCCACCCGAAAACGAGGGGCGAATGAGGAGGTTTTCGACAGGAGTTGATGAAAGAAGTCGGAAAAATCACTAGGTAGCGATCGTTAAATGGAATTACCTCACTGGCTGGGGCTAATTCCAATACACAAATAGTTCAGCTGTCACTTTGCTTTGCTGTTAGCACCTGACTGGGAACTAGGGGGAATCTTCTTGGGTTCGGGCGAGACTTCTCAACTCTGTGTCGTTTTCATGGGAAACGAGCAATATATATGTCTGATGCTCTTCCCGCGCTTATTGGGAAACCGCTCTACTCTCGAATGGCCTCGAATCTTCTTGCCGAGGCTATTCTGGCCCGTGTAAAGGTGAATCGGGGTGGCGCGGTTCGAGGCTACTGCTTGTGGAATCGGGGGGGGGGGGTAGGCTTACCAATTTAAGCCTAACAGAGCCTTCTGCAGCGCATGGAAGTTCCGTGCTGGACAAGAGATTCCATGTGGAATTCCTTCACAATATATATATATATATATATATATATATATATATATATATATATATAATCGAGCTGATGGGCCGACTGAAGTTTACGTTAAATCAACAAATCTGCGCTTCTGCATGAACGGATCGTCAGAATGTCCGGACCGATACAAAAACTCGGTAATGAAGGCCCTCATCAATAGAGCCTTCTCTCGTTCTTCAAACTGGACAGCGGTTGATATAGAAATAAAACAAAAAAGAGTAACCAAGCTGTTCCTCAACAACGGCTACCCACAAACGTCACTCGATAATGTCATAAAGCAGAAGATGGATTCATACCACAACCCAAGGCAGAAAATGAAAAACAAAGTGCAATAGACCTTTATTACCAAGCATCCATGAACACAGGATATAAGGAGGAAGAAAAGTCCTCAAAGCCATCATACACCATAATGTTATTTATCCCCACCGATCAAACGAACCAAATTAAATTAGTAATTTATTATAGACCAAAGAAAACGCGTCTTCGTCATAAAAAATACCTGCCTCCCCGCGACGGGCTACTTGCACGAGTGTAATCTCTTGTACGAATATAAATGCAACGTCGATGATTGTGAGCATCGCACTTCTTCGTATATTGGGATAACTTCTAAAACTCTTGTCTTAGCGACAAACACAGCATCTCCAAGACGGAGCCATCAAACGCCACAGTGCAACAAGCATCGGGTGACCCTCACCCGAGAAATGTTAAATAGAAATACTACCATCAATCTGCGCGAGGATGATCCGTGAAGACTGCGCATGGCTGAGGGTTTCCCGAGTTCTCCTTAACAACGGCTACCCGCAAGAATCCATCGAGGCCACCATAAAAGAGAAAATGAACTTGGCTGTTGGTCCTGGCGTCCGGTCTACTCCGAAGAAGGCCAATATGAACACCGGCTATCGTGAAGACGAAAAGGCTCTCAAAGCCATTCTCCATCGTAATTTGACCCCAACCGACCCTAATACTGCTATAAATTTGATTATATACTACAAGACCAAGAAAACAAGTAGTTGCATCATGAAAAACAGCTGTCTTCCTCCGACCAGTGAACTCCAGGAGACTAACGTCGTGCACAATTATTCGTGCAAAGTCGGTGACTGCGAACACCGCAATTCAAAGTAAATCGGCGTAACCTCCACAACTGACAGCTCACCTTCAAAATGGCGCGATTAAAAAACGCCCATTTTCATGGTACTACCCTAACCCGTGAAAAGCTGAATAAGGACACTTCCATCATCCTGAGACTCCAAAACTGCAGAAGATTGCGGATGGCCGAAGCCTTCATTATTCAAATGAAGAAACTGGCAATTAACGTGCAACTTAAACAGAAAACCATACTACAGACATCTCGGCGTCTCCGAGTTGACCGCCGTTAAAAAAAACACGTTTTCAAACTTCATTTTCCTTTGCCTCCTTTGTCAGAGAACTAGATAGGAGCGATAAATAGTCAGAAATGAAATGTAATTGGAAAGTGGGATAAAAGTTATAGATCTCCGTGCCTTCCCCCCCCCCCCACCCTCCGACCAGCCCCTCTCGGAGGAGGGACCTGGTGTGGGCACCCTCCTCCCTCTACCGAAGGAGAAGAGCCCCGGAGAAAAGGAGAGAGGGAGGGGAAGAAGAAAAAAAGTAAGGATAGGACAGATTGAAATAAATTCAAAGACTTGAAAGTTGACCTAGTTGATCTGTGAACCTGCTTAACGTGGGACCCGGACCATGGTGTTTATGTTTTCCTATTTTTTTAATTGTTACTATTTGCTGTACCTGTCCCTGGTGTTAGTGTTTGGCCTATCTTTGGATAGCGATAAAGGAGGAAGATGATTGAAGCGGAAGGAAGTTGGAGGTTTACAGAGAGGTGCAAGTTTGCGTGGAGGTCACGCTAATCTCTGTACTAAAAGCTAATTTTTAGAGTTAAGTTCGCAATAAGTAAGAGTGAAAGTATGTTTGTTTGTTTACTTATGTATTTATTTTTTTTTTATGTTATGTGTATATGAGAGGCGTTCAAACCGTTGTTAGCATTGCTTTATTTTCCTGCTATGTTATCAACTCGAGTTTCTGTGAGTTATATTGCTTTATTCTCGTATTTGTTGTGTGAATTTATGTTTCTTAGTTATATATTTGTTTCTCTCTTCTTTATTGATTGTTGTATTTCGATTTGTTCTGTAATTTGCCTCTTTTGGTTGTTAGTTTTGTGTTCCCTTTTTGGTATTAAGTCCAATCCGGTGAGTTTTGTCATTATTCGTAAATATTTTGGTCATAATCGGGTATCCGTATTTGGTTTACACGTAAATCTCCTCCTCTTCCCTTTGGTCCGCTTTGTTTTCAGTACTAGGGAACAGCATGTGTTGTCTCCATCCTGCTCCTCGTGCTATTTGATTATATATAATTCCTTTCCTAATTCTTCGTGTGTTTTTTCAATGATTTTTGTGGCTCTTTTTTCAATTATTTTGTTTATTGTTTTATTTTCGCTTCGTTGGGTGTCTCTCGGTTTTTTCCTGTCTATTTGTGATCGTAATTATGTATAATGCTTTATTCTGTATATGTTGCATTCTTGTGAGATTGCTTATTGAAACCGTATACATGGCAATTGTTGGATATATCAAAGTTGGCTGGATCATTACTTGGTAAATCTTTCTCTTATTTTTCCTATTTAGATTTTTCAATTTGTAAAGTAGAGTCAACATGCCCCGTGCTTTGTTTATTCTTTCGGTAACGGGTTTCTTGTCACCATTTTTTGTAAGAGTTAGGGCTAAAATCTTGCCTTCCCCGTTATACCTGTATCGATCGCACTCCGTCTACATAAACGTCGGGTAGCTTTTTGTGATACATCGGTACGATAAACACAGGGAATTAATTGAGTGAAATCATCCGCGTATTGTATGTTCACACAGCCCTCGCTTTTTGGGTGAGGGAATGTCCGAAATATACACAGGTCACAGAGTATAGCATTAAGCTTGAATCTTTCACCTTGGTAATTCCCCGTTTCTATGTATGCATATCTTTCCATAATGTAGTCACATAAAGTTCTTTCTAGGTAGTTATTCATTTCTAAGTTTAAAATTTTATGTTGTATGCCTCTTTGTAAGACTATATCGCATGCCTTCGATACGTCCTGGTATACTATATCCATGCTGCTTTTCCCTACTTTCACTTTACTTATTTTCTCCGTGATCACGCTGAGGGCCATCTCCGTATTTCTGTTCTTTCTGAAGCCGAATTCTTGGTTGTTCCATAAGTTGTTTTCTGTTAGATATTCATTTAATCTTTGGTTCAGTATTTTTTTAAATACCTTCCCGATGAAGTCGAGAAGGGATATTGGTCTGAAGTTTTAAACCTCCGAAGGCGGTTTTCCATGCTTCGGTATGAATATTATTTTTGCAATTTTTAACTCATCGGAGAAGTATCCCTTGTTAAAAATGTTCCTTATCCCCTCGAGTATATTATCCGGAGCTTTATATTTTTCCTAGTGAGGCCCGATTTTCTAGGGGTCTTTTGTTTAAATATGGTGATGGTGTTCTTTAATTCCTGATCGCAGATCGTCAGACAAATTTTTCAACAATGGAGAAGGTTGAGCACCGCGCAGTGATCAAACTTTTGACTAAGGAAGGCAAGAATGCAAAAGAGATCTATGAACCCATGGTTGCAGTGTACAACGACACCGCCCCTTCCTATGGAACCATTGCTCGCTGGAATAGGGAGTTCCGCCATGGTCGTGTGTCCCTTGAAGATGAACCCTGTCCAGGACGCCCGTCAGACGTGACCAACGACGACAATGTGGCCCGTGTGGAGAGGATGATCCTCGAAAATCGACGGGTGAAGGTCGAAGAAATCGAGCGAGAACTTGGAATATCACATGGAAGTGTTATCAACATCATCCACGACAATTTGGCTATGACCAAGGTCTCTGCCCGTTGGGTCCCTAGAAACCTCACGCCCCATCATCGAATTCAACGTCGTCAAAGTCCACAAGGCCAGAGTTGCAAAGCTGCCTTGCGCGAGTGCTGATTCGAGGAGCTCAACCATTCATTCCTCCTACAGTCCAGATCTGGCCCCTAGCGACTACTTGTTACTCCGCCAGCTCAAGGCTGTACTGCGTGGACGCCGGTTTGGAGACGATGAAGATGTCCAGCTCCCCGTCCAGGAGTGGATTGAACAGCAATCGGAAGATTTCTGGTTGTCGGGAATTCGAAGCCTCAGGGACAAGTGGCGCAAGTGCATTGAAGTCGAGGGTAGTTATATTGAAAAATAATAAAACACTTTTCCTCATATCTCGTTTCCTTATATCCGAATTGCAAAACTTTTATATATATATATATATATATATATATATATATATATATATATATATATATATATATATATATATATATATATATATATATATATATATATATATATATAGGGAGGTTTTTCTACATGTCATACGTTTGAAGTTTAATAAAATCAAGAATAATTTTGTGATCATAATGAAACTTTCTGAAATTATTGGTAATAGTTGTATATTCTTTGTCATAAAATGGCTAATTGATTCATAAATTACCTTAGAAATTATGCGTTTTAGTAAATAGGTCATTTTTTGCTAGAAAGGAAAGCGTAAAAATCTTTGTTAAAAACATGATTTTTGCAATGCTCGATTCATAGCAAAGTTTTCGCAAAAATTCTGAAAAAACAAATTTACACGCATCATAGTCATTTGTAGGCTATAAAAGGATAAAATCTTTCCAGCAAAAATCATTAAGAAATTTTTAAAACTGAAAACATGGAACTCCTGGAAATGATTGAGAATGAGTAGTTTCAACACAACGACGGGTGAGACGCGAAGGAGCTCAAGACGTACGTACCGTCACGACGAGCGCTATGCAGACTAATTAAAAACCTTCGAGACACCGGTAGTGTACAAGATGGGCGAAAAGTGCGTGTTGGTAGAAAAAGCGTAGAACAACATAAGAATTGCGTCAAAACGTCTAACAGGCGCCGCAGAAATCATTGAAAAGAAGATCGAAACAAATGAGATTGTCAAAAAGTGCAACATACAATGTAATGAAGAAATAACTGAAACTTAAGCCATACAAGATTCAAGTTCTGCAAAAATTAGAAGACAACTATTTCAGAAAAGAAAATCGTATGCAAAAGAATATAGACGAAAATTTGGGGAAGTTGATTTACCGTCCGTGATAATGTCTGACGAATCGCACTTTCATCTCAGCGGATACAATAATAATCAGAACAACATAATATGGTCGGATCACAACCCAGAAGCTATACACCAGAAGAAGCTGCATCCTGCAAAACCCACTGTGTGGTGTGCGATAACACCTCAGAAGATCATTGAGCTGTATTTTTATGAGAATGAAAATGGAAATTCAGTCACTGTGAATGGCGAAAGATACTGACACATGCTTGAAGAATATTTTTTACCGAACTTTCGAAGGCTTCAAAATAGACGACAACTGTAATTCCAGCAAGATGGTGCAACATCACATACATCGAATGAAACAATGCAGTTGTTAAGACGAAATTTCAGAGAAAAAGTCATTTCTCGAAACAGTGAATTTAAGTGGCCTCCAAGATCCCCCGTTCCAATACCTTTGAATTGTTTTTTTTTTATGGGAATCTTTAAAAGATCGTGTTTACCGTTAATCATACAAATATCCAACAACTAAAAAATAATATCGCTGAAGAAATTAATAACATCGATGAAGAACTTTTGAAAAAAATGATGAGAGCAACTTCATCACGAGTGAATGTTATGAGAAGAATGGTCATCATTTGAAAAGAATCTTCAAATAAATTAACTAATTATGTTAATTATGCAAACTGATTATTGGTTTTAATAGTCTATAAATATCTGAAAGTTCAGAGAAATTTTTTTAAAAATCAATGCTTCACTAAAACTGGCATAACTTCTACAAAAACAATGAATCAATTAGCCATTTTAGGAGAAAATACATAAAACTATTACTAACAAGGTCTAAAAGTTTCATTATGATGACAAAATTATTTTTGATTTTATTAAACCCTCAAATGTAGGACATGTAAAAAGAACTCCCTGTATATTATATTTATATTATTATTATATAACCCCATATTTTTAAAACGTTATTTTTTTAATATTTTTAAAAAAGTGGACAACTAAACTGGTATGAATTTCCTATGCATTCTTTATCCCTCCTCCTACCCCTCTCCATTTTCCTCTCCCCCGTCCCCACTCCCTCTCTCTTTCCCATCTGCATTTACCCCCACCCTGTCCCCATCACCCTCTCTTTCCGCCCTTATCTCTCTCCCCCGTTATCCCGCTTCCTATCCCTCTTCTCTCTCTCTCTCTCTCTCTCTCTCTCTCTCTGGTTCCTCTCGTGACCCAATGGCAGATTCCTCTAGTCTCTATCTAAGAACATCCCTAACAATTTCTTTCGCTCCACCTTTCCCTCACTCTTCCGTCCCGACGGTACTATAGCTGCCTCTCCTGTTGTCAAAAATCATTCTGTGGCTCCCCTTTCTCTTCTACTACTCCTTCCGTTCGGTCCTATTGTTAATCTTATGTTGCTTCCGGTTATCTGTTTTCGGAGTGTCTAAAAGGCGATTCTTTCTCCCTTGACATTTTCAAGGCTTTGGACAGGGTGAGGCATCGTGTTGTCAGCTCGAAGATCCCCTCCTTTGGTTTCCCTCTTTTATTAGTTCTTTGATTGTCACAGGGGCACCAGCCGGGCGAGAAGATCCCTCCTCCCCTTGTAAGTCCACGGGCGCCCGCGCCCTCTGAGGAGAAACTCTCACAGGGGCGGACTCGGGTTCTGTGCTTAGCACCGAGCCCGTGTTCAACCCCATGAAAGATTCTACCATCTGGGGCTGGGGGGGGGGCTCCACCCCGCCCCCAAGTCATCTCGGGTCCCATTCGAGGTGCCTTTGGTCATTTCGTCTTTGGCCGGCGAACCGGCATCTTTCGGGGAAGAGAAGGGGGCAGATATACTGATCCCCTGCAAGTTGGTCGCGCAAGTACGCAGGACATTAGGGGGCAGAGTCCGAAGGGCCACTTGTGCATTTACTGGACATAGTGAATGCTTGAGTGTTACTGTACAAGGCATTGCTATGATAGCATGCTTTGCCCCACCTGCGAGCCTCCCAAGCCCAATCTGCAATTTCCATGCAGGATAAGTTAGCCACCTGCCACACGACCAAGTCGGTGAAGACCTTTTCTCGACTACAAACGAATGGCTTTTGGGAACTGGCCTGCTCTGAGTCCGGACCTGAATCCCATTGAAAATGTTTGGAAGACACTCGGAGAGAAGGTCCAAAGTGAGGACCCAGAAAACAGTTTAAGAACTGATGAATGGAACAAGATTACTGCGCATGAGTATCAACAGTCGGTTCGTTCCTGAGGCAGAAGATGTCAAAACACCATCTATAATAAAGTCCTGCACACTAAATAATAATTACCTATAACTTATACGAATGCTTTCCACTGATAATTCAATCGTTATGTTACAATATAAATTTGTTTCTTCTGTCGTTTAGATAATTTTGGGCACTTCAATTTTTCTATTAAATTGCTTATCTTTTGATAACTTATCTTATTCATTCATATTTGCATACACATATAGGTTATCATACACCAATTTTGGAAACCTTGGATTTACTCTGGCAAAAGTTATGTGTCGAGGGTTTAGTGAGTGGGTAATCCCAGTCCCACTTCCAGGACATATATTTTATTACCGCACCGAGGTGAAGCGGAGGTGAAGCGTATCCAATACACCTACCTTAGCCACTTCCGGCGAATAAGAATAATCCCGGTGCGTACCCTTTTGATCCAAACTAAGATGATGATCCCCTGAGTGTGTTCCCCACTCAGTAAAAGCCAACCATGGGTGGGTCGGTGGAATATTGAGATTTAAGCCGAGTGGATTGCCTAATAATTGCCAAAGGATCGTCCAAAATAGTTAAACAAACATATACAAAAATAATATTTAATATACATGAATTTGAAATAAGCAACAGCGTATATAAATAGGATTAATCTTGCACTGAATAAATAAGTCTACCAATTATCGTGGGGATTACTTGCAGATTACTCACTGGGATGTTTGCGTCTTAATGACACCAGACAGAACGAAGGGAATATTATTATTGAGTTAAACACTGAATTAATAAGCACTTCTAATATTCGAGGGTATGGGCTCGGGATAAGAATTCTAGTTCACAAATAAACTGGTGAAGTTAGGGGAGGGGATAATTCAATTAACGATACCTTTGAGTTCGTAAGTATTTTTGAAGGGGACGGTGAAGATCTTCTTCGGGTGGCGATGATCGCACCTAGTCCGGCCGTCCGAAGTTACCGAATGAGAGGGTAATCCTAGACCAGTGATATGCTGATCCTTTGCCGGATCACGAAGGTGAGCCAAACGGTGACTCAAATTGGACTTCCTTGAAGTACCTGTCCGATTATTCGGCTCCTGGAGTGGGTAGCCAAAACCGATTACCTAGTAATCCGCAGAGGGAGGTCCTGTGTAACCTCAGACTCTGAGAAGTTTGGCACCTACAAGTACCGTGACGGCAACAACCAATTCCCCGAGAAGTTCCTTCCTTGCAACACGCGAACGGTTTCCTATGTGGATTGAGTTTCACACACTCGACGTAGGTCCAAAAGCTTCTGTCTGATTCCAGGGAGAAGTCTTCCTTTTATTTCTCTCACGAGCAGAATCGAGAGAGAGAGAGAGAGAGAGAGAGAGAGAGAGAGAGAGAGAGAGAGAGAATCGAATTCTCGTAAAATCCGTATCGTCGCGCGAAAGTCTTTTTTTTCATCTTTGGGCCGACGGTATTTCTTTCACGCCTTCGAGCCATCTCGGAGTTTACGGTGGTGCGAAAAAAGGAGACGGAGAATTCGGGGTGAGAGGTGCATTTTAGGGATACGAGAGGGCGCGCAGCTTTGTGTCAGTGTTTCTGCGTACACCTATGTACGCGGTATTTAGACTTCTACATTATGGAAGATAGAAATACATGTGCTTTGAACTTTTTGGACGTACTGCATATTTTAGTTTATTTCGTTGGTAAGTTAGGTTAAGTTCTTATCTAACAACCTACCAATGAAATATCTCTCTAATTAACTTCTTTCTTTGCACACAATCAACTCTTATGGTAGAGTGCACACAACCAGAACTCATATGATACATTGCACTCATAAGCAGCACTCAATTATCTTTAAATAACTCGCAGTATATTTGGAACAAGTCTATTTACGTCTTCTCAAAACGGCATTATTTGTTCATAACCAAATCAAACAACAAAGAGATTCTAATTCGTAGCTTTAAGTATTTTCCTATTTATTCAACTTTTTTCTTTCTTCTATTTGTGATTCTTCTCTTACCCTACTGAGCGAAAATAACTGTTGCTTGCATTAGGTTCGTTTCTTTCTCCAAATGAATAAAACCTTTTAAAAATACAAGCGTCGCTTTCATACAAATATATTCCAACATCGGAAATTCACTGCAAAATGGAGTGGATTGCCCACCGTAATTCGCTCTCTGCGTTCACCACAAATATCCCCAACAGGACACAGTAAACAAACTTTAGTTAAAAAGTGAGTTGCTCAGTCATCAAAATACATTTGCAGATTTTATGCTGTATATTATTTTGTAATACTTAAATTTTCCGCCAGCTAAGCCTCCCTCATATATTTCATCGCCAAAATAATTTTCCGCCAAATGCGATTAGTTCACCGTTAAATATATGTATAAGTAATCACAAAAACCGTTTGATTTGTTTATGAATAAGTTGTACAGTTCTCCAAGAGTAATTGTCGACTTCAAACATATATATTAAACAGCAATTTAACTGTCACGCATTTTATGTTAATATTATTCGCGTCCAAATAGAATTCACCGCCAAAAATAATTCACCGAAAATGGAAGAAGCCAGCGAACCTGGCTCTTTTTTTCGGAGAAAGTTGCTCAGTTTTCAAAATACCACTGCTGATTTCAGACGTACGTATTTGAGCACCAAATTAAAATGGCTCTTCACTTTACTCAAACTGAGAAAGGGAGGAAAAAATTGTGCATCGATGGTCATATGTATTACAAAGAGAAGCAAAGCGAAGCAAAAATATACTGGAAATGTGAGCAATATCAGAAAACGAAATGTCGTGCTCGGATAACTACAGTTGGCGATGGATTAATTAAGCGTTTGGATGACCACAATCACTGTGCTAACGCTGCAAATGTTGGAGCATCAAAATTTAGTGAAATGGTTCGAAAGAAAGCTCAAGGTTCATCTCCTTCAATATTTTCCTACGCCTTTGGTGGATGCTACCAACCACCAGCAGGTAAGTTTCTAAATACACAAAGATTAAAGAGAACAAGGCGCATTTTAAGGTAAAAACAAAAAAAACTAACCAGTAATTTTGCCTCCGTTGGGGCACAAGCTCGAGCACTGCCATGGGCCCAGGGCCTTAGACGCGAAACTATTACACATTAGTGAAATAAATTATACACATGAAAATTTAGAATTTCACTCGTTCCATCACCAATATGAAAAAAAAACAACCCATGAAATATTGACAAAACAAAATATATAATTTTAAAATAACAACACTATCCATTTCTCCGCGGGCCTCAGGGGTGCCACAAGGCGAGGAAGCAGCCATTACGAGCTCAACAGCTTCGAGATATACGAATATATGAAGTGGGCTGTTCCAGTTTGTTTTCCCTCGAAGGACACTGAGTTTGATGCGGAACAGTTCTGATTCAGGAATGTTGTGCTCTCTCTCTCCCGATCTTTCCCACTCCAAGAGCTCCTTCCTTTCTTTGCAATCATTTTGGGGAGAGATGTTCTCGTCGGGTTTTAAGGAAAGGTCCCTTATTTTTCAAATAATTACAAAAGGATCATTCATATTTTTATTAGAGTTGGGTTGTTGCACCCAAAAGAGGATCAGCTTCATTGCAGAGGAGGGGAGATAGTGCTTGGGGCCCAGGCCCGGCCCAAGCACCTCAAGTGCTCTCCTCTTAAGCATCTTTCACGTATTTTCACTTCCACCTATAGTTTTTGAAGGAGACAAGTCCCCCATTTTTCAATTCCCCCTATAGCCTCGAAAGGGGGCAAAACCCACACTTTTCATTTCTTCCCATAGAGTTTTTGGAAGAGATACCCCCTCCCCCCTTTATTTTTAAATATCTTTCCTAAACCTAAACTTGTCCAGCTTAACCCGTTGCTACGTATCCTATCCTGTTTGCACTAAAAATAAGAACCTTACCTATGTCTCTTCCTTTATGACCTTTTACCCACTTGAAGACCTCTATCAAGTCCCTTCGAACTCTTCTCCTGAGCCCCACCCAAGTCTTTTTCGCATTCCGACCTTCCTTAGACTCTGTCATTCAGTTTATAATTATTCACTGGATTACACCTACCTATACTAAGTACCCTACACTCGGTTATGTTAAATTTCACTTGCCATTTCTCTGCCCATTGGGATAGTAGGGTCAATTCATCTTGTAAGTCAGACCTTATAATCCTACCCAACTTAGTATCATCGGGAAACTTGCTCAGGTCGCTACTTATACCCAAGTCAAGATCATTAATATAAATCAAGAACAACAACGGCCCCAACACTGACCCCTGAGGAACCCCACTGGTAACATGCCCCCACTCAGATTTAATCCCATCTTCTCACCTTTTTCTTGGCCGTTACCTAATTTCGCAAATCCAGCTTTCGTTCATTTATTTATCCCTGGTCGAGCCTGGGACGGAGGGGTGGGGGGGAGCCCTCACTCCTGGCCTCGTTTAGGGTGTTTTAACATGTCTGCATTCTTCTCACTATTTCTCCTATTCCCCTTCATATTCTTTTTATTTAGCTATTCTTTTATACATATGCAAGATGTCTGGTGTATCATAGGTAACCTTGCTGCAGCTGACATCTGGAGGATTGTGTGCCATCCAGTACCCAATTCTCGCTGGAGGGTGTGTGACTGTATTTCTTCCATACATTTCAGATCGTGCGAAGAATGGCGAAACCCAATAAATACCCCTAGGTTCGCTATTCTGCCCTCTGGATGATCCACTCCCAGGTGCGCCCGCCCCCCCTCCCCCTCCAATTAACGGGTTCCAAGTGCCCCTGGATTTGCTTGGAAATGCCCAAACAAAAATTAGAGGTGCTTTCAGTTGTAAGAAAGAAGGGCATTACCCTTGATACACCTACACCCTATCTACCCCTTTCGGAGAATAGATGTAGAAAGAATGAAAAAGTGGGACAATTAAAAGAGGTGTAAAGGACGATCCGATAGAGAAAGAAAGAAAAGGGAAAGAGAAAGAAAAGGAGAGAGAAATAAAAAGAAAATAGAAAGAAAGAAAAAATAGAGAGGGTAAGGAAAAGGGAGTATGAATGTGTGTGTGAGAGGGAGAGCGTGTGTGAGAGATTGATAGTGAGTGTGTGTGTTTGTGAGAAAAAAGAGAAAGCGTGAATGTGTCAGAGAGAGTATGTAATAGTGTGAGAGGGTTTTTTTTTAGGGGGTCTATCTGGCGACTGCCTTCTCTGGCAAGAGTCGCTCTAATTACCTTACAGCTTAATGCTAAGCTAAAAAACAAAAACAAACAAACAAATCTGCAAAGGACCAAAAAATAAAATAAAAAAAGCAAGAAGGAAGTACTCTTCTGCTTCGGGGGGGGGGAACTGCCTCCCTCCGCCGCAGGAGCATGCGACCTACAAAAGAGTCAAATAAAATGGAGAAAGCATGGGGGAGAGAGAGACAGTGAGTGCTCGAAATATAAATAAAGGAGAAAAAGTGATTGTGTAAGAGAGAGTGTGTGTGTGTGTGTGTGTGTGTGAGAGAGAGAGAGAGAGAGAGAGAGATCAAGTGTAGATAGAGAGTATAAGAGTGGGTGAAAGTGAGTGTGGGAGAGTGTGAGTTGATGTCAGAGATAGTGAGTGTAGGAGAGTGTGCAGTACATGTGTGAAAGAGAGTGCGTATGAGAGGGAGTGTGTGAGTGAGTTTGGATAGGCGTGCCGCCCCGCGAGGTTGTAACATAACATAACATAATTTCACGGATGACAAAACCACAAGAAGGGCCTATCAAAGGTCATCCACCTCCGTCAAAACCCACCCACAAAAAGCCCCATCGCCAGGGTAAGACAAAATCAAAGTCCCCCACAATATAATATAACAGATGATAAAAGCCACAAGGGCTCATCATAGGTCATCCGAGTCAAACGGCCTCTTTTTTAAGGCACCCAAACTCCCAGGAAAACTACATCCAGAGGATTGTGGCAGTAACATTATTACGAGTGGTGTTCAATAAGTTCTCGGCCTAACCCAGAAGGAGCAAAAATAGGGCAAAGGTTCACTCAACTACTTTTATTTATTTTTCAACGTAATCGCCTTTGACATTGATTCATTTCTCAGGTCTCTTCTTCATTTGCGAAAATCCGCCCCTGAGGAATAATGGGTTGAATCCAACCAAAACCTCCATGACCTCTTTCTTGGTCTTCTCGTCATCAGCGAAAGAGAGATAGCCTGCAGCTGTTTCTTCATGTGTAGGAAAAGGGGAAAGTCTGAGAGTGCCAGATCGGAAGATTAAGGAGGATGGGGCAACAATTCGAAGCTGCAGGACACGAATTTGTTCATAGCCACCATGCTCTTATGTGCAGGCGCATTGACCCGCAAGACAAGAACACCTCGGGTCACTTTCCCTTGGCGTTTCTGAAGGAGAACCTCACGAAGTTTCCCAAGTAAATCTGCATAGTATGGTGCGTTAAAGGTGTAGCCATGATCAAAGAGGTCCACGAGGAGGACCCCTTCAGGGTCCCAAAATACTCACCATGACCTTCCGGGATGACTTCGTGACGTTGGAGAGGAAGGATGCTTCCCTTTCTTAGATTCGGCTTTGATTTCCGGATCGAAGTGAGGAACCCACGTTTCATCCTGGGTTGCGATTCGGGCCATGAATCCCCCAGATCCGCTCTCACGAAGGTCAACATCTCCGTTGAAGTCATTATCACGTTCTTCTTCTGCTCAGACGTAAGCATTCTTGGGACCCATCGGGAAGACACCTTGGAAAGGTTGAGGTGATCATGCAAGATGGTAACAATGGAATCATTATTTATACCCAGTTGAGAAGCAATGTATCGCACTGAGATTCGGCGATTATCCATGACCATGCTCTCCACCATGGCCAAAGTTTCCCTGGTGACTGCAGTTGACGGACCACCCTGCTTGAAGAGAGCATCCCAACGTTTGACAGTGGAATAAGATAGGTCACTGTTCCCTAGTGTCGTCTTCAACTCCTCATTAATCAACTGTGTCGCTTTCCCTTGAACTACAGAAAACTTGATCACAGCCCGCTGTTCAACTTCACTTATTTTGCCAGAAGGCGGCATCCGCACTGAGGAAAAGTCACCATTGAACTGAACCAGTGATTCCAGTGGGAATTTTTCAAAAAACCAAGAGTGTCAAGTAAATAAAACCAAGATGGACAAAAATAAACCAAGCATTTTAGATAACTAATAAAAATGCAGATTAAAAACAAATTGCCTTTTTTATAGTAAGCCTATATATTAAAATTATAAAAAAGAAGCAAAAAGGCAGTACTTACAATAAATATTTAGCATTTAATCTTCGTCAATATCTTCATGAATTGTTATCATTTCGTCTTCATTTTTAGCTTTTTTAGGCCGTCTTGCAAATCTTTTAATAGATTTTTATTAGGCTGCCAAGTTGTGCAAGAATTATTGTTTTTACTAACATGTTGTTTAGCCAAAATTCTATCTCTCGTAGTAGATACCTTCAGCTTATTGGTGTGCTTTGTTTTCCACCGTATTTACTTGAGAAAAGATTCTCTCCACACAGGCAGAAGAATGAGGCAGTGATGTCATGTTTGTCATGAAATCGGATAAAGTTAAATATTTGGGTTAATCTAAGCCATCCTTGATGTCACGTAATTTATACCAGAACTCTGGAATTTTCAAACTTTTGTTAATATTGTGTTGTTCTGTGGTCACCCGATAACTTCTATATTCGTCATCCAGATCATTCAGTTTGATTTCTGGCACGAGTGTTTTAAACTGAGATGCCAAACTTGAGATGGACATTGATGAATTCTGACCAAGGACAATCTTTGGATCCAAAACTTTTAACTTTGCTATTTTGCTGTTTTCACTGAATGAAAAGCGCTGTTTAATTTGGCCACACACTTCAATCAAAAATTTCAAACAATCGTTTTTAAATCTGATTTTGCATTCATGATCAACAAGGTGTTCTTCTTCTAAGAGAGACATTGTTCTACCTCCGAGATATAAATCTTCAGTCTGTTTGTGCACTGTTTTGTCTCTTGGATCAATATTGCATAGTTCCATTTAACTTAAGTACTCTTCCTGAACGAAAAAACTCAAAATAATCTTGTATTCAGCTGATACCATTGAGTGTAATTTATGCAGTCTAAATTATTCTGACTGGAATTCCAGGTTGAGAGCATCGACTTTACCCAATACATAATGAAGGAAGCAGAGCATATGCTTTGTTGTTCCACGGTTGATAAGTATCTCTTATATTCTCCTCGCTCCGTCTACTTTGTCGCTTTCTGATTCTGACTGAAAATATAGAACGAGAGCCTCTCATTGTTCCAAAATTCTGTAGATTACATTTTCTCTGGAAAGTCACCTTGTTTGTGCAAGTTTGGGACTCTTATGATTAACAATTTGAATGGCATCTTGAATAGTGACAAAATCATTTTGATGTTTGCTACTTCGGCAGAAATAAGATCTAATATCTTTAAGAAATGACTCTATGGCTGGCGCAAAGCGCAAAGTACGAAAAATGATTGCCAAAGATCCTAGTAATTTTTGAAATCTATTTTTTTTACCTAGCATCGTGGAAGTTATTACTAGTCTTGCTGCGCTCCCATTTTCTACCACAACTGTATCGAGAAGGGCATCTGTTACATCTAATTTACTCTCATCAAAGTAACGTATGACTATAGCTAAACTAAAACCTGTGTGATAGATGTATCAGTACTTTCGTCAATTATAACAGATTTTTTATTTTATTTTATTTCGACATATCTCGTTTAGTTATATTTTTTCATAATATGCAATGCCATCTTAGATTATATATGAGTTTTATCCTTTTATAATTAACATTTTTGGCATATCACTGTCAGGCTAAGCTTTTTTGACAAATTGCAAGGAGGTGATCTATATGAGAAAACGGGATGTGATGTTCAGCAAAATATGCTGCAAATAACATTTCTGCATTGGCATTTTTTTCAGATTCAGAGCTTGTTTTCTTTGCAAGAAAATGAGTAATACTGAATTTTGACGTAGCTGCTCCAAAGTTGCTTCCATCTTGTTCATCTCTCTTTAGCCATCCTTTAAATTCTTCCAGTTCAAGCCATTCATTTTTAAATGACTCGGTATACCATTTTTTTCTCTTTGGAGAATTTTCACTCATAATGAGAGATTCGAACTGTATTTCACTTCTTTTTTTAATCACGAAACCACGTCTTGCTGACAAAGATTTTCAGTATATTAATTTGAATTTTGAATATACCAATACCATTATGATGAAAATGATTGGAGTAGAAGGGAATATACACTAACTAGTGTTGCCAGATTTCTCCAGAGCTTCACGCCCATATTTTTATACGTTTCACGCGTCATAAGATGCTATGAAATCGCAAAAGTATCCCAAACCCACTTTCTTGATTTTATTATATTGTACTATCAAATTTACAAGAACAATAAGGCATAAACGATTTTTTTAAAATTCTCTGTTATACATATTAAAACGTTTACGCATATGCGGCAATGGGAGATCAGCGCAAGTTCGGAACATGTTTAGAAACGTTTTCGGACTTTATATTGCATCATAGCATCACTTGCATTATTACTCATTATCTTGGAATATTTATTGTTTAAAATATCACATATATAATTCATTTAAATATTATCGCTTAATTATGCAGTATTTTTTCTTTAATCTAAATCCGAATTCTAAGAAGCAGTTTATTTACATAAAGTCCAAAATCGAAAGAAAATTTGGTCAGGGATCAGTTATTTTGATCTAATGCATAAGGTTTATAAGTGGTTAATTATTCATAATAATTGCCTCTAATTTTCGTTCAGTTGAAAATACAAATTTAAAGGTTATCAATTTAGATGCATTGAAACGTCCTCTTTCCATTTCTAAATACATTTCTCATTAATATAGAACGAGTAAGTGAAAATAAAGTTTTAAAGAAAATCTAAAAAAACCCTTTTTGAAATCAGAATCGCCTTTTAAGCATTTCTTAAGATGCACCTATTGCAAAATTGAATATGTCAAAAATCTACGATTTGTTTCAAAATGTTTCGTCAGGAAAATACCAATGACCATTCCAAAAGGATTGGTTTCGAAGGAACTTTTCGGGTAACTTAAGGTGGTAACACTGCAATATACAAAAATATTTGACTGCCATACGATGATAAACCTATTTTATTATCATTTAGAAAAAGAATTTCTTGGAAATGACTAAAAAAACATTTCTTTGATTTCCTAGAAAATAAACCAATAAACCAAGATCTTGGCTTAAAAACCAAGGGCATCGCTGAACTGAACAAAATGCCAAGTGTTTCAAAGGTAAATGCGCTAAAAAGCGCCAAACTTGTGTTAAAACGCGCTAAAATAGGAAAGTTAAAGCAATACGTTAAAACTTAGAATCAATTTTACACAAATGAATGTAAAGCAATTTACCTTTAATTTACTCCGAATCCAAGATTTCTAAATCACTGCTCTCTTCCAAATCGTGATAGTCTTTGTCAACCTTTTCTTTGAGGTTGAGGCGTCATATGCATTGATCGTTCCACTTTTCCGCAAGATGTCATTTGGCAATTTATAATTGAAGCAGCATTTACCACTACGCTTTAGACCATATTTTATGGATAAAATTTCTTCAATGTTTTTAAATTCCTGCGGCTGCGCAATTTTGAATGAATAATGTTCATGACACTAAAGAGTCTATCCACATCGGCATTGGAATGCGGCAAAATAAGTAGTCTTAATGCTAAATCAGAGAGTTCTTTGAACGGAATTTCCCCCCCAGAATCCCCATACAAAGAAACTTCTACCAGAATGAAATGGCGTTCGAAACTTCAACCCAGGATACATTCCGGAGCTGGTTCAATTGAAAATCTATTTTAGTTCTGGTCTCATCATTTTCATAAAAATGCTTTGCAAGGTCGTTGCTTAATTTGCTGCACAAACTCAATGGCGAATTTAATGCATCTTTCACGTATTTCGTTTTCTGCTTTTTGAGGAAAGTTGCATTGCGAGATTTCATTTTCAAACTGATAACAGAGATAGGGTTTCGGGTCTATAAAATCCCGAAGACACTCATCATCTTGCTGAAGTTTTTTCCTCGTATTAAAATCATTGAAGTAATAGAATTTATCAGAAATTGGAGATCACTCAATAATTTCGTCGGATCTTGTATTTGCGCCTCAAAAATTTTATTAACCTTTTGAACTTGAGGAGGTATTTGTTTCAGAAACACCAGAAAAACAAAGCTTTTCTTGTCGTTGAACAAAGAATATAGAGTTTCAGCTGTAAAACATATTTCTTGATTCCTGGCTATACTGAAATGGAAACGCAATTCAACCCACTGTTCCAAAATTCTTGAAACAGTAACTTCTATTGAGAGCCATCTGGTCGTCTGGTCGGACTAGGCAAGACAAGCTTTAACGGTAAATTACCGTCGTTTATTGAGGCGAATAGCACCTTATGTTTTGCTTGACGGACAGAGGAATGCGAAAACCACTTATTAGTTTCCTTAATCCTGAAGTCTAAATGCCTACGTAAGCATTTGGCTGCAGCAGGAGACACTGCAAGTTGAAGAGAATGACAAATGCATTTGATCAGAGTCAAACGAAGAACTCCTCGTTTTAAGAGTGCAGAGACGACATTGTTGATTCCCGTCATGACGAAGGCGTTGTCTGTACCAAGTCCAACCAAGTTCTTTAAATCAAGGGAATGTTCTTTTACGCTTTCCTTAATTGCACTGCAAATTGCTTCAGCATTGCATTCATGCAATCCATCAAATCCAAGAAGGATACAATAATTTGTTTTTCAGTTTGAAAGAAATACCTGATAATAATACCTAAAAGTTTCGTGACAGATATATCATTAGACTCCTCTATAATTAGACTATATTTTCCATTTCTCAGATCTTCTTTTAATTCATTTCTAAAATAAGGTCCAACAACATTTCTCAGAATTTCTGTACATTTCGTTCGCTTTAGCATAATGTGTTTTGATTTTTCATTAAAGCATTATTTGCACAATTTAGTTAAATGATCTACAGTTTTTATCGAACAGTGCTGAACAATAAACATGGATATGCGCCCCTCTATTTCTTTATTAGTGTTCGCTTCAGCATTACTAATGAATGGTAATTTAATTTGTCTTTGAGAACTGAACGGGGATTCTGCCCTTTTATGCTTCGTGGTGCTGCGATGCCTTTCGATATCACTTAGTTTGGCTGTGATTGAACATTTGCAATATACACAAAAACACTTTGGTCTCCTTCAACTTTTTTAAGCCAACTTTCATTGTCTGGGTTTTGAAGCCATTCTATTCTGAAATATTTTTTATTCATTTTAAGGAGTATTGAATTAAAAACACAGCACTTGTTTTTGCCACTCGAAAAAATACTGCTCACTCAACACAATTGGCGGTAAAACTATCAGCGCTGGGAGTGGTGTTTTACATGCTCATTGATGGCATTCTCAGCCAGTTCAAAAACGTTTTTAAACGTAGCAAAAATATCAGGCATCGTAATATACTGTAAGTCAGGGGCCTGTATAAGAGTACAACATCTAGGAGGTAAATAGGAGCAATTTTGTACTAACGAACAAACTTTGGCAGCCCTGAAACAGATTTTACCTCGATGGAAAATGGATTATCAAATAAATCTAATCTAAAACTGCAAAAACGCGCTAAAATAGCGCGGCCGCGTCAAAAAAAAATAATTCGCGCTAAGCAATGCTAAAACGCGCCAAATCTAGCGAGCGCGTTTCGCGCTAAATTGGCAACACTGGCTGGGAGATGCCATCCCGTGCATTACCTGTTGGAACATGTATGAACGTTATCCAGCTGCAGCGGTTTCCTGTCTCCCCTCCTTAATGTTAGGCCGAGAACTCATTGAACAGTGAACACTGTGGTAGCCGGTACCATACCATCCACTCCATTGCGGGGGGCAGGTGAAAGTCTAATAGGTTTGGGTATTAAGTGTTGACGAGTAAATAATGAGATTTCAAGTTCCTATTTAGGTTTCTCTTTGTTGTTATATACATATATTGTTTTGTGGGGTTTAAAATGGCTAGTTATTGGTTGTTAGACGAAAGAGCTTGAGTCGATCCAAGCTCCGCCTTGAACATTGTATTCATTCATATTTTATTTTATTCTTCTTTCTCGCTCTGCTCAATGTTCATTGCCCACCCGATGAGCAGCTATTAAGATGTTGCAAGGTAATTAATCCAAGTCTCGATAGACTTCTAGGAAACCTTTAGTTTCCATGGTGGAATCAGGAGATAGCTAGAAAAATTTCAGAGAAGAAAAGGGCATACAAAAAATTACAGGTACAAAATAATATTCAAAATTTAAGTGATTATAGAATGGCTAGGAATGAGTTAAATAAGATTATAAAGAAGAACAAAAGGGTGTCAGAAATTAAATTAGCTCAGGATAGCAACAAAGATCCTAGAAAGTTCTTTAGTTACTATAAAATTAATAACAAGTCTGGCAGAGTTAAAATAGGACCTATCAATATCAAGGGGTTGTGAGAGAAACTGATGAGGAAATAGTTGAGGTACTAAATGGTCATTTTGCATCAGTATTTACAACGGAGAAACTAAATAGTCTTATGTATAGTATTCATAGGTCAGGGAAAGAGGTGTTTACTACCTTTAGTGTGGATTGGAGGAAGATAAAAGGACTAATAGGTGAGTTAGATGCTACCAAGGTCTCCGGCCCTGATAATATTCATTCTAGGATACTTAAAGAAGGGGTAGAAAGTATCTCAATAACTCTGGACAAGTTATATACTAGGTCATTGGAATATGGAGAAATACCCGATGATTGGAAGAGAGCGAATGTAGTCCCCATTTTAAAGAAGGGTAGTAAAGAGGATCCAAATAACTTTAGTCCGGTTAGCCTAACTCCTGTAGTCTGTAAAATTCTTGAGAAAGTAGTTAAAAAAGGGATTTGCCAACATCTAGAGAGGGAGGGGTTAATCAGCGATGCTCAGCATGGGTTTAGATCAGGTAGATCATGTTTGACTAACTTACTAGACTTTCTGGAGTTTGTAACAGATCAAGTAGATAAGGGAGAGAATGTAGATATAATTTACTTAGATTTTAGTAAAGCATTTGATAAGGTACCACACAGGAGACTAGTTCATAAATTAAAAATGATTGGGATATGTGGGGGTGTTTCAAATTGGATAGCTGAGTGGCTGAAAGACAGGAAGCAAAGGGTAGTGCTAAATGGTGTAAAGTCAGAGTGGAGGGATGTTATCAGTGGGGTTCCTCAGGGATCAGTTCTCGGTCCATTATTATTTGTCATCTATATAAACGATCTTTGGGAGGCAGTTAATAATAAAGTGTCAATTTTTGCGGATGATACCAAATTAGCAGCTGTAGTTAAAGATATTGATGATAATTTTAAAGTCCAGGGGGATTTAAATAAATTGTTATCCTGGGCACATAAATGGCAAATGACTTTCAACCTTGATAAGTGCAAAGTTATTAACATGGGGAAAGATAATAGAGAATTTAACTGTGAAATGGATGGGCATTGGCTGAGCTCAGTAGAGGATGAGAAAGATCTAGGAGTAGTAATAGATAAGTCATTAAGGTTTTCTAAGCAGTGTATTGAAGCAAGAAATAGGGCAAATAGAGTGCTGGGTTTTATTAAGAGAAATGTCAGTTACAAAAGTAAGGAGGTTATTCTTAAACTCTATGACTCTTATGTTAGGCCACATCTAGAGTACTGTATACAGGCATGGTCCCCACATTTTAGACACGATATTAACCTTCTCAAGTCAATGCTACGAAAGGCAACAAAGATTATTCCTTCCCTGAGGCACCTTGAATATATAGATAGACTGAGGGTATTAAATATGTTCTCGTTCGAAAGGAGGTGTGTGAGAGGGAATATGATTGAGCTGTTTAAAATTTTTTCTGCGATAGATAAATTGGATGTTAGCAAGTTTTTTGAGTTAGATGATGGAAATCGGACTAGAGGTCACCACTTGAAAATTAAAAAGCAAGGGTGTAGGTTGGATTTAAGAAAATATTTTTTCACCAATAGAGTGGTAGACTTCTGGAACAAATTGCCGCGGAGGGTAGTAGGTAGTCCAAATCTAAATGTATTTAAGAGTAGGTTGGATAAGTTTATGGGAAGGGAAGGTTGTGATGGTTCCTAAGTTTTGTATATATTAATATTGTTTGTATATATCTATAGCTGCATGATTTAGTTCTTGACAAGCCTTGATTGGTGATACCCTTGTTTCTGGATGCAATCCTCTGGATGTAGTTTTCCTGGGAGTGTGGGTGCCTTGAAAAAAAGGCCGTTTGACTCGGATGACCTATGATGAGCCCTTGTGGCATTTGTCATCTGTTATATTATATTGTGGGGGACTTTGATTTTGTCTTCCCCTGGCGATGGTGCTTTTTGTAGGTGGGTTTTGACGGAGGCGGATGACCTTTGATAGGCCCTTGTGGCCTTTGTCATCCGTGTAATTATGTTATGTTATGTTATGTTATGTTAAGGAATCGGCCTTCGCTTTCTTAGTCAACGAATGAGATTGAAATAAAACGTCTTTTCCTAATGGAAGAAAGATAAAAAGCCACGGGAAGGATCATGTCCTAGATTATCCACATAACTTAACCTAGGCTTAGTTAAGTTATCCGATAACCGCTGTTTTTTTTTGCGTTTTATTTCGGGATAGTGTAATTTGGAAGAGATTTACTTGTTTTCTTTACCAAGCTTCTCTTTTTTGTTCTCATGAGTTTGGTTGCTTCTGTTATTGGTTCATTTTTAATTTTCCTCCTGAGTAGTTTGCGAACGTTAGCTGTACGAGAGGAAACTTAAATATTAATGAAATGTTTCCTTTTGAAGCGTATTTAATCATTTCCTCCCTTCATTTGGTGTCATTCCTGTACAAGGCAACCATTTAATGAAATTATTAACCAGCGGACTGATAGGATTGGATGAGGGATAATTAGTTGTTAAAAGTCGCATCCGATCCAATCAAAATCATACAATAGGGCAGGGCTCGCCAAACCTTTTTCACAGTGGGCCAGATGATAACAGAGAATAACGAGCGCGGGCCGCATAACCATTTTGTTCAATACAATATAGACGAATACACAAAAAATAAGGACAACAAACATATTTATTTACCAATACACAAAAAACAAAGAACCAACATATTTATTTACCAATACACAAAATACACAAAAATAAAGACAACAAACATATTAATTTACCAAAAAGTTATCAAAGAAGCCGTCGTTAGCAATAAGATAGTGCTATCACACCCAGTGCGCAAATATCCGAGTACTGTAAAACGATCAAAAGGGTAAATAAATATAAATGTTACTTATTTCTCCTGACCTATAGTAAGAAAAAGTCTCGTAATGAAAGCACTACATATTCTCAATTTTTCTACCAGCCAGAGGGTTGGAGGTGGGGAAATAGGCGGAGGGATAAAGGAATGGTGGTGGGGGAATAGGTAGAGTGATAAAGGAGTAGGGTAGGAGGTGGGGGAATAGGAGGAGGGATAAATTTGGGGAGGGAATCAATAATATCTATAAGTGTTTAGAATTTTATACATTGATGAATATTCTACCCAAAAAGTTTTAGAAAAATAATAATTTTATGCAAAGTTGCAAGGCGCAAGTTATATGCACATAATTATATTTTAGCTCATTTGTGGCGGGCCGTAGTTTGGAGACCCCTGCAATAGGCGATGGGCAAATGGAGTCTCTATGTTTGTTTGTTTTTTAGAATATTTAACCCCTTCTTTCACCCTTTGTTCGGTCGAAACAGACTCGAAAAAGATAGTAGAAGATTTAAAAGAGGTGCAAAGAATGACCCAAGAGAGAGAAGCAGTTTCTATCTCGGGTCGGGTGGGCGCGGCGCTCCTCCAGGTTTCAGTTGTAGCAGGGGTTATTTCCCCTCCAACAACAACCCCCTTGCCGGCAGGTCGCTATGGGTGAATATTAGGGCCACCAAAACCCTGAAAGTAAGGATAGGAGAGTTTTATAGACCCCCGAACCTCTCCATTGAGATTGATTGAGGGAGAAAATAAACGAAGGGTGCAATTGCGGACCTTTTATCATTGGAGATTTCAATTTATTATCAGCTGCTTGGGAAAATTTTATTAGAAGCGGTGGGGGGGGAGGGTATAGTTAATCAGAGATTTATTGAATATTTTCAGGATAACTTCCTTGAACAACTAACTCGTGGAAACTATATACTGGACCTGGTCTTTAATCAGGAATTTTTAGTTGGGGATTTCTTTTTTAATTTTAGGAGCCCATCTGGTGGGGATACTAGGTAGTAGTGACCATTAGATAATTCGTTTAATTCCTGGTAATAAAGATAAGCCTTGTTGGGGATAATGTAAACAAAATCCCAATTTATAAAGGGAAATTATGACAGATTACGTAGCTTATCAGATTAAATTGACTCCGAGTTCAGAGATAGGAATCCTTGAGATGTGGGGTACCTTCTAGTAAGTTGTAAATATGGTAGATGCATCTTAGATAAGTTGCTTAGAAAAAGATAGGGGCTTTCAAAAATTACAAGAAAATAATACGCTGCCTAACCTAAAGGCAGCGTAGGAAATATATAAAAGATTTGAACAAGGTTATCATAGAGAGCTAAAGTTGTCTGAAATTAGGCTAGCACCGAATAGTAATAAAGATCCTAGAAAGTTGTTCTCAATGAGCATTCCATATCAGTGTTTACTAGAGAAGATTCGGTCAAATCTAATTCATATAATGACGGGACATGAGAAAATGGCTTAGATCTTTTAGATTTGTGGAGATATCAGATGCCTGGAAAAGATCTAATGAGTTCCAATCTTTAAAAAGGGAAGGAAGGATGATACTAATAACTAAGTCAGTAAGGTTAATCACAATAGTAGTTAAAGTACTTGAGAGCGTGGTTAAAAAGAGATAGCAAACAATTTAGAAAGTAGTAGTTTGTTTGTTGGGTGATAGCATGAATTTAGGTCAGGTAAATTATGCCTGATAAATCTGCTGAATTTTTTTAGAAGAATAATTAGATAAACTAAATGATGTCGTTTACCTTCGTTTTAGCAAGGTTCTTCTTACTAATGTTTCCCCTCGGAAACTAAGGCATAAATTGAGAATGTATGGAGTTTGTGGAAATGTTCTAAATTGAGTTGCAGTGGCTATGGAATAGAAAGCAAAGCGTAGTACTAAATGGAGAGGACCCGTCCCTAGTGCCCTCGGGCTCACCAGCGATTGTCATACTGACCTTTATGTATATTTGATTATCCGGTCGGGATCCACCATCGCCAAGGCAGGATGTCGAACTACTACTACTATTAAATGGAAAGAGATCGCAATGGATGGCTGTTATTATTGGGGTGCCTCATGGATCAGTTTTGGGTTAATTATTATTCTTGGTTTACATTAATGACCGAGAGGTGGGTGTTTAGAGCAAATGGCATTGTTTGCTGATGATACCAAGTACAGTGGTCATTAAGGTTCTCTATGCAGTGTTTAGAGCAGGGGCGGGCAACCTTTTGGGGCTAGTCTGAGTGACAAACGAAATCCCAAAGTGACCATATATATATATATATATATATATATATATATATATATATATATATATATATATATATATATATATGATATTTCTTGAGGTACTTTGATTATGTGGATAGGTTGAAATCACTTTTTGTTTTGTTTTTTTTATTTGAGGTGGTGATAAAGGTTGACATGATCCAGCTTTTCAAAATGTTTAGGGGTTTGATAAAATAGAAATAGAAAAGTACTTTGAAAATTAAAGAATCTAAATATAGGCTTGATTTGATGTAATATAATTTCACGAATAGTTTCGTGGATTCTTGGAATGGGGATAGCTTGTGGGTGTTGTAAATAGCTCTAGTTTGTCATCCTTCATATCAAAGCTAGATTAGTATATGAGGCAAGAGCATATTTAAAGAACCTGATTTGCTAGATATAAAGCAACCCGCATAGATTTCAATATTGAGCATGTTTAAACCAACTTTTTAAAACTGATATTTTTCATAAATATGTATAATAATGTGTATTTTGCTATTATATTTTAATATTTTGTTAATATGTTTGAATTACTTAGTATTTTACTAAATGTTATATTTTCTAAAATCTTAATTTTACAAATATTTCTAGTCTTCTTAAATGTATAACTATGTATTGTGTATTCATTATCGCTCTAAATAAGCAATATGGCTAAAAATAAAGAACTTACAAAAGTACAGATGGCACAAATCTAATTCTCCGTTGCCAAGGGTTACCACAAGTAGCCTCACTAAAAAATGATATCAAGAAAGAAGAGTAGTATCGAACGTCTTACAACATCAAAAAAAGACATCTACGAGAGACGGTCAATAAGTTTTGTGAATCGGTAGGGCAAAACAGAGGAAGGGGGATGGCTGTTTGTGGGGGTGTTAGGACAAGTTATGACAAGTCAGGACCTGCAGCCGCACGCTCCTGCCTCGTCTATTTAAGAAGCAGTAGCTGATCGCTGACGTCCTACGCCCAGGTAGCTAAGGCGGCCATCTCTGAGGTGGACGCCAAGAAAACTTACCTCAAAATCGAAAACGAGGGCTCCACCAAAATAATGACGTGCATCCTTCATGCGCACGTCATGAACTTGGCTCGCCCGGGCACATTTGCAACGGTTCTAAACCAAATGTTGGCGAAAAACGGTATGGAACAAATGTGGTTCCCGGACAACCCCCCCCCCCCCCTCAGGGGACGTGCTGCATCTGCAGATGACCCCGAAGAAACAGAAATCAGCAACTACAGCACAAACTGAAACCATCAAGAAAAGTAACAAGAAAGTACGTAAGGTAGCAGTCGAGGCGACAACTCCTGCTCCCACCCAAAGCAAAACAGAATCGGCGGCAGATAATAACTCTGACAATAGCAGTTCTTCGGAATCATCAGATTCCTCAGACACGGAAACACCCAAACCCCAGGAAAAGAAGGAACAGTAGAAGAGAGTGAAGAAGATACGGGCGAATTATATTAACCTGAGAATATACGCCTGTGAACAATTCCCCTTCCCGGAGGAGATGGAAACCAGGAGTATATTCCAGGGTATAAGGTCAAAGATCTACAAATGGGAATATGACTCCGAGATAGACCCTGAAACAGTGGAGGAGGCCCTGCTCGCGCAAAATGTGATTCTACATTACAGCACATGCGAGCAAATCTCGAACGCTGAGTTTAGGAAGAAGAAGAACGGGAGAAAAAAGAACGTCACCCAGAAACACTAAGTGACAGAAGATGGAGAGAGTAAGCAACAGAATGAGGATTCTGACACTCAACGTGAATGGATGGGAGGAGAAAGCCATGGAATATGGTAACATATTCCGTGTGCTCGACCCCGACATCATTCTCATCACAGAGCACGGTATCGACACTACAGCTGGTTGCATTAAAATACCGGGCTACAGAGTGATCATGAAGAACCATTCCCAGGAAAGGTTTGATGGTGCTGCAATAGCTGTCAAGAGGAACATCTTTAAACAACTTCCAGAACTCGATGAGTCCTTCGTGGCAATCGAGGTACACACCCTGGTAGGAGACCTCGTGATAGCTGCAGCATATCAACCCCCTCGACGAACATATCTCCCGTTATGCAACTTCTACACACTGTTCGGGCACCGCAGAATGGCATTCTTAGGGGGAGACCTCAATGCCAGATGCCGTGCGGCGGGCTATGGTAGCACCAACGATAGAGGCCGAAACTTGGAATTGATTATGGGAAGAAAAAACATCCAAAGGATAGGGCCGGATTTTCCGACCTATATCACTTCCAGATCAGCAACCAAGCCTGACATAATCCTAACAAGTGAAGGCTTCCCTTTCAACTACCATAGTGAGCCAGGCCCAGCAGTCCCTAGTGATCACATAGCGATTCTCACAACAGTATCTCTCGCACCAATCCAGCTCCCAGCCCCTCTCCGGAAAAACTACGCCTTGGCCAACTGGGATCGTTACAAGCAACGACTCAGTGACTATGCGCCAGCTGACCTCAGCACGGCGTCGTTAGAGGAGATTGACAAGGAGTTGGAGAGGATAACAACGTCCATACTAAACGCGGACCGCGAGAGCATACCCGTAACACGGTATAAAACACCTCCTCAGCCCAGATGGACAGGGGAGATGAGAGATATCGCTTGCGTTCACAGGGAAGTGTATGAAGAAGTACGACTGGAGGGTCCCAGCCGGGAAAGGAGCTTGCTGCTTCGACGCCTAAGCTCAGAGCTTAGAGAGGCCATCAACCTCCAACAGGCGGAAATTTGGAACAACCTGATAGCCAAAGTCGACAGCGAACTTAGCCCGGCGAAGTTCTGGCGCCAAGTCCAGAACTTAAAAGGACTTACACCAAGACCAAAAGCTCGGATAAAGGAGAACGGAAACTACATAGAGAACCCGGTGGTTCTTGATGACATGTTCAGGAACTTCTGGAAAAACGTTTTCAGGATTACCCCTGAGGAAAACGTTGAGTTCGACCAGGAATTCGAAGGCCAACTGATTGAACAACTAATTCAGGAAAGGCATCGCACACACCCACTACATCAAGTCAACGAAGGCAGGGAGATGGAGGGTCATGGACGTCCCATAACATCAGAAGACGTCATGGCCACTGTGAAAGCCTTTCGACAAAAGGCACCAGGCTGGACGGGTATCACCAGAAACAACTTGGTTAACGCCCCACAGCAGATCATTCAGGGAATCGTTAACATCTACAACGCTTCCCTGAACACGGGCTACTTCCCGGAAGGTTTTAAGTTTTGCTAAGGTGATCTTCATACCCAAGGGAGGTAAACCCCCTGATCAACTGGTAAATTACAGGCCAATCGCCCTGCTGGAGTTCGTTGCGAAAGTCTACGAGAGACTCCTAGCTGACAGGCTTCAAGAACAACTAGCCGAGCTGGGAGCCCACAACCCTCAGCAGCACGGGTTCCGCAAGGGACGAGGAACGGAAACAGCCCTCGCCCTCCTTGCGGAGAAACTCGCTTGCAGTAAAGCTGAGAGGAGGTACGTAGACGTGGTGCTGCTTGATGTAAAGAAGGCCTTCGATAAGGTTTGGCTGAGAGGATTGCAGTACAAGATCCTCAACCTCCAGCTTAACCCACTCCTGGAAAGGATCCTTTGCAACTATGTCTCCGATAGGAGAGCCCGAATTGAAATTGAGGGCTGCAAAGGACCCGAATTCGAACTCGAGGCTGGAGTTCCACAAGGCAGCTGTCTCAGCCCTCTGCTGTACCTCGTGTACACGATTGACCTGCCTGCTCCAGTGAGGTACGACTCGATGTATCTGCAATACGCAGACGACATCACCCAAATCGTCCTCAGTCCATTCAGGAACTCTCGAAGTCAGGCGAGGGCGACAGCTGTCGAAATTGAGAATATCAATAGATATGAGAGAAAGTGGAAAATTAAGACCAACCGCCAGAAGTTCACTATCATTCCAATGAACCGCCGTAAAGTAGACGACGTCATCGTCAATAATGAGATCTATCCGTACTCCAACGATGGTATAGTCCTGGGCTTACGACTCTTCAAATCGGGATACAAGACACACTTAAATACCAGAGTCTCCCTAGCCAAACGAGAGCTGAGGAAACTTTACCGTTTCCGAGGCCTCAGCGTGCCAAATATCAAAAAGCTGTACTTGGCCTTGGTACGCTCAGTCCTAGTGTACCCGGCCGTGATCACGCAGATGGCAAGCTGTACCTCTCTCAGAATGATGCAGAGGGTACAGAATAAAGCCACGCTGCTGATTACTGGCACGCGAAGGATCGACCATATCCGGCAAACGATTCTACACCAAAGAATCGGTTTAAAGCCGATCAATACGGAGATCCAAAGGCTAGGGAGAAAGACTTGGGACAAGATTGACCAAGCAATACTCCCGAACATCAATCTAAATATGAATATACGTGCAAACCGTAGACGCGCTATAGCCAGAACTGCTTTGTTCCCTAGCAGTAGAGCCTGCGCAAGAGAAGAGGTACAACCTATATTTACGTAGTTGTAGTCCACTACTCCGGTGCACTATGACTAAGACTTCTGAACTCTACAAATTAATCAAACTTAACTAATCCAACAGTTCAATGATTATTAAAAATAACGTGGAAAAATGAGGCGAAGTGCCCACAATATAGATTCCCCCCCCCCTTCCCCTCCCCACCCCAACTCAACATAGCATAAAGTTAAGAATTAAACATACTTTAAATACAAAAGAGGCGAAGTGCCCAATCAAATAACCATAAAATAAATATTGATTATCAACTCAAAATAAAAAGAGGCGAAGTGCCCAACTCCCAATCCCCACTAGTAAGAATAACCAAATAAATTATAAATAAACAATAAACGATAAACAATTAAAATACAATAATTAATTAATACACGTTAAAAAGAGGCGAAGTGCCCAAAGATAATAGACAATCTAATACTCAAAACTTGAGATTCAGCATGAGAGAACCTTGAAAGGCTTGAATGCTTCAACGATATGACAGAGGATAAACAAATAGAAACAAATATATATTATTACGGAGGAAACTGGCTGTCAAAGACAGCCAGCTACTTATTGACGGTGGAATTTTACAATAAGAATTACATAAGAAGAACGCTAGTGATGCCCTAACACCAGGGCAAACTAGGAAACTTATTCACACCTTTATATACCTACCACACAATTTCATCACTTTAACCTAATGTAATGTAATGTAATGCTGATCGTCAGTCACAAATTTTTCAACAATGGAGAAGGTTGAGCACCGCGCAGTGATCAAATTTTTGACTAAGGAAGGCAAGAATGCAAAAGAGATCCATGAACGCATGGTTGCAGTGTACATCGACACCGCCCCTTTCTATGCAACCATTGCTCGCTGAAATAGGAAGTTCCGCCATGGTCGTGGGTCCCTTGAAGATGACCCCCGTCCAGAACGCCCGTCAGACGTGACCAACGAGGACAATGTGGCCCGTGTGGAGAGAATGATCCTCGAAAATCGACGGGTGAAGGTCGAAGAAATCGAGCGAAAACTTGGAATATCACATGGAAGTGTTACCTTGGCTATGACCAAGGTCTCTGCCCGTTGGGTCCCTAGAAACCTCACGTCCCATGATCAACTTCAACGTCTTCAAAGTCCACAAGGCCAGAGTTGCACAAGCGGCCCTGCGCGAGTGTGGATTCGAAGAGCTCAACCATCCCCCCTACAGTCTGGCCCCCTAGCAACTACTTTTTATTCCGCCAGCTCAAGGCTGCACTGCGTGGACGCCGGTTTGGGGACGATGAAGATGTCCATCTCGTTGTCTAGGAGTGGATTGAACAGCAGTCGGGAGATTTCTGGTTGTCGGGAATTCGAAGCCTCAGGGACAAGGGGCGTAAGTGCACTGAAGTCGAGGGTAGTTATATTAAAAAATAATAAAACACTTTTCATCATATCTCGTTTCCTTATATCCGAATTGCAAAACGGCTTCTAAACTTGCTGGGGAGATCCAATGAAGATTCAAGTTAAAAAATATCACCCAGAACAGTTAGAAGGAGACTCAAAGATCAAGGGCTAAGTGATGCAAGACAAGAAAGAAGTCCTAGTTACCTGAGATAATAAAACAACGCCCCTCTCCCCGTTTAAATGAGCCAAAGATCACAAACTTGGACACATGAAAGATTGTCAAAAGTTATTTGGCTAGATGAAAGTAATAATCAGGTATGTAAGAAAGATAGGTCTAGAAGTGCTGAAAATCTGCAAAATTCTTACAAAAAAGTTAAAATTTTAAATCGTTTTCCTCCAAGATATTACTTAAAGACAAAAGCTTTGAGAGAGAACGACTAATTTATTCACAAATGCATCACCAGTTTCAGACAATCACGCTCCATCCTTCAGCCTTAGAAAGACTGACAAAATATTACCTCAACACATTTCTTATATAGAAAATGAGAGATAAAAAAGAAAATAACTAAAATAACTTCAAACAAGACAAGAGAGAGAAAGATAAAAGAGTCAGAGACAGAGAGCGAACCACACTCACAAAAAACAAAACATGGAGACACTATTTATAAGGAGGAACTGACTCCTCTTAGGGTTCAGGTGATACCTATTTGGGATGCGATGAGCGCCCTAACCACGGCATTAAATTTGAAACTTCCTTCCCACAGATTAAAGTGAGGGCGATAATCGATTAGTGCGGATTCATCTACTTGTCGCTTAACCCCAATATTTGATATACATACGAGTATATAGGAATTCCGTTCTATCACAATCGACACTGTGGTTGGTTGCACACATGTGTTTAAAGAGTGCATTGGATCTGTTCCCCGTGTGTACAGAATATCTGAGATATGCTTCGTACATTTTGTCCTATGTACTTTATTAGGGTGGGGGGCTTATTCTGGATTAGTTCATTTTTGACGAAGTTAAGAAAGTTAAAGACTATCTTAATTAGAATCTTTTAATTGACTATTAATCGGTTTGAGGATGGGGGGGGCTGCAATGCGAAGGGATGAAGCTCATCCAAAACTGCTATTGTCTTTCCACACAATTTGCCACATAATATTTTCTCAACAGTTAGTTATACATTTTCTCTCAATTTTGGGCGTGGCTGTAAACATTGAAACCAAGAAAAGGACAACCATTTTTATATACTTATTTTCATATTCCTTAAATATTAAGTGGCTCACTCATTTTGGAATTATGGCAGCTTCTTTGTTTGATATGGTGTGTGGACATGCCCTGGTGCCTACCAACCACTGCACACACACACACACACACACACACACACACACACACACACACACACACACACACACACACACACACACACACACACACACACACCCACTGCCTTTTTAGGCAAAGGCTCGAGGGAGGATACCTCGATCACAAACCAGGATCGGGAGTGCCTGTTGGTGAGCACCAACAGACCCGTGTCTCTGAAGCTCCCAGCAGCCGAGGATGAAGCCTGGTCGTCTTGAGCCTCTCCTGCCACCAGGGTCCTTGTCCCCTCGGTAAAGATACGGGTCCGGAGACCACACATTCCTACCCGTTTACCCCCCCCCCTCCGTCTCTGGTATCTTTTCTTCAGAGGTTGTTCCCAGAGAGGCTCTGGCCTTCTCGTGGCGGGGGGGGGGGGGGTCAGCCCATGGTCCCTTAGAGGTCCCTTAGAGGTCCCATGGTGCTGCCAACAAGACTTTTAACATGCCCCTCTGTCACTAATGCAATTCTGTAGGTAGACTCAATTCATTCATACCTTTTGTCAGTGGTTTCAATGGCTAGCCATAAACCAAAAACCTCCCGTTCTCGTAAGGGTTCTCGTGCCAAACATTCCTTAACTCCTCTTTCAACCTTCCTTCGCTCGTTGGCCCCGTAAGGGGCACGGCGATTTGCTCTCCTGGCCGCCGTGCTGATGGGACTCAGCACCCCGTCTGACCCCAGCTTAGCCTCTTCTCCTTCCTTCAGACACTTGTGTTTCCTCACTTTTCATACAACCTCTCCCACAATTTTCTCTGCTCAGCCTCTAATTTCACAGGGTAGATGCTGACCTCAGCCAACCGTCCTGGATCGGGGCTGAGGGGGAGGGGGGGGCCACAATGTTCCCTAACCCCTGAGCTCCGGTTCAGGGTGGTGGGTTTTTAACAACCTGCTTCATGCCCACCCATACCTTCCTCACATCCCCTTTCCTTCTCACTTCATCTATTTTTTTACGCCGTGCCCAAGGTGGAGCCGCCATGCCGAAGGGCTGCCAGGTCACCAGGCGGGAAGGTTGACCTTAAATGGCGGCACCTGGCTCTGCCAGGCCCGTACGTACCCCTCGCATAGCGGGCTACTGTGAGGGGTGATGAGTGTTTGCTTCCCGTAAGAAAACGAGGGTCACCATGCCCATGAATGAAAACCTAACAAAACTAAAATCTCGACCCATTTTCCCTGTAAGACCAACGGAACCGCTCTCAGGCAGCTCCACGGAGAAAATGGAGTTCACCCCCCTTGTGGTTTCCAAGGGGACCCTCCATAACTTTTAAACCGGGTGTAGGGGACTCCCCCTCACCCACTTCTCTGGAGATGCTTTCGGGCACCTCCCTCTTCCCAGCGTCACTCCCCCCTTTTCTTTCCAACTGGACTGCCAAGAAAGCCAGCAGGCAGCCCATAGCCGACTGCTCACCATTGAAGCGGCTCGGTAGGGTAAACTTCCTTAGGGGGAGAGGGAACCCAGGCCCCATCAGTCGCTTCCCTCAAAAGGACTGCTCGCTAGAATTTTAAACCTAGCGGGGGTCAAAGCCTGTGCCTTCTCTGACATGACTAATGATGCTGCTGCCAATAAGAAATGTGATATCATGGATGGGGGGGCAACTGGAGTCTCCCCTCCTGAGATAGATATGGTCCTTGAGGCAACCCAGCCTCAAACAGTAGGGCCTTCCATGGGAGCGAATCAGGGCTCTGCGCCAAGCACCGACCTCGAGTCCGCCCCCATGCAAGGTCCGCCTCAAACGGCTAGGTTTTCCAAGGCAGTACAAGGAGGCGGAGGGATCTCCTCCGACCGGTGCCCTTGCGACTGCCAGTCCATCTGGCCTTTTTACCTTGCGGCTGAGGGGAGAAGCGGGTTCATTCCCCGCCCTCCTCCTAAAAAGAAGAAGAAAAAAAGACTAAAAAGACTCGGGGCTCCTCTCCATCTGCGGGGCCTGCGGTACGGATGGGTCTGCTGCTTCGTTAAGCGACCAAGCCAAGATTGGCACAACCGGCCTCTCTGCCCCCCGGGTGCGGAGCCCCTGACTAAGACCAAAAGGGCGCAAGGTGGAGCCTCGATGAAATCGGTGCCCGCTTCAAACGCTTATTAGTTATTCGATCCACTGATGGCACCATGTTGGCCAAGGGCAACATGATCCATCAGAGGAGAGCTTTAGCTAGGGTAATTGGTAGAGAGCCGAAGGTGACCCGTTTCTCGGACGGGAGCCTTCTGGCGAATGTGGCGGATCCCGCCGAGGCGGCCAAGATAAATACTCTTCGGACACTTGATGGTACCCCGGTGAGAGTGATACCGCACTCTACCATGACCTTTGTGAAAGGAGTAGTTTATGCGAGGGAACTCGTTGACTAATCCATAGAGCTGGCTAACCATGGGGCGGTCAAGGTCGAACGTGTGATGAGAAAGCAGGGAGGGGCCTCGAGACCCACCGCGTGAAGGAATTTGTGCCACTGCCGCGAGGTGCTATTACTGTCACCCACCGCTTCGGCCATACGAATTGCTCATGTAGACGTACATAGTCGGGGTCACCCGAAGTATGTGTAAATTGCTCCAAGGCCGCACACGATAAGTCCAAATCGTGTGTGGCCAACTGTGTCAATTGCGGAGAGCCGCACCCCGCTTCTTCGAAGCATGTGGTGCATAACTCCCTGAGAAAGAAATCCTGGCCGTTCAGGCCCAGGATCGACTCTTATTCCGCGAGGCTAAGGACTTGGTCCTGGCACGCCCGGCTCTGCCTGGCACGTCTTACGCTTCAATGGTTAGAAAGACACCCTGTGTTCCTGGCCCATCCAGGCCAACGAGCACGGTTGTTTCCGCGCCCATTCGGAGCCCTTCTGCGGGTTCTACTCAACCCGGGCGCTTCCCTGGTAAAGCTGGCGTCTAAAAGGTTTCACACCCAGCCCCTGCTAAATTAGAGCTCCCCCCCTTCCCCCAGCGTGACGCGCCTCCACCGAGTTGTTAGACTCGCAGGAGGCAACACCCCTGAAGTTGGTCGCCAGGCCATCTTCCGGGGTTCCTAAAGCTGAACCGCGAAAGGAGCTTCGGCTCCTTCGACCAGGTCTAGGCCTGGAGGGCATATTCCTTCAATGGAATTGCTGTGGACTCCAGGCCAACTGGAACGAGCAGCGGATGTTCGTCTCGTCTCGTTCTCCGGTGGCTATTTTTCCTGCAAGAGACCATGCTAGGCGCGTGCCCCATGCCCGCTCTCCCGGGGTATAAGGGTTTTGCCACTCCACCACCACGAGATGGGGGCTGGGCTGGGGGATGCGCGGTTTACACCCGGCATGATGTCTCCGTTCTTCTTTTCACTTTAGATACCTCCTTTCAGGCAGTGGTTGTGCAGCTTCACGTGGATAGGAGGTATACTATTATTTCTGCGTACATTCCACCGTCAGCTGACTTCTACGCGGGGGACTTCCGCCGTGTCGTGGCATGGTTGCCGAGGCCCTTTCTCTTTCTTGGAGATCTGAACGGCAGACATCCTCTCTGGGGAGATTACTCAATAAATCCCAGGGGACAAGTCCTTGCCGATCTGATCGAAGAGCTTGAGATGGGTGTCCTAAACGTGGATGAGTTTACGCATCACTGTCCCGAGAACCGCTTCATTTTCTTGCCTTGACCAATCTTTGTGCTCTTCGGATGCACAGCCTGATTTTGATTGGGGGCGGTGGTCGATGACCTCCATAGTAGTGATCACTTTCCCATTCAAATATCATTTTCAAGGCAACTACCGCCTGAGAGCCCACCTCGGTGGTGCTTGGCGCGGGCGCGGTGCCCTGCATTTGTGGAAATAACTGAATTCTCTATCTCAGTCGAGGAGTTTAGGTCGGTAAATGAGGCCGTTGAGTTCTTCTCCGGCAGCCATATCACCGCGGGGTTGACTACTATTCCCAGAACGTCTGGCCGTTTTGTACGCCGACCACTCCCGTGGTTGTCGGCCGAATGTGAGACTGCCCTCAAACAGAAGCGTTATGCCCACATGCGCTATAAGCGCCGCCCGCACGATTTCACTGTCGGTGAATTTCGTCGGGTTAGGGCTAGGTTCCGGTATATTCCGAAGCATGCCCGCCGCTCTTCTTGGCGGGCATACGTGTCTTCACTTAACGGGAAGACCCCTCTAGAAGAGGTGTGGAAGTGAGTGAAAAGGATTCGTGGCAAGTTCTCGCAGGACCCCCCTCCCGTTCTCTAGGAGAATGGGACCACAATCTCGGCACCCGCGTCTCTGGCGAAGTCCTTCGCGACCACTTTCTCCGCATTCTCTAGCCGGGATGCTGCTTCGCCAGCATTCAATGCCCGTCAGAGGTGGAGAACTCTTCAACGACAGGTTTACTGTTTGTGAGTTGCGTTCCGCTCTTGCTTCGTGCGCGGACACAGCCCATGGTCCGAACGATGTAACATACGCCATGCTTCGACACCTGGGTGACCGAGGCATGGTTTTTCTCTTAGATTTGTTCAACAGGATCTGGATGGAGGGTCTCCTTCCAGAATCCTGGCGAATCAATCTACTCCGGCCGGTTTCCGCCCAATCTCTCTAACCTCTTGCGTGTGTAAGTTGATGGAGAAATTGGTAAATGCTAGATAGCCTTTTTTCTGGACAGCGGAGGCCATCTGTCTTCTGCAGAGTGTGGCTTCCGCAAGTTCCATTCCACGTCGGATGCTCTGCTCCGACTGGAAAATGCCGTCTGCAAAGCCTTCCTTCGTAGAAAGCACTACGGCACGGTGTTTTTTTCGATCTAGAGAAGGCCTATGATACCGCATGGCGATACGGTATCATGGAGACTCTCCAAGATGGAGGCGATGTGACGCTTCCCAATGTTTATATCTGAATTTTTGCGAGATCGTCGATTCCGTGTACGGGTGGGGGGGAGACCTCTCCGGCCCAATGGAGCAGGAAGAGAGTTTTCCGAAAGGAAGCGTCCTCAGTGTCGCTTCTTGCTCTGAGCATCAACGGTATCACCTCGGTTTTGCCGGAATATGTTCTGGCTACGCTCTACATAGACGACCTTTCGATCTCTTTTGGCGCAGCCCAGATGCCAACTCTGGATTTTCGACTCTAACAGGCATTGAACCGCGTCTCTCACTATGCCGAAGCGCACAGGTTTCGGTTTTCCTTCGCCAAGACTAAGGTGGTGCACTTCTGCCGCCATCCACGGTTCCACCCAGACCCAGACTTGTTTCTGAATGGGGTACGCCTGGAAGTGATTGAATCGCACCGTTTCCTTGGTCTTGTATTTGACCGACTCCTCACCTGGGTGTCTCATATTCGCAGCCTTAGGGTCTCTTGTCTCCGCGCCATGGATATTCTCTGTTCCGGACGTTCAGCTCTTGGGGCGCTCTTGGAGCACTGATAGGGCCACTGCCTTACTTTTTTATCGATCCTTTGCTCGTTCGAAGCTCGACTACGGCTGCGAGTTTAATGCATCCGCAGCCGAGCGTGTATTGCGGAAGATGGACTCGATCCACCACACTGGCCTTCGCCTGGCGACCGGTACCTTCCGCACTTCCTCCATTGAGAGCCTACTAGTCGATTCTGGGGAGATGCCACTCGCTTCACGCCGTGTACAGTGCATCATTCGCCTGTACGCGCGATCCCGGTGCCTCCCTCAGTCGCCAACAGCTCTCACTGCATTCGCAGCTGATTTCGACGGTGCCTATGCCGTGGAGAGACGCCAGTCATACCCTAAGCCCTTTGGGTTTAGAGCCAGGAAACTTCTTGAGAGATAGGTATAGCTCTCGGGCCGGTGGTGCCCCTGGTTCTGCCCAGGACGCCACCCTGTAGGGTACCACATTTGGCTATTTGTCGCCATGCCTGTGCTCCCAAAGCTTGTACTGCGCCGGGAGTATTGCGTTCGACCTTTTTGGAGCACACCTCGTGTCACGCTGAAACCGTGCCAGTGTATACGGATGGCTCCAAGTCCCAAGAGGGGGTCGGCTTCCACGCCGTATCCCCTCTGTTTGAAGTCAGTGGGGCTCTGCCAGGCGCTGCGTCTGTCTTCACGGCCTAGCTGGTGGCAATACACCACTCGGTACGGGAGATTACGCTACGTGCCCGGTTCGGAGACCTGATTGTGATCTATAGCGACTCACAAAGCGCCCTGAGTACTCTCGGGGCATTGGAATCTCAGCATCCCCTGGTTCGCGATATTCGTGACGCCACGGTTTTGGCACGCCGGGCGGATGTCGAGATTATCTTCTTCTGGGTTCCTGGATATGTAGGAATTGCATGGAATGAGCGCGCCGATGAGGGCACCAAAGAGTCCGCTAGCACCGGTCGACCGGACCAGCGTTTCGCTCTTCCTCACACCGACTACATGGCAGGAATACGGGCAGCTTGGCAAAGAAGATGGGAGACGATCCAGGGAAATTAAAGTTGCGTCCCATTGCGCCGCGACTGTTCCCATGGACCTATCCCCCAATGCAGCGACGGTGGAGGTCGCTTTCTGTCGTCTCCGAATCGGGCACACTCGTGTGACGCATCGCCATTTGATGGAGCGCTCGCCTGCGCCCTATGTGACGACTGCGTCATCCCTCAGACTGTTCAGCACGTTCTTGTCGAATGTCCCAGTCTGGGTGATCTTCGCGCACGTTACCTGTACCGGTGCCGGGATTGGTGGGGTCGCTACCGCCTGTCCCTTGTACTCGGGACTGGTTCGTGCACCCTCACCTGTGGACTTTTATAGACTTTTTGGAGGAGGCCGGTCTTCTCCCCGTTATTTAATATTCGACTATGGATCGCGGTCTTCTTCGGCGGGAGAGGGCGGGTCTTTCCCCGTCGACGGAGCTCGCTCTATATTTTTTCAATTTGTTTGTTTTTCTTTTGCTTTCTGTTTGTATTTTTGTTTTGTTTTTAATTTGGCTTTTAATATAGCCTAGATTTAGGCTAGCTTGAGTACGGTGACTTATGCCCTAGAAGGTATTCGCCAGATGAGATATTAAAAATAACAAAAAAAAACTTACACAATTCCTTCGAGAATGACACTGCCGCTAGCAGTGTCAGCCCATACGATACGGCTTTTCTATCTTACAAATCAAAGGAAGAGTCATTCTCTCAACTTCACAACAAAATCTAACCTTCCATATAACGTTCTATTCAGCATCTATTGCAGATCTACTTCCCCTGGCCTTGACGAGATCCATTTCGATATGATTCGGCACCTACATTCACACTCTATGCTCTTCTTACTTGATTTGTACAACCTTATATGCTGAAGTGTTTTTACCCCTCAGCATGGCACATTGGGATCATCCTTCCCTTTGTCAAACCGGGCAGGGACGTGTTGGACGCAGATCGCTACCGCCCTATAGCTCTCACCAGCTGTTTGAGTAAGTTGCTGGAAAAAATGCTGTTGGAGCGCCTAAATTGGTTCCTAGAAACCAATCACCTTCTCTCTCCATTTCAATGTGGCTTCCGCAAAGGTCATAATACCCTTGACCTACTAGTACATTTTGAGGGATCGGTCCGGAAATCTTTCTCATTAAAGCACCGAGTCCTGGCTATATTTTTCGATATTGAGAAAGCCTACGACACAACATGGAGATACGGCATCTTGAAGCAGCTATACGTCTGGGGGATGAGAGGCCTTTTACTGTCACTTATTCTAAGTTTTTTAGCATATCGATCCTTCAAGGTACGTGTTGGAGACGCATACTCTGACCTGCAACCCCAAGAGGAGGGAGTTCCTCAGGGCAGTGTTTAAACTGTTTTTTTGTTTATAATTGCCATCAATGATATTATTTCACCTCTCCTAGAGGGTGTATCGGCAACTCTGTTTGTCGATGATTTGGCACTATATTGTTCCTCAAATCGCCTTTCTTCAGCAATGCGTCGGCTACAACTGGCGGTCGATACTGTCTCCCAAAGAGCACATCTTAGGGGATTCCGCCTTTCCACGAACAAAACTAAATCAATGTATTTCCACCGGGGCAGAGGGGTTCTTGTTCCGCCATCTATCTTCCTTCAAGGCGAAGATGTAGAGTTCGTCTCCGAGTTTTGGTTTCTTGGTGTAACTCTCGATCCAAAGTTATCCTGGTTACCACACTTACGCCGACTTCGAATGGGCTGTCTGCGAGCTCTAGACATTTGGAAAGTCCTCTCACACACTTCGTGGGGCAACGACCGACAAACATTCTGGACATTATACACAGCTCTCGTCCAATCTAAATTAGATTATGGCTATGAAATTTACTCATCGGCTTCCCATTCGGCCCTTAAAATGCTGAACCCCATTCTTAACCTCGGAGTTCGCCTTTCCAGTGGAGCCTTCCGTACTTCTGCTGTCAACAGCCTTTACTGCGAGAGTGGGGTTACCCCCCTTTGCCTTACCATAGACTTCAAATCTACATGCGATACCTCTGCCGAGTGCAGTAAGCCCCTGTATCAGAGGTCTACAGATGCCTGTATGCTGCCGAATCAACGGCGGCATATGATAAGTTGCCATCTTTACTCCGCCCCTTGAACCTTCGCATAGGGGATCATCTCTCTGACCTGGGTGCTCCAAGGGCCCTTACCATTGCATCTTTACTGACCCCTAGTTGGCGTGCTCCTCTCCACACAGTATGTACCAACATGTGGAGCCTGGAGAAGTCTTCCATGGACCCTCGCATCATCAAGAGCCTGTTCTTAGAGCATCTCCAGGCATTCGACCTCACACAAACAATGCTGCCCATTATACACGGATGGCTCTAAGTCGGACAGTGGCGTGGGCGCCGCAGCCATCTACCCAGGAGGAGAATTCCTAACTTTATCTTTGCCGCCCCATCCCTTAGTCAAAGAAATTTGCAACTGGCTGGTCCAAAATGCGTCCTGATATAGAATTATTTTTGCTGGGTCACTGGGCATGTGGGGGTCCTGGGCAACGAGAGGGCTGATCGGCTGGCCCGCTCTATCACATTATGTTTCCCCTGAGAACACGGCTCTTCCTTTTAGGGACTACTTTCCTTCAATAAGAAAGTATATTTTTCAACTGTGGCAGAATGAATGGGATGACTGTTCATCATCCAAAGTATACAGAATTAAAAATTCTATTCACTCTTGGCCCTCGAGCCGTCATAGAATGCGGTGGTTGGAGGTGGCCCTTTGCCGAGTTCGCATTGGCCACCCAAGACTTACTCACGGCCATCTTGTTTCGGGTGATGACGTTCAAATCAGCCCTTGCTGTCGGTTTTGCGGTGGGGACCAATCGGTTGCCCACCTTTTATTAGATTGCAACCATTTTGCCGCGCTCCGGTTGTCCTGTTTCCCGATCCTTTTGATTATCCCTCAACACACCCGTCTTCGATTCATATTGGCGGAGGAATCTTTTAACCCTTCGTTTTTAAGATTTTTGTCACAAAGTGGTCTCCTCCACCTTTTATAGATAATTCGGCTCGTTTTATCCTAGGTGCCATATAGAATCCACCTGGATTGGGCAGCAACCCACTAGTTCCTTACCTTAAACCCGTTTAAACCTAGTGCAGTTTGATGCCGTCATCATCGACCTCGATGGACTTCCCAAAGCAAAAAAGGGGTTAGTTTCATTTCTGCTATGGGTGGGTGGATTAGTGTTCTTTCATTAACGAAGCACAACTGCAGGCTAGAAAAACATTTTATCGCAATTTAAAACATAAGAACACTAATCCACAAGTACAAGTAAAAGAGAACTATGTAATTTTATTTTGAGTGAGGAAAGAGTGTCAGAAATGTGTGAAATTTGGGTGAAATCCATGCCAGGAAGAATTATGACTGTAACTAAAGCAAAAACTAAGTATTATAATAATTAATAAATATATAATATATGATCCCTGGTGGCTTCTTCATCCACTATTTGTTACATTTTTTCAGTTATAAATATTAGAAAAATTGCCATCATATCGCTAAACTTCCTCTTTTAGGTTCAAATGTATTGCATCCTCTACTTGTCACTTTCTCTTTTAAGTCTTAATTTTTCCCTCCCCTTCCTCTTTGATCTGATTGAATTTAGATCTAAATATAGAAATAATACGAGTCCTCACTGCCTTCATTTTGAATATTGTTCTTTGCTTGTCTTTCTCTTTAATAAAAACGTCTTTTGTAAACTAACTTATCCTACATTTTTCTGGTGATATTTCTCAGCGTCTTTAAATAGCTCATTTTATTTCATTTATTTGATTTTCGTACGATAAAATTGTCTATTTTTTCCTCTTCTCACATGTTTATACCGGGTCTGTCAAACGTTTTTAGTGCCAAACGTACGACGATCAAATTATATTATATAGGGATCAATAATTAATCTTTTAAAGTAGTTTTTCAAAAGATCGGAAAGAAATATATCAGCTATTAAATTTAATTATACTTAGATCACAGTGTTCACTTTGGTGCAGAAGGTATTATGTAATCTCTACATTATTTTTTATTCAAATAGGCTTCGTATGCGATATATCTTTGGCCTATCAAACAATCTGCGTTAAATATCTTTCAAATATTTTTCCAAGTATTCAATAATGGCCCAGGCTAGAGTTGCAATGGAAAGCACTTTTAAAAAACTGTTGGGTAGTCAAATTACTCTGTAGAGTGAACTGAAGTTAATGTTAGAGTGAAGCCAAAATCTCTAACATACAAAAGGGGCGGAGCCTAATAGCACCCATGGATTAGAGGGAAGGGAGTGGGAGAGGAGAGGTAGGGTTAGGCGGGAGTCATTCCCCCTAACTCAGGAGAGATTGGTGTTAGTTCGTATTGAACTGAGCATAGTTGTTTCTGATTCGAGTTAGATTGCCGAAGTCTAACCTAGGTAAAGTTTATCCGGTTATAAATCCCCAATACGTTTTTGAATACCGAAGTGAAACTACTGGCAAAAGGTATGAATGAATTGAGTCTAGCTACGGAAGTGCATTAGTGACAGATGGATGGATTTAAAAAACTAACAAATATTACGCTTGCATCACTCATCTGTTTAGAAATGCCTGAGGTCGGTGCCTAGAAAAAGAGGCCCGATGTATGAGCAAGGCTGTGGTTGTGGGTGTCGTATTGGCATCTAATTTTGGATATTAAACATCTTATATAAAGCCCGTCTCAATTCAAGAACCCACTTTTCTCATTTAGTTTTACCTTGTATTTATTCGTCAAAAAGGAAACTAACTTGGATATAGGGGATGCAAGTGTTGGTTATGTTTTTTTAAGGCGGTGCATACGTATCAAGTAGGCTTCGGTTGTCGCTCGAGTCTTATTTCGTTGTGTTATGTAAAATGTGGGGATATTCTTTTGAATCGCAAGTATTAAATTCATCTGTCTACAAATTAACACAACCCCATATATAGATTTTTTTTCGTGTTATGAAAAGTAGAAAATCTGAGGCGTTTTTTTTTGCTCTTGTAGGCCAGCTTGTCTTCCAATCGATCATCATAAAGGTCACGCACAAGCCAATGAAAAGATGCGGTGCTCTTCCAATACGTGATCTACCACCTCTTTTTATCTAGTTATCGTTAACTAACCTAAGTTAGTTACTCTGATTTTAAGAATGTTATTTTCTGCTAAATATTAAAAATAAATATTCTTATTTGGGGGTTTAACATGGATTTTGTGCTAATGAACTAAAACAAATTATTATCTCAATGTAACCCCCTTACGATAAAAGTCTAGTTAAAAAAAGTTTGAAGAGCACCAAATATGCGAAAATTAAGATTTAGTTGCGTCTCTCGTACCGGCAACTCTTATGGCACCCAACAAGTTAATTTAAACTTAGCGGTTTAAAATCGGGATTAATTAGTATTTGGACAACATATAATCGCCTTATAAACGGGCAATGAGGGCATAGAGCAGGGGTAGGGAAGCCTTTTTGAGCCGTGGGCGAAAATTTCTAATGAAAGAAGTCGGCTGGCGATAAATGAAATTTGACTTGTATCTTTGTAAATGTAGTTTAAATCTATTTTACTTGGTGTGATAAACTCGTGCATTAATATATAATAAAAATAATGTGAAACATTTTAATTGACTGCTACCACGGAAATTGGACATAGAAATATTATTTAAATTTCAGTATTTAAAATTTGTGCATACAAATATATCATTCGGGGGGCGATGAAAATTGGGTTCGCGTGCGAAATTTCGCCCGCGGGTAAGGGTTTCCCCACCTCTGGCATAGAGGCATAATAATTAAAATTAAATGTGATAAAGCACCGAACCCTGATAAGGGTTTGCCTAGAATTTTGAAGGAATGTAAAGATGTAAGTGAGCCCCTAGCATGCCTAGAGACGAGCACTTATTAACAGCATGGAAGAAATCTAATGTGATAGCTATATTTAAGAAGGGGATTGAAACGATTCTCTAATTACCGACTAGTGAGTTTGACATCAATGATAGTTTGGAATCAATAATAGCGAAATCTATTAGGGATCACTTAGATAAACATAAGTTGATTAATGGATCTCAACGCGGCTTTACCGGAGGTAAATCGTGTTTGAGTAATTTACTCTTTATATAAAGGTGTATGATGCCGATAGAGATGAGAATTACGATATTATTTACATGGATTTTAGTAAGGCTTTCAACAGGGTGCCACATTACAACTTTTGAATAAAGTTAAAGCGCATGGGATCGATGGAAGTATGTTTAGATTGATTCAGTCATGGCTTAGTGACGACAACAAAGTTAGTATAGACGGGGTTATATCTGAGTGGGGGCATACTACCAGTGGGGTTCCTTAGCGACCTGAGCAAGTTTGCCGATTATACTAAGTTGGGTAGGATTATAAGGTCTGACTTACAAGATGAATTGACCCTACTATCCCAATGGGCAGAGAAATGGCAAGTGAAATTTAACATACCAAGTGAAGGGTACTTAGTATAGGTAGGTGTAATCCAGTGAATAATTATAAACTGAATGGCAGAGTTTTAGGAAGGTCGGAATGCGAACAAAACTGGTGTCCTGGTAACTTCTGACCTCCGCCCCCCGCAGGGAGGGGGGATTCTGAGTAGCCTATTACACTTGGTATGACCTGAGTGCCAATTTGGGAAGCCCTGACCTCACTGGGTTGACTTGAACACTGATGGGGCCTGGGGAAGTTGTTGGTGCGCCTTCCCCTTGCATCCACTAAGCACTACTTTACCTTTTTACTATTATTACTGGCATTTTTATTCCACCAGGAGGATTGTTTCCACCTTTACAGGGTTCGGTCAGGTAGCCATGGTTCCTTGGTAGACTGAATGCCATCCAGGGATCAACTAGCACCAGGGTATGATAATAATAGGTGATCACCCACCCTACTCGCTAGTGGACCCGCTAATCTCTACTTTTCTTTATTACATACCCTCCTACCCCTTTCTACACATACCCTCCTAACCACAGATGTTCTGGCTGGACGGCCAATTTCGTCCTCTTATCAGAATAAGTCGAGTGGCAGAGGTCCCAACGTGTTGCGAGGGCCGAAAGCCCACTGGCTAGGACAAATATTAGCTAGTGGGTGTGCTAGACTGTAGGTTCTGCTCACCTTCCTGGACTATACATATAAGGTAGCTACGACGGCACTATCCTTTATGGTTAAAGAAAGTCCAGGACCGATTTGGCAAGGCCCATCAATGCTGGACCGGGACCGATTGTGTAAATGATCAATCACATTCTGGAATTTCTGATCCTATCGAGACTTTTCTTTTAACCTCGCAAGTCATTGTGAGGTCATAGTATCTAATTTTCATTTTACTTTGAATATGGTGACAATAGAAGGCAATAGTAGGAAAGCGCATAGATACCCGCCTCCAAACTCAGCCTCGCCCTCCCTAGGTGTCGGGGGGGGGGATGAGGAAAATCGAGGCACCCCTTCGACCGATGGAGGGTTGTCCTCTCACCATCGCCATGCGGCAAAGGGACTTCCCTTATGCTTTCTTTGTAGCCGCATTCGGTCGGGAGCTGCCACCCCCTGTGCTTTCTCAGGGGCTCCTCCAACCCTCTTCTATCGGACACGAGGCTTAGTCCTCTCTTCGGCATGCGGGTATGGTGGATTCCTCCTCACCCCGTTCTCTGGAGGCGTACTCCTCGCTACCGGCGGCAGTTCCTCTTTTACAGTGGACTGCCAAGAAAACAGCCAGGCGGCCCAGAATTGACCGCGCCCGGTGCGAACGGCCCAATAGAGACAACTTCCTTTGGGGGGGGGGGGGGGTAGAGATAGCAGTGCCTGCCGGTTCATTCCACCACCCTATTCAGTCCCGCATCTAGAGTTTGCAGGGAGTCGGCATGCCTTCCCCACTCTCTTCCCCGAAAGTGATCCGTGATGCTTTAGTGATGACCACTTGGAGGCCTCCCTGAGATGGACAAGATCTTCCATGGGATCGAACCTGAGCTCGGTTCCAAGCCCCAAACCTAAGTCCGCTCCTGTGCAAGCTGCTCCTCAGACGGCCCCGGCACTCGAGGACTCACGGGGAGAGGGGGGGGGCACCTACCCCGCTGGTGCCTCTTTGACAACTGAGAGCATCTCAATCTGACACTCGGAGAAGGATCTTGCTGAGGCTGGTCCATCCGCCTAGGGGCTACTTCCGGCAGTAGAGAGAAGGAAGTTAATTTCTCTTAAGACTAAGAGGACTAAAGGTTACGCTCGCTGCCGTTTCACCAAGCGACCAGGCCAAGATCGATCCCTCACGGCTCCGAGGCGCTGTGGGGCGGGAGCACCCAGACCAAAGTCACAAGTGCTTTAAGAAGAGACTATTACCTCTGGATCGGATTAAGAGACTACCTGGTGCTTTCGAGCCCGCTGGTTTTAAACGCTTTCTGCTTTTTTCGATTCACTAAGGGCAGTAAGTTGGCCAAGGTCAACATGATCCATTAGCTAGCTTGATTGGTAGAGAGCCGAAGGTGAGAAGTTTCCTGGAAGGGAGCCATCTGGCGAATGCGTTGGATCCCTCCAATGCGGATATGATTACTGCCCTTCAGACACTTAATGGCTCGCCGGCGAGTGTAACACCGCACTCTACCATGAAGTTCATGAAAGGAGTGGTTTGTGCGAGGGAACTCGTGGACTACTCCATAGAAGACATCACCTCGAACTGGCCCACCAAGGAGCGGTCATTGTCGAACGTGTCATGAGAAAACAGGGAGTGGCCTCGAAACCCACCCTAACATGTTCCCTGAGTCGGTGCGTGCTAGTTGGTATCGCTACAACGTGCAGGCATTTTTTTCACTGCCGCGGAGATGCTACTACTACTACCGCTTCGGCCATACTACTCGCTCCTGTAAACGTGCAAATTCGGGGTTGTCCAAGTCTGTGTAAGTTGCTCCAAGGCCGGACACGATAAGTCCCTATCGTTTATGGTTAAGGGTGTGAATTGATCGGAAAGCTGCATCCCTCTTCTTCGAAGCAATGTCGTGCTTCAATTTTAAAAAGTCGCCCTCTGCTGCTGGCTTCACCAGGTCTACGAGCACTGTCGTTTCCGCGCCCATTCGCAACCCTTTTGGGGGTTCTATTCAGCTCCACTGGTACAGCTAGCCGCCCTAAGGGTTCATACCAAGTCTCGGCTAAAACAAACCCCCCACCCCTCCCTCCTTCTCCTCGAGTATCTTTCACCTTGTAGTGGAGAAAGGTTCTCCGGCCCACATCCATTGTTACCACTTATCAGGTTTATTGCGGAAGGTGGATTCGATCCACCACACCGGCCTTCGCCTTGCGACCGGTGCCTTCCGCACTTCCCCCATTGAGAGCCTGTTGGTCGATGCTGGGGAGATGCCACTCGCTCTGCGCCGCGTGCAGTGCATCACTCGCCTGTACGCGCGAGCCCGGCGCCTCCCTCAGTCGCCAACAGCTCTCACTGCATCCGCAGCTGATCTCGATGGTGCCTATGCCGCCGAGAGACGCCAGTCATACCCTAAGCCCTTTGGGTTTACGGCCAGGAAACTCCTTCGAGAGGTAGATATAGCTCTCGGGCCGGTGGCGCCCCTGGTTCTGCCCAGGACGCCACCCTGGAGGGTACCACATTTGGCTATTTGTCGCCACGCCTCTGCTCCCAAAGCTTGTACTGCGCCGGGAGTATTGCGTTCGACTTTTTTGGAGCACACATCGTGTCACGCTGGTACCGTGCCAGTGTATACGGATGGCTCCAAGTCCCAAGAGGGGGTCGGCTTCCACGCCGTATCCCCTGTGTTTGAAGTCAGCGGGGCTCTACCAGGCGCTGCGTCTGTCTTCACGGCCGAGCTGGTGGCAATACACCACTCGGTACGGGAGATTACGCGACGTGCCCGGTTCGGAGACCGGATTGTGATCTATAGCGACTCACAAAGAACCCTGAGTGCTCTCGGGGCATTGGAATCTCCGCATCCCCTGGTTCGCGAAATCCGTGACACCACGGTTTTGGCGAGCCGGGCAGATTTCGAGATTATCTTCTGCTGGGTTCCTGGACATGTAGGAATTGCGGGGAATGAGCGCGCCGATGAGGGCGCTAAAGAGTCCGCGAGGACTCTGCGACCTGACCAGCGTTTCGCTCTTCCTCACACTGACTACATGGCAGGAATACGGGCAGCTCTTCGGACTGCTTGGCAAAGAAGATGGGAGACGGTCGAAGGGAACTTAAAGTTGCGTGCCATTCCGCCGCGACTGTTCCCATGGACCTATCCCCCAATGCCGCGGCGGCTTCAGGTTGCTTTCTGTCGTCTCCGAATCGGGCACACTCGTGTGACGCATCGCTATTTGATGGAGCGCTCGCCTGCGCCCTATTGCAACGATTGCGTCGTCCCCCAGACTGTTCGGCACATTCTTGTCGAATGTCCCAGTCTGGGTGATCTTCGCGCACGACACCTGTCCTGGTACCGGGATGGGTGGGGTCGCTACCGCCTGTCCCTTGTACTCGGGACGAGTTCGTGTACTTTGACTGGTGGACTTATTGACTTTTTGGGGGAGGCTGGCCTTCTCCCTTTCATTTAACCCGGTTTAATTGTTGTTGTTTTTGTTATTTTTGTTATTGCTTTGTTATTGTTATTGTTATTTCTTTTTATTGTTTCCTGTTTAATTTTTTAAAGGAGCCTAGAACTAGGCCGTTTGTTTACGGCGACTTATGCCTAAGTCGGCAGTCTCCAGATAGCCCCTTAATTAAAAAACAAAACAAAAACAAAACCTCCTTCTCCTCTCTCCCAACGTGACTGCTTCCCGCAAGACGAAGCGGCTGCGTGCCTCCACCAAGTCGTTACTCACAAGAGCTAACACACCTGAAGGTGGTTGTGAGGCCGTCTTCTGGGGTTCGTAAACCTGCCCCCCGAAAGGAGAATAGTACCGAAAAAGCTTTGACTCCTACACCCAAGGGTAGCTGGATAATTAGCAGACCTTGGATCCTCCAAAGAAGGAGGGACCTGGACCCCTGCCTCCCATGCCGCCCCGCCCGCCAAAGGTTTCGAGACAGAGGGAAGAAAATACTCGCATAGCCAGCCCAACTTTCCCTGATAAGTCTTCGAAGGCAACAGCGCCTGTAGTTGTACCTCCGCGAATGTTACGGTCATTTTCTTGAGGGTCTTCTCTTCGAAGAGCCTCCGCCAGCATCTCCTCCGAGCTAGGCCTGGAAGGCATATGCCTTCAATGTAGCTGCGGCAGACTCTGGGCTAACTGGAAGAAGCTGTGGAGGCCTCTTTCCTCCCGTTCGCCATAAGCAGGAGACCATGCTGGCGTGTTCCCCCTGACCCCTGCCAACGCTCCCAGGGTAATAGGGTTTTGCAACTTCACTACCACGGGATGGGGACCAGGCATGACAATGCGCCATTTTTACCCGACATGATATCTGTTCTTTTATTTGCTTTAAATTCCTCATTTCGGCCAGTTACAGTGCATCTGCAATTATATAGGAGGTATACTGTTATTTTCTGTCTACATTCCATCGACAGCCGACTTCAAGGCCGGGGGTTTCCGCCACATCGTGGCACGGTTGCCGAGGCCCTTTCTATTACTTCGGAATTCGAATGATAGACACGCACTCTGGGAAAACTGCTCGATCAATTCTAGGGGGCAGGTCCTCGCTGACCTGATAGACGAGCTGGAGATACGTATCCTAAATGTAGATAAGTTTACGTATCACTCCCAGAGAACCACTTCATTTACTTGTCTTGATCTACCCATTGCTCTCCGAATGCACAGCCTGATTTTAGGCGAGAGGTAGAGGACGACCTCCATAGTAGTTATCACTTTCGATTCCAATATCAATTTATAGACTAGTCCTGCCTGAGAGACCCCCTCCTCTCCAGAGGTGCTTGTCGGTCGCGGGTACGGTGGTCCGCATTTTCAGGATATGACTGATTCTTCTGTCCAAATCGCGGAGTTTAGGTCGGTGGATGAGGCCGTTAAGCTCTCCCGTAACATCCTTGTGCGCCTAGTTGTTATTCCTAGAACGTCTTGCAGTTTTGCACGTTGACCGCCTCCGTGGTCCTCAGCCGAGTGTGGAACGCCCCTCAAACAGAAGCCTTATGCCTATATGCGCTATAAGCCCTACCCCAACGATTTCACTGTCTGTGAATTTTGTCGACTAGGGCTAGGTTCCGGTATGTTTCGAAGCACGCCCGCCCCTCTAACTAGTAAATTTGTCTTCACTTAACTGGAATACTCCTCTAGCAGGGGTGTGGAAGCGAGTTAAAAGGATTTGGGGGAAGTTTTCGCAGGACACTCGCTCCGTTCTCTAGGATTATCGGACCGCAATCTCGAACCCCTCGTCCGTGGCGGCGTCTTTCCCGACCCCTTTCTCCGCATTATATATCCTGGATGCTTCTCTGCCACCATTCAATGCACGTCGTGATATCGCTGAAGGCGGCCGGCCGACTAGACTTTACCTCAATAGATGGGAAACCCTTCAACGACATGTGTACATTCAGTGGTTTGCTTTCCGCTCTCGCTTCGTGCGCGGGCACCTGCCCTGGTCCAGACGATGTCATGTATGCTATAGTTCGACTACTAGGTGAGCGATGCAGAGCTTTTCTGGCGAATGGCTACTGTGCTCACTTTTCGAATACCGGAGAGATGAATCTACGCCGACCGTTTTCTGCCCAATCTTTTTAACGTCCTGCGTCTGAAAGATGATGGAGAAATTGGTAAAGTTAAACACATTATTGTTATGTTAAGCACATCTTGCGCGCCCCTATATATAGAACATATTTAGCGGTCTATACTATTAATATTATAATTAGTTTTAATTTTCCTATTTTTTCGTGCCTTTAATTATGCCCACGTCACATCTGAGAAGTATTTTAGGCAAAAAAAATATTTTAGTGACGTCATACTGGCGACATTTTCAACAGAGATTTTTTCTTCAACTTTTCTTCCACTTCTGTTTAGCAGTTGACATCTTTGCGTGGTGACTTTCGTTGGGTGTGAAATATATATATTTTTATTTTTGCTGAAAACGTAAAAGAGGGTCACAGCGAACCTAATCGTGTCTTATTTTTTTAATTATTCTAAGTCTATTATTTACTTTACCATAATCACTTTTTTTTGGTGCGTTTTATTACTTCTTCCCGCAGCATCATTTTTTTTGTTTTGTTGAAATCTTTTTCTTTTTGACGGTCGAAGGCGAAATGCTGAAAAAGTTTCATTCCCATTCGGTCAAAATTGGAGTAAATCTTGATTTTGCTGCATTTCGCATTACGGTAATTTTGAATAAGAGTGGCGCACTCGTTTTAGGCTACTAAAGCCTGTAATACTTCTTCGTATTATTTTAATAGTTTCCTAGAAGTAAAATTTCGATGGTGGATAAGGTCTATCATGTTTTATAAAATCACAAAAGAAAATATTTTAACACTATTCTGCAATTTAAGAATTCTTTTTTAAGAGGCCATCTTGAAATACCATGGTACGGCCTAATTTACGCTTGCGCCTTTGTTTTTAAAAAACTACACTTGTTTAGATAACCTGCAATCCCTAAACAACATTTACATGCTGCTCAGAGCAACGATGTAGAAGGTAAGGGGTAGTACGATATTTAAAGATCTTTAGTATAATTTTGTTAAAAGCAAGTTAATAAAGTTGGTTTTATCCTTGCACAAAACAAGCGAGCGTAAATTAGGCCTCCTCATGGCATTTCAAGATGGCGTCATAGAAGAATTCTTGAGGTGCAGAATTGGGTTGAATTATTCCTTTCGTGATTCCATATTACTTTACTTCTAAGACACCATTACAACGACACAAATAAGTATTACAGACTTTAGTTGCCTAAAACGCGCGTGCCACTTTTATTCAAAGTTACCCTTTTCCTGTGTGTGTGTGTGTGTGTGTGTGTGTGTGTGAGAGAGAGAGAGAGAGAGCGAGCGATTGAGGGGGAGGGGGAAGAGTAGCGAATCACACCGTGTTCCCCCCCCCCCCTAAATTTTACTGTAAGATTAGGCTCACTGTGAGGTCTTCGAAATATAATTCACATCCACTATAAGCCATAATGCAAAGCTGTCCAATCCCAAACAGGCAAATGGGAACAAATGTGACGATGTAAGCTCGGTCGAAATTATGTAGACAACGTGACGTCACTGTACAAATTTTTGCAAAAAATACTTCTCTATTATGAGGTTATCAAAATTAAAGAAGGAAAAAAATATTCAAATTCAAACTTATTATATTAATAGTAGCATCGACCGCGCAATAAATTTTGTATAGATGGATTCGCAAACATATGCTTGACACAATAAGAGTGATTAAATTTGTTTTTAAGCGATTTCAGTTTTCAGACACCACTGATCGAAGCACTTTGTTATACATATATATCTATATCTTTGATATATGTAGATATATCGATTAGCATCACATTGAGTTAAATGTTTATTTTATTACGACACAAAGTTAGGGGAAGGAGGTTGTTTAAATAAGGTTAGTTTTAGATATTTAATTGGTTTGTGATGTCTTTTATAATTCCAGGTTTCGCGAGAATAGACAAACTAGGGATCTTTTAAAGATGAGGCACCCCATTGATTTTTCGGCCCTAATATAACCTAACCTAACCAATCTAATCTATAATAGAATAGGTTAGATTAAGTTACATTAGGGTCTAAAAAAACAACGTGGGATGCCTCCTCATCTTTACAAGTTCCGAAAACACAGTGACCTGATATAGACTGTATGCACCAGAGTTTAGGTTGCAAGTTCTTGTAATATTGTAAGTTATTTGTCCAATTCTATTATTTACCGGTCGGAAGCAAAAATGTGGCAAAATCATATGTAGATTAGCGGCCCGGCCGAAAAAAAAATTGTGTGTAAATATTATCGTTCACTCGTGTCGGAATATTCATGCGCGTTTGAGTCTTTTTCGAATTATTATTCTATAAACAATTAGGATTATATACTGGGGGGCTGTGCCCCTCAGACCCCCCCCCCCCAAATTTAATGAAACTCAGGATCATCGTAGTGTAATCACCCCATTGTGTTTACCCCCACACGAGCCGTCAACTTAAATGTACTCCAAAAACGTGAAACATTTTGGAACACGGACGAAATAGTACGTCCCATCGTTCGCGCCGATAATCTACATATTTACCAAATCAAATTTAAATCTGATTTCGACTGGTCCGAATTCGGTGTTTTGCTGCATTTCACTTTCTAACCGCCAAAAAAGAACAAATTTGGATAAGCATAAAAAATGCTACAAAAAACAATATAATGTAGAGCAAGTGATTACCATAAAATAAATAATAATCTACTTTATGCTGCCAACTTCTCCCTTCCGTACTAGCCACCCCCGCCCCAATGGGACATTCGTTCTTAGCGTATTTATGGGGGGGGGGGTTACGTCCAATTTCTAATGCCATAGGGAACTCGAGGTAGGTTTTTATTTATCACTGGCCAGATTGTGCTGAATCTCAGAAATATCTCAATAAACGACTGCAACCTATTTCATTCATGGATATAAATATTCCCAAAGTTTGACCTAAGAATAATGTGAAGTTATCATTCGATTCTATCGCGCGAATTATCTTAAATCTATTTCATATTGAAATAGAACAAATCTATAATCGTTATCACACCATAATGACAGATTGAATCGCAATCATCTTAATTCTGACATTTATCCGATCCTTAAACTATCTCTAACCCCTTCTCTTGAAAGGGTCTGATGGGTTATTTGTTTTGCTTGGGTGAATGCGATTCACTTCGTCATAACAAGTATAGATTTCTATAAGCGAATGTTCAAAAAGACGTGAGAACATTCACGTATTAAATCGTAATTTGGGAATCAGGAAAGTTGGGTCTTAATTTTTCGTGGGTTTAACGGTGCCTCCGTTTATATGGATCTAGGTTATGATGAGACATTTTACTCGTATTTATTTCTTTATGGGATATAACTTGCGTTTTGGAGTTGATGCCGTACTTTTTACACATTTTCACTTGGCGCTATAAAAAATTAGACGATTGATTTTTCTTGATTTACTTTAAATAATTAGACTTCCCCCACCCGCAAGGGGCTTCTGATTCTCACATCAGGGTGTTTGTGGTCGCAGATTCCTCAGCTGTTGGGAACCACCGATCTTTTGCCCACCTGTGGCCCTCTTGGCCATTAAGTGCGGCTTTCTGAATGAATTAAAATTTTGAAGATCAAATCATTTTATTTCTTTTTTACAAAAAGTATTCGCAAGTCATTAAAATTGTAGTTAAATTTAGAGTTTATATTTTTTGTTCCATTTTTAAGCTAATACATAGTCATAGTAGTTAGTTATAAATAAAACGATGTGCATCGGGCAGAATATCTAATTAAATTTTTAGGAATACGGCCTTCAACACAGGCAACGTTCCCCACACGTTTTCTAAATAATCTGTAGCCCCAACATTTGATTTTGTCGGTGTACTCTCGTATAATTTTCCCTTTTTTTATTTTTCTCCTAATTCCATCTTTCTTCACCAAAGAGAGCATAAATATTATGCCATTCATCCTTGATCTCTCTATGATGGGGTTCGTCTTCGTTGTTTACCCAATTCTTGTATTGATTTTCGATAAAGTCGAACAGTCGGGGCTCTTGTGTCGTCAAGTTCTTTTTATAGAACGGGGACAAATTAGGAGTGCACTACCCCTCCCGGCTCCTAAAAATATAGGTACAGTGAACCTTAACGCCCTTTGGATTTAGTGTTGCTCTGCATTTAGAGATCTAATCGGTCGCTGAATGTGGTGGTGTTCGATCCCAGCGGTAACTCGTGTTTACGGATCGGCTTGGTCGTAAAATCTGTGGGGGTTGATGACGCGTGGTCAGTTTATTTCCGATATAAGTGGCTGCCAGAAGGGGGTGTATAATGGTGTGTCAATTGCAGCGAGCCGCACCCTGCTTCTTCGAAGCAATGGGTCGAGTAACTCATGAAGAAAATCCTGGCTGTTCAGGCTGTGGATCGTCTTTCTCTAGTTCCTGGCGCTCCCAGCGGTACCTGGGACGTCTTATGCCTGAATATTAAAAAAACCCCACTGCTCTTGGCCTCTATAGGTCTACGAGCACGGTCGCTTCCGCCCCCATTCGAACCATTCTGCGGGTTCTACTAACCCCGGGTACTCCCTTGGTAGAGTTGGCGGCACAAAGGGTTCACAGACACCAACCCTCTCCCACCGTGACCGTTTTCCGTAAAGGGAAATGGCCGCGACCCTCTAAAATCAGACTCGCATCAGGCAAACTCCCAGAAGGTGGTCTAAAGGCCGTCTTCGGGGACTCATAAAGCTGTCCGCCGAAAGGAGGACACCATCAAAGGAGCTTAGACCCCTACACCCCCTCCAGAGGCTGGACTTTGAGATGAGAAACCCTCCAAAAGATTGACCCCCTGTCACCGAACCTGCCCGCCCGCAAAATGTTTCGAAGCGGACGGAGGGATAAGTCCTATAGCGAGTCCAACCTCCCCCGTTAACACCTCTAACGCGAAAGAGCCCGGGGTTCTACTTCCGAGAAGTGTACCCCGCAAGAGGCCGTGCTGACGGGACTCAGCACCCCGTCCGGCCCCATCTTAGCCTCTTCTTTCTGACAGCCTGTGTTTTTACGCTACAACCTCCCACCACTCCCACAACTTTCTCTGGTCGGCCTCTAATTTCACAGGGTAGACGCCGACCAGCTTCCTCTTACCTAGCTATCCCGGATCGGTGCTGAAGGGGAGGGGGCATTGTTCCCTCACCCCTGGGCTCCGGCCTGAGGTGGTTGGTTTTTAACAATCTGCTTCATCCCCATCCCCACCCACACCTTCAGCAAATCCCCTTTCATTCTCCCTTCTATCTCTATCAATTTTTATGCCGTGCCCAAGGTGTGGTCGCCATGCAGATGGGCTGCCAGTTCTCTGGGCGGGAGGAGTTGTCTCAAATGGCGGCAGCCGGTTCTGCCGGCCCAGTACTCGCCCCTCACAGAGCAGGCTACTGTGTGGGGTGATTAGCGTATGCGTCCCGTGAAATGTATAGGATCACCATGTCCAATGAGGTGGAGGAAGGAAGAGATGGCCCGTTGGCCCCTTCCCTCTAAAGACATGCGAGCTCGAATATTGAGCTTAGAGGGGGTCGCCGTACGTGCATCGACCAAAGACTTTGTGACGAATGAGACGTGTGATGTCCTGCGGGGGGGGGGGGCACTTGGAGCCCCCCCCTCCCCTGAGACGGTAGGACTTTCCATGGGAGCGGACTTGGGCTCGGTGCTAAGCACCGAACCTGAGTCCGCCCCTGTGCAAGCTCCTCAGACGGCTCGGGTCTCAAAGATCGGCACACCCGGCCCCGTAGCTCCCCCGGGTGGGAAGTCCCAGATGAAGACCAGAACTCCGCAGAGCAGAGCTTTGATTACGTCGGGGCCCCTCTTTCAGAGGCTACCTAGCTTTTTCGAGTCCGCTGGCTTCAAGCGCTTCCTTGTTATTTGCTCCGCTGATGGCATGTTGACTAAGGGCAACATGATCCATCAGAGGAGAGCTCTAGCTAGTGTGATTGGTAGAGAGCCGTAGGTGACCTTTTTCTCGTACGGGAGCCTCTTGGCAAACGAGTCTAATCCCTCAGAGGCGGCCATGATTAGTGCCCTTCGGAGACTTTATGGCACCCCTGTGAGTGTGACGCTGCACTCTACCATGAACTTCGTGAAATGAGTGGTTTATGCGAAAGAACTCGTGGAATACTCCGTAGATGACATCACCTTAGAGCTGGTCGACAATGGGGCTGTCAAGGTCGAACGGGGATGGGCCTCGAGACCCACCCCTACACACCTTCACGTTCGACTGTGACAAGCTCCATGAGTCGGTGCGTACCGATTGATATCGCTACCGCGTGAAGGTATTCGTACCACTGCCGCGGAGGTGCTACTACTGTCACGGCTTCGGCCATACGAATCTCACTTCTCGACGTGCAAAGTCGGGTTACCGGAAGTCTTTAAGTTGCTCCCAGGCCGCATAAGTCCAAATCGTGTGTGGCAAGTGTGTCTGTCAATTGCGGAGCCGCACCCCGCTTCTTCGAAGCAATGTGGTGCGTATAATTGCGAAGGAAATCCTGGTCGTTCAGCCCCAGGATCGTTTCTCATTTCTCGAGGCTTAGGAATTAGTCCTCCCGCGCCCGGCGCTGCCTGGGACCTTCTATGCCTATATGTTGAGAAAGACATCTTCTGCCCCTGGCCCCTCCAGACCTACGAGCACGATCGTTTCCGCACCCATTCGGAGCCCTTCTGCGGGTTCTACCCACCCCGGGTGCTTAGCTGGTATAGCTGGCCGCACAAAGGGTTCCCACCCAGCCCTGACTAAAACCAGGGCCCCCCTCTCTTCCCCCAGCGTGACTGTTTCGCGTAAGGCGAAATGGCTGCGCGCCCCAAAGTCGTTAGACTCGCAGGAGGCAACGCCCCTGAAGAGGGTCCTGAAGCCATCTTCGGGGTTTCCTAAAGCTGTCCTCCGATAGGAGTACAGCACTAAAGGAGCTTCGGCTCCTTCGCCCACACCCAGTGATAGGCTGGTTGGCTCGGAGACTGGATACTCCAACAGAGGGACCCCCGCCCCCGAAGCTGTCCCGCTCGCCTAAGGTTTCGATGCGGAGGGAGGAAAAGACTCGCATGGAGATCCCAAATTCGGCGTATTGTCCGGCCAATAGCGCCCGGAGTTCTGCCTCCGGGAATCGTGTCGCTCTTTGCTCTGAGCATCAACGGTAGCACCTCGGTGCTGCCGGAAGACGTTATCGCTACACTCTATGTGGGCGACTTTTGTATCTTTTGGCGCGTCCCAGATGCCAACTCTGGAGCGTAGACTCTAACGGGCATTGAGCCGCGTCTCTCGCTCTGCAGAAGCGCACAGGCTTCGTTTTTTCTTGGCCCATACTAAGGTCACTTCTGTCCAGCCACGGCTCCACCCTGACCCAGACTTGTTTTTAAATGTGGTTCGCCTGGAAGTGGTGGACTCGCACCGTTTCCTTGTTCTTTTATTTGACCGACCCCTTATGCTCTATTGTACCATCGCCTTGGATATTCTTCGCTCCGTGACTTTTAGCGCCTGGGGCTACGATAGGGCTACTGCCTTAGTTTTTCATCTATCCTTTGTTCGTTCGAAGATGGACTACGGATGCGAGTTTTATGCATCCGCAGCCGAGGTGGACTCGATCCATCATACCTGCCTTCGCCTAGCGACTGGTGCCTTCAATACTTCTCGATGCTGTTGAGATGCCACTCGCTCTGCGCCGTACAAAGTGCATTATTCACCTGAACGCACGAGCTCGGCGCGTTCCTCATTAGCCTCCAGCTCTCACTGCATTTGCAGCTGATCTCGACGTTGCCTATGCCGCGGAGAGACGCCATTCATACCCTAAGCCCTTCGCGTTTATTGCCAGGAAACTCCTTCGAGAGCTAAGTATAGATCTCAGGTCGATGGTGTCCTTGGTCCTGCCCAGGAGCCACCCTGGAGGGTATCACCCAAAGCCTCTACAACACCGGATATAGTGCGTTCGGCCATTTTGGAACACATTTCGTGTCACGCTGGAACCGTACCAGTGTTTACGAATGGCTCCAAGTCCTAACACGAGATCGATTTCCACGCCGTAGCCCCTCCGTTTGAAGTCATTGGGGGCTCAGCCAGGCTCTACGTCTGTCTTCACGGCCGAGCTGGTTGCAATACACCGCTCGGTATGGGAGATTACGCGACTTGCCCTGTTCGGAGACCTGATTGTGATTTATAGCGACTCACAAAGTGCCCTGAGTGCTCTCGGGGCATTGGAATCTCCGCACCCCCTTGTTCGCGATATCCGTGACGCCACGGTTTCGGCAAGCCGGGCGGATGTCGAGATTATCTTCTTCTGGGTTCCTGGACATGTAGGAATTGCGGGGAATGAGCGCGCCAAAGATTCCGCAAGGACTAGCCGACCAAACCAGCGTTTCGCTCTTCCTCACACCGATTGCATGGCAGGAATACTTGTAGCTCTCCGGGCTGCTTGGCAAAGAAGATGGGAGACAGTCTAGAAGTGCGTGCCATTGCGCCGCAACTGTCTCGTGGACCTCCGCCCCGATGGCTTTAGGTTGCTTTCTATCGTCGCCGAATTATCACACTCGTGGGAAGCACCGCTATTTGATGGAGCTCTCGCCTGCGCCTTATTGTGATTACTGCGTTGTCCCCCAGACTGTTTGGCCCATTCTTGTTGAATGTCCGAGTCTGGGTGATCTTCGCGCACGCTACCTGTCCCGGTACCGGGATCAGCGGTGTCGCTACCGCTTGTCCCTTGTACTTGGGACGGGTTAGTGCACACTGACTTGTGGACTTCACCTTTTGGAGGAGGCTGGCCTCGTCCACTTTATTAACTGTTTTGTTTTGTTGTATTCTGTTTTTGGTTCTGTGCAGGGCGCACGTTCCTGCGCTGGATGAGGCGGGCTTACCTTCGACTCCTGAGCGTGCTTCCTGCCCTTTTTCCTTTTTTATTATCGTTGTTTTTTTATATATTGTTATTTTAATGTAGCCTAGTACTAGGCTGTCGTAAGTACGGCCACTTATGCCCAATTAAGCAGTCGCCAGATGGGCTCCTAAAATTGAAAAAAAAAATCCGGGAAGTGTATGGCTATTTCTTTGACGGTCTCACTTTGAAGAGGCTCCCCGCATCTCCTCCGAGCTAGTCCTGGAGGGCATATTCCTTCAATACAATTTGTGTCATCTCCAGGTCAACTGGGAGGATGTTCGAAGGCTTGTCTCCTCCCGTTCACGTTTAGATATTTTTCTGCAGGGGAACATGCTGGGTGCCAGCCCGCTGCCCACCCTCTAGTGATATACGGGTTTTGCGACCCTACCAACATAATTGTCTCCGTTCTTTTATTTGCAGTATGCCTCTTGGGTAAGAGGTATAATGTTAATCCTTCCTACATTCTATTATCAGTCAACTTAGACGCGGAGAACTTCTGCCACCTCGTTGCACGTTTGCCGCGGTCATTTTTCTGCTTTGGGATTTGAACAGTAGACATTCCTTCTGGGGGTGACTACACGATCTATCCAAGGGATCAGGTCCTTGCCAATCCGAAGGACGAGGGGGATGGAGTTAGGTGTACTAATGTGGATGAGTTTACATCTCATTGTCTTAGAACCGCATTTTCCTGCCTTGAAATGTCCCTGTGTTCTCCCTATGCACAGCCTTATTTTGGGTGGTAGGTAGTCTCCTTCATAGTAGTGACCACTTTATCATTGTACTATGGTTTTCTGGTGCACTACCGACTGAAAAACTGTCCCAGTGTTGATTTTAGCCTACGTGGTGGTCCAAAGTTCGGCAAATGACTGATTTCTCTGTCCTTGTCAAGGAGCTCAGGGTGATGGATGAAGCCATTGAGCTCTCCGGCAACCTCATCGACGTGGGCCTTCAATACTATTCCAAGAACACTGGTTGTTTTGCACGCCCTCCGCTTCCTTGGTGATCGGCCGAGTGTAAGACTTCCCTCAGATAGAAAGGATATGCCTATCTGCGCTATAAGCACTGCACAACGATTTCACCGTCGGTGAATTTAACCTAATTAAGGCTAGGTTTCGAAGGACGCCCGCCGCTCTTCCTGGTGGACATGCCTTTCTTCATGTGAAAGAGAGTCAAAGGATCCTGGGTAAGTTCTCGCAGGACCCCCTCTTGTTCTCCATGATAAAGAGACCGCAATCTCGGACTCCGCGCCAGTGGCTGAACATTTCTAGGAGATTTGCTACTTCGCCACAATTCAATGCACGTCCTTATGTCACTGAAAGCAGCTGTCCACTCGACTTCACCTCTCGAGATGGATAAACCTTCAACGACAGGTTTACTTTGAGTGATTTCCTTTCCGTTCTCACTTCATGCACTGGCATCGCCCCTGGTCTTTATGATGTCACCTATGCCATACTTCGACACCATGATATGTTCTTCCAAAACTTCTGGCGACGAATGGCTACTGCGCTCGCTGTTCGCAAACCGGCGAGAGTGCTCCACTCAGACCGTTTTCTGCCAATTTTCTAACCGCTGCGTGTGAAAATAGATGGAAAGATTGCTAAATATTAGATTAGCCTTTTTCCTGTTCAGGGGAGGCCACTTGTTATCCGCACAGTGCGACTTCCGCAAGTTCCACTCGACGTCTGATGCTTTGCTCCCACTGGAAACTGGTATCTGCCGGGCCTTCGTCTGCCTTAAGGCCGAGCTGGTTGTAATACACCGCTCTATACTCGAGATAATGAATCGTTTCCGGTTTGGAGACCAAAGTGTGATATTATAATTGAACTCACAAAGTGCCTTGATTTCTATTGGGGCATTGAAATCTCCGCACCCTTTGGTTGCCGGCATCCGTGACGCCACGGTTGCCGCAAGCCGTGCAGATGTGGAGATTATCTTGTGCTGGGTTCCCAGACATGTTGGGATTACAGGGAATGAGCACGCCGATGAGGGCTCCAAAGAGTCCGCGAGGACTGGGTGGTCAGGCTAGCGTTTCGCTGTTCCTCACAACGACTACATGGTATGAATCAAGTCAGCCCTTCGGTCTTCTTGTCAGAGAAGATGAGAGACTGCAAAAAGGAACCAATAGTTGCGGGCTATTGCACGCGACTGTTCCCAGGTGCCTATCTCCTAATGTCGCGTTGGCTTTGGGTAGTTTCCTGCCGTCTCCGAATTCGACACACTCGCGGGACGCACCGTCACTTAATGCGATTTCTGCGTTGTCCCCCAGACTGTTCGGCACATTCTGGTCGAATGTCCCAGTCTGGGTGATCTTCGCGCACGTTACCTCACCCTAGGTTACTACCGCTTGTCCCTCGTACTCGTAGCGGATTCGTACACATAGACTTGTTAACTATTTGGAGGAGGAGGCTTGCCTTCGTTTTATTTGACTCTTTGTTGTTGGTCTCATGATCGTGTCTGGTGGACGCCCAGCACCCTCGGCGCCGGAGCCGCCTTCTTTCTTTTTCATTATTTGCTTTTTGTGTGAATTTTAAAGTCGCTAGATGGGCGCTTAAAAATAACAAAAAAGGACTTCTGGACTATTTCACTTCTTCAAAAGAGGCTGGCACACTCCATTTTATTTTATTCTCTTTGGTATTGGTCGCATTCTCCTTTATGGGGGATGGGAGGCGACGCCTGAGCGTGCTTACTCCTTGCTTTTTTGCCTTTTTTACCCGTTCCTTTTTGTATTTTAATATAGCCTAGCATTAAACTGTAATGTAAATACGGCGACTTGTGCCTATGTTAGCAGTCACCAGTTCGTCGCTAATATATATATATATATATATATATATATATATATATATATATATATATATATATATATATATATATATATATATTGTTTGTGAGTTGCTTAGATTTTTGATTGAAGCAGTTATTTTTATTCCTGTTTTAGTTTTATGTAAAGTAGCCTGAGGGGTAGGCTTGGCTTGTCTTTGTGATTTTGGCGGATGTGTGCTCTTTTTGGCTACTCCGGATAAGATGGGTAAAATTTGAATTTGATAAAAGGTCATTTTCTTTATATACATTTTAGCTGGGTTTTTTTTTTAAGGTCTTGTCTTAATTTTTCTTTACAATATGTTGTCACGTTATGATGACTTTTCGAAGTTGCATATTTCGGATGACATAGAATTATGCAACCATGCATATATGCGCCAATGCCATTATATTTTTCTTAATTTGTTTTATGTTCTTATAGAGTTTCCTTTTTGACGTTAGCAAAGAAGGGACGGCAATTGTTATTACCATTATTTGATACCCCCAGCCGATATTTTTCTTTAACCCATATTCACTCAAGGAATCATGAGTAATATTCCAGTAACTACTCTGAACCCTCGTCCACATGGGCAGACAAGTAATCTGACCTCCCCTCAAGAAGGAATCGTGAGCAATATTCCTGTAACCGCTCTGAACCTTCGTCCGCACGGCCAGACAAGTAATCTGCCATCACCCCAAGAAGGAATCGTGAGCAATATTCCGGTAACTGCTCTGAACCCTCGTCCGCACGGCCAGCCAAGTAATCTGCCATTGCCCCAAGAAGGAATCTTGAGCAATATTCCGGTAACTGCTCTGAACCCTCGTCCGCATGGCCAGACAAGTAATCTGCCATCGCCTCAAGAAGGAATCGTGAGCAATATTCCGGTAACTGCTCTGAACCCTCGTCCGCACGGCCAGACAAGTAATCTGCCATCGCCCCAAGAAGGAGTCGTGAGCAATATTCCGGCAACTGCTCTGAATCCTCGTCCGCACAGCCAGGCAAATAATCTGCCCGCGCAGCAAGAAGGAATCGTGAGTAATATTTCGCTTACGACTCAGAACCCTCGTCCTCATATCAAGACAAATAATCTAGCCTCGCCCCAAGAAGGAATCATGAGCAGTATTCCGGTAACTTCTCTCAACCTGACCCCTCATGGCCAGACAAGTAATGTACTCTCGTCTCAAGAAGCAATTGTACGTCTTGCCTCTCGTGAAGGACCTCCTCCTATGGTCCGTATAAATCCCCTCTTTTGTTCTACTTATTTGAACCAGCCCGTAAGCAGTGACCAACTGCAGGGTCTGGTTATGCCTCCGCACATATTCTTCCACGGGGCCGATATAAGACCTCCTCGAAACCGAAAGCCAAATTATTCCGAGAACGAGAAGCATATTTTTTTCGCCCTCATTAGTCCGCACGTAGAACTGCTGGATGCCAAATCGCAGGAGCGCCAAATTATGACCATGAAGACGGAGCTCTGGAAGGAAATCACGCATAAATACAACGAAATCGTCACTAAACTGAACGCCAACTACGTTTGCCGCGATTCTGAAGAACTGAAGACGTTTTGGAAGAACGTTCGGCGGAGTAACCGCAGGAAATATAGCGTTGAAGGCCACGGTACGTACGTAACCCTCTATGAAGGTCGCATTTTTTTGCTCTATTTATTTTTCTGGTTATTTATTTATTCTTGTTTGTAATTGATGACTCCAATACGCCATTTAATGCTTGCACATTTTCAGAGTTCTAAAAGTTGTGCTTTGGAGTGCCCCCTATTCTTATGAACACGCTATTGAAGGGGTAGATATCTCTCTTCGCCTCTTTCGCTGCAATGTCCTTCACATTCAAACTTAATAATTCGTGGAGGGAAGTTATAATCTTTCATTTCACGAACTGTAGTTTTATTTGAAGTCAAAATAGGTTACTGGGTCTTCTTTTATAGTTAATTGCCGTCGCCTGTTCCTTTTCAATGTTTGAACTACCCGAACATTAGAATGCCAATCGCTGGCAAGAAGGGGCAACACTGGCTGCTGAGCTTGGGAGAGAAAAGTACAGGTATTTAGGAAGCCATCCATTGTGGTGGAATCAGGAGATAGATAGGAAAATTTCTCGAGGAGAGAAAGTACTTTTGACAATTTAAATCATTATAGATTGTTATAGATTGACCAGAAATGAGCTAAATAAGATTATTAAGAAGAGCAAAAGGGTGGCAAAATTAATTTAGCTCAAAATAATAAAGATCCAAGAAAATTCTTTAGCTATTATAGAATTAATAACAAATCTAACAGTGATAAAATAGAGCCTATTAGATATGAAGGGGTTTTGAAAGAATATTCAGTATTTACACAAGAGAATCCAGATAGATTAATTGATGATAATTTCAGGTTAAGGGAAGTAGTGTTGAATACCATTAATGTGTACAGGGAAATAGTTAAAGTGCTTATATTGGAGTTAAATATTAATAAGTCATCTGACCCAGACAACATTCATTCTAGGTTACTCAAAGGAGGTGTAGATAGTATTTCAGTAGCTCTTGAGAAGATATGTACTAGATCACTAGAGTTTGGAGAAATACCTAATGATTGGAAATTTGCGAATGTAGTGCAAATTTTCAAAATGGGAAGTAAAGAGGACCCAAATATCTTTAGGCCGGTAAGCTTAACTTCTATCGTTTGTGAAATTCTTGAGAAAATAGTTAAGAAGGGGATTTCTGACGATCTAGAGCAGAGGCGGGCAACCTTTGGCACGCGTGTCAAATGTGGCACGCCGATTACTTATTTCTGGCACGCGAAAGCACAGGTTACCGGTTTTTTTTTTAAAGAGGTTTTTAAGAAGGATGTAGAATGATGAGAAATTCAGATACTTTCCAAACACAAAGAGGTACATCAATGATCTCCCGAAAGATGACATAACAGACCACCAATGTCTTCCAAAGCTGTTTGTAAAAATTATTGAGGCAAGTGTTGGGCAGTTCTTTGCAAGATTTGCTAGGTTTAGAGAACTGGAAGAGACGGCAAAATTCATTAAGTTTCCAGACAGTATGAAACTGGATGAACTAAACTTACAAATGTTTTCATTGGATAGACATGGAAGATTTGAAATGCACTCGATTGGATTTCAAAGTAGCTTAATTTGGAAACAAAAAATTTGTTGATCTTAGAGTTGACTTAGAAAATAGTGAAAAAGGAGTAATTAGAGACGGGAGTAACAGAGAAGTGCGGAAAACGAAGTATTAAGGATTTAGAATACTATTCCATAAAATTATGTTTAAAGAACCTTGCAACAGCATTACTATCCATGTTTTCGTCTACATATGCTTATGAATCTTTGTTCTCAGGGATGAACTTTGTTGAGTTTAGTAAGAGGAGTAACCTGATGGATGAAACTATTACAAGGAAAAAGAGTGCCCTAGGAGACCTTACGGTCCATTCAAAGAGGGTACCTTTGGACTAGCAATCGAGCGGGCACATGGCTGCTCAATTGTTTTGCGTCCCTAAACGGCCACTTTTCAAGACTTTGTCTAGTCTTGACTTGAACTGGTCAACAGATTCACTGTTGACAACTTCCACTGGAAGTGCGTTCCACTTACCGCAGATACTGTAGGTGAAAAAATTTCTACACAGATTGCGGTTGTAACGCTTCAGTTCAAGTTTGAATCCGTGATTGCGCGTTCTGTTCTCACTCAGTGTGAAAATATCCCGGTAGTCAACATTGTCGAACCCTCGAAGTATTTTGAAAACTTCGATGAGCTGATGCAACTTGATTGAAGACTCGTGAACTTATTTTTGAAATTGTTCCACGAATCCTCAACCTCTTTGCATACCGCTAGCCTTACATCAGTCAACCCAGCACGAAGGCTTGCAAAGTCTGCTCTTCTCAAGTCAAGTTTTCTTGATTGACTGGCAACAGACCTTTCCTTCGGGATCTTGATTGTAAATCTAATTAGCTAGTGATCACTGCCACCGAGCTCTTCGCCTACAGAGAGATCCTCAACGATATCATCCTCAGAGGTGAAGACCAAGTCGAGTATATTGTCACCTCTCGTCGGTTCTCTGACCCATTAAGTGAGGAACTCGTTGTTGGCGAACTCCAGGAGTAGCGCGCTCTCGCCACAGGCTGTTCTGGTTTCCCAGTTAACTTGTCTGTTGAAGTCGCCCATAACGATGCACACTCTGCCTTGAACAAGCTCACCCAGCAGCTGGTACAGTTCCCTGTCCTTCTCAACGGGTTGGGAAGGGGGTCTGTAAAGCAGCAGGCTCCTGTATCTGACTGGACCTATCTCTCGGTCAACGCCTAGGAGCTTGTGATCGGATATAATGTTAGAGTTCGTAGATTTGATTGTATCCTTGACATACAACATTACACAGCCACCCTATCTGTCTGGCCTATCTTTGTGGAAGAGTTGGTAGCCAGTAACCGTGAATTCACCTTCAAAGTCTCGGTTTGAGGTTTTTATCCACGATTCTGTTATGGCTACCATTTCGGGTTCTTCCGTCACTACAAGGCCACGGAGCTCAGGCAACTTATTCCTGATTGACCTCGCATTGAACAGAAGAACTCAGGGAGTCCCCTAATGTAGGACCCCCTATACTCTTCCGTTTCCCGGCTTCTTGGTTGTTGCGGTGGCACTATTTTGGACAACCTCCGAGAAGGTTGTTTGGGGAGTGACTCGGGCGTACGTCCGCCTCCCCAATGGGCCGGCCGGACACTCCTTTGGGTACGCTCCGCAACATCCTGGATGGGGTTGGCTAGGAAAGCCTTGCCCTTAAAGGAGAGGTGCACCCCATCCCTTTGGTAGAGGTTACTAAATATAAACCCGATATAAAATCTGTCATCAGTGATACAGCAGCAGAAATCCCGCTGAAAAATAATATATAGAAAGAGTCAACAAGTTTTCTGACTCTAGTTTTATCTGATGTTTTGTTTTTAAAGTGATTGTTTGAATGTACTTTTGAAGGTAGATAAATATATTCTTTTTTTATACATCAATTGTAAAGGATTTAAAATAAACAAAAGATTATATGTTAGTAACCTTTTACTATGATTTAGTAATATAAAGGTATAACTGGGAAAAAATAATGACTGATTAATCGAAAAAAATATCAATGTTAATTTTTTGTGTTGATGTTAATAATAGTCGTTAAATTGTGTGAATAGGTATGGCAGTTACAGTTATACTTAGAGGCGAATGCAAAAATCCACACAAAGAACCTTTTCCTAAAGCCTGTTATTATTTTTTTCATTCATTCAGTTTTACATAATTTACATAATGACTTACAATACTGTGTCTTTACTGCTCTTGGGTGATTCTTTATTTAAAAAATTCTTCAAATGCTTAAGAGATATCAAATAATATGTTCTCAAAATAATTTTGTTGGCACATGAAAAAATTTTGTGTTAGATATTTGGCCGATTTTGGCACGCTCTCTCAAAAAGGTTGCCCATCCCTGATCTAGTGTGGTAGGTTGGTTAATAAATGATGCTCAGCATGGGTTTAGAAGAGGTAGATCGTGTTTAACAAATTTAATGGATTTTATGGATTATGTTACTAAACAATTAGATAAGGGAGAGAATGTTGATGTAATTTACTTGGATTTTAGCAAAGCTTTTGATAAAGTTCCACATAGGAGACTAGTTCCCAAATTAAAAATGCATGGAATATGGTGGCAAAGTTTTGAATTTGATTACTGAATAGCTGAAACACAGGAAACAGAGTTGTGCTAAATGGGGTTAGGTCAGTGTGTAGGGACGTTATCAGTGGTTCTTTAAACTCTACAACTCGTATGTTAGGCCACATTTAGAGTACTGTATACAAGCATAGTCACCACATTTTAGACATGACATCAAACTGCTATAGTCAGTACAGCCTTGATGATGATGCTTTTTGTTTTTGACACATTTCTGTGTATGGTTTTAATTGTATATTGTAGATGCATGATCTGACACAATACTATGGATGCATTTTGCGGGTGAGTACTTTTTGACAGATGCTGATGATCTTTGATAGGCCCTTGTCGCTTTTGTCATCCGTGAAATTATGTTATGTTATCCAGGGTGTCACCAGTATTGTTGCGCTCATTGCCACGTACTTGTCACAATACCCTCTTCAAGTGTAAATGAACTTTCATCTGCCATATTTTTTTGAAAAAGAAGAAAAAAATTATTAATACATGCATAACTAACTAGAACATAATAATATGTGGATGTACCCATCCGGGCCACCCTGCATATATAATGTGCGTGTGTGTGTCTAGAGGAAACTCCGAAATAACAAAGTTGTGAGCAAATGAACGAAATCTAAAATAACAAACATGTACGATACTCGGATGGCGAACTGATACGAAACGAAAAGAAACTGAATGAATACGTGAAACTCTAGTTTTATTTTTATAAACGGCACCTATATATTTTTTAGAACTGTTTATGATAATACGTCTTCGATTTGTGACTGGTCATAATATTCACGTTGATATTCGTTCTGCTGATAAGGATTGGGCCACATTAATACTTCTCTGCGCGGACTACTTAATTTTGCGCGATGGACTAAGTCGAGTTTATCGATCCTCCGGCTCCATTTGGTAATTTGTGTTTGGGAAAATTACTGAAATGACTTCTAAAAAACGTCTTAAGAATAAGAAGCCCCGTAGGAGGATTACTCTTGCAACTAAGATGGAAGTACTAAATCGATTTGCTAAAGGTGAAAGTTGTATAAATATCAGCAATGCGTTAGGATTAAATTACAGCAACGTCTATGCCATTCGACATTGTGCTGCTAAAATTGAAGCAAAATTTGCGCGTACTAATGCAATCGAATCGATGGAAAAAATGCTGTCAATGTGGATTAAGGACCGGAGTGAAAGAAATATTCCAGCAGATTTCTTAACTATTCAAAGCACAGCCCAACGTTTCTATAGCGATTTAATGGCAACTAAGAGTGGTGGGCGAGCAAAAGGTAATTTTATAGCCAACGAAGAATGGTTTCAAGACTTTATATATCGGTACAATTTCGTAATTAAGAATGAAACGGAATGTGTCTATAATGGGAAGCAGCCCCAGAAGAATACTTCTTTGCCATCAAAATCGTGTAAGTATGTAGATTGAACATAAGAAAAAGAGTGAAAAAGCTAATCAATACGAGCGCAGTCCTGTTTCCACCACCCAGCTCAGTGCCACCTAGCATCCTCGTCCCTAAATCTATCGAATCTATTTTTAAAACTGCAGGGTCGAGAATGCTTTTTATCACATGACTAATTAGCCTTTTTCATTCATCTAAAACTATTTGTAAACCAATTTAAACCAATCTTTTCTAAACTTAAACATGTCATGCTTAAACCCATCCAGGTAAGATTGCTACATCCCCTATCCTGTTTGCTAAAAATAAGAATTTACCTACTTAAGTATGTCTCCCTTTTATAACCTTTATCACTTGATTTCATTCTAGTCCCTGTGAAGTCTTCACTCTATTGTATGTAGATGTCTCCTAAGTAATTAGATGATTCGCCTTTGAGGGAGCTCCGAGTTTCAATCGAGCCTTCCTGGTTTGCCTCCCTAGCCTAGAGTTTTGTAAGCATAAGAGTACTTTTAGGGGCCTAAATAAGGTATGCACCTACAATAATTATGAACAGATCAGGATACTCTAAATATACCCGAGGTGTCAATGATCTTTCGGGGCAATGATGAAGAGAAATTAAAGGATATCTTGATCACAAAGGAGATAGTGACAAAGGAAATTGATAAAATCAAAAGTAGTAAAGCACCCGGTCCTGATGAGGTCTTTCCTAGAATTTTGAAAGAATGTAAGGATGTATTAAGTGAGCCCCTAGAAGGCATCTTTAGAAAATCATTGGAGAGTGGCATTGTGCCAGTGGCATAGAAGAAAGCCAATGTGATACCTATATTTAAGAAAGGGGATAAAACAAATATGTCTTATTACAGACCAGTAAGTTTGACATCAGTGGTAGGGAAAATGATGGAATCTATTATAACAAGGAATATTAGAGATCACTTGGATAAGCATAAGTTGATAAAAGAATCACAGCATGGCTTTAGTAAGGGTAAATCCTGTCTGACTAATTTGCTGTCTTTTTATAGTAAGGTGTATGAAGCAGCAGATAATGATGAAAACTATGATATTTTATACTTGGACTTTAGTAAGGCTTTTGATCGAGTGCCACACTTACAGCTTCTGAGCAAAGTTAAAGCACACAGGTTCGATGGCAGTATATTTAGGTGGATTCAGTCATGGCTTAACATAACATAACATAATTACACGGATGACAAAAGCCACAAGGGCCTATCAAAGGTCATCCGCCTCCGTCAAAACCCACCCACAAAAAGCACCATCACCAGGGGAAGACAAAATCAAAGTCCCCCACAATATAATATAACGGATGACAAAAGCCACAAGGGCTCATCATAGGTCATCCGAGTCAAGCGGCCTCTTTTTCAAGGCAACCAAACTCCCAGGAAAACTACATCCAGAGGATTGCATCCAGAAACAAGGGTATCACCAATCAAGGCTTGTCAAGAACTAAATCATGCAGCTATAGATATATACAAACAATATTGACAGACAGCAAAGAGTTAGTATAGATGGAGTTAAATCTGAGTGGGGGTGTGTTAGCAGTGGAGTTCCGCAAGGATCTGTTTTGGGTCCCTTGCTATTCTTAATTTATATTAATGATCTTGACAGGTATAAGTAGTGACCTGAGTAAATTTGCTGATGATACTAAGCTAGGTAGGGCCATTAGGGCTGATTCTGATGCTGTTGTAATGCAGGAGGAATTGACCATTCTGTCCAATTGGGCTGAGAAATGGCAAATGAAGTTTGACATAGACAAATGTAGTGTACTTAGTATAGGTAGAAATAATCCATTGAATAGTTATAAATTAAATGGGAGAATTTTAGGGAGGACTGATTGTGAGAGGGACTTGGTTATTTTGGTAAGTTCAGACCTTCGTCCTAGAAAGCAATGCCTAAATGCTAAGAATAAAGCTAATAGGATATTGGGATTCATTAGGAGGAGTGTAAGCAATAAGAGTGCTGAAGTCATTCTAAAACTGTATCTGGCGCTAGTTAGGCCTCATCTAGACTATGCAGTACAATTTTGGTCACCATATTATAGAAAGGATATTGATTTGCTTGAGTCTGTGCAGAGAAGGATGACAAAGATGATTGGTGGGCTAAGGAACTTACCTTATGGTGAAAGGCTCAGAAAACTAAATCTACATACATTGGAAAGGAGAAGAGTCAGAGGGGAATTGATTGAAGTCTTCAAATGGGTAAAAGGATATAATAAAGGGGATCTGGGTAAGGTTCTTATACTTAGTGAACATGACAGGACACGTAGCAATGGTTTAAGCTTGATAAGTATAGGTTTAGGAAGGAGATTGGGAGGAATTGGTTTACACATCTTGTGGTAGATGAATGGAATAGGCTCACTAGACATGTGATAGAAGCCTCCTCTCTGGGTAGTTTTGAGAATAGATTAGATAAATGTATGGATGAAGCTGCTAGATGGGACTGACTTTTTTTATGTACATATGTATATATTTTTCTAAGGAGTGGGGAGATTATATTTTGCGGTTGCATGAATGGACATAATCCTCTGGATGCATTTTATGTATATTGTAGATTAGATCTGACGAACTCCTGTAAAGGGTGACAATGTTGATGACTTTTCTCTGGTAAGAAATCTTTTGTGTGTTGATTGGAACAGGAGCTGCCAAGTGTAGGCCATGAATGGTCTTTTGCAGTCTCCTTCTTTTCTTATGTTCTTATTACTCTCATCAAGGACTGATAGAAACTGGCAAGTGCAGGTGCAGTGCACTGGAGATCACCAGGACAATAACAATGGAAAATGTAAACAACAGTAGCTTTGTAAGAAATGTAAGTAGCTGGTAAATGATGAAGATGAGGCACTGTACTGTGAGTATTTGTTGTATGTGGCTACATATATCTTGTGAGGGTATCAGAAAGAAATTATGAGACTATGAAGTACTTAGAAGATAATATGCAAGGTTAAAATTACTGGTTCGGTAAGGAATGTGATGCAAAGGCAGTAGATGCGTTGAAATTGGTCAATAATCTTAAGGAAAGTAATGAAATATTGTCAAAGAGGGGAGAGAAGACGGAACAGAGGATGCACCTTAAGAAAACCAGACAATTAGTAAGAGAAAAATCTATGAAAATTAACTGAAAGAAGCCAAGCAGTGCAATATAGTAATTAAGGGAGTAAAAGAAAATGATGACTACTCAGGATAATGATGACGAATTGGGTGACTTGAGGAGGATTGTGCACTAATTAAGTATATGTTGAAAGATGTAATGGATGTGAATATAGAGGTATTGCAGGCAAAAAGAGTTCCAGAGTTGAAAGATAAATAAAAGATGACAGACGAAGGATGATCATAGCAAAGCTCTCAAGTGAAGACCAAAAGTATCAGGTGCTACATAGCACCAAGAAACTAGGTGCGATCAAAGCCTGAGAAAATGTCTATTGCACCAGGCAGTACCAAGGCAGTGAGAGAGTATGACTACAAGCTAAGAAAAGAACCCAAGTTTTCCTGGGAGTTTGGGTGCCTTAAAAAAGAGGCCGTTTGACTCGGATGACCTATGATGAGCCCTTTTGGCTTTTGTCATTGGTTATATTATATTGTGGGGGACTTTGATTTTGTCTTCCCCTGGTGATGGTGCTTTTTGTGGGTGGGTTTTGACGGAGGCGGATGACCTTTGATAGGCCCTTGTGGCTTTTGTCATCCGTGTAATTATGTTATGTTATGTTATGTTATGTTAAAGACCTGGCAGGGGAAAAAAACAATAATTCGCAATCAGAAATTTGTAACGGGGAATCCAGGAAGGCCCAAAGAGGGACTCGGATCAGGCACACACACCAACTGTCAATGAAGGAATATACAGTGTAAATAAGTTTATGCATGTTATAAGTGGTAAAACATACCTAACAGGCATCAAGTTTGGTTTTATATGCTGGTAGTATAATAAATAAGATTCTCAATTTAGAATGTTTAATACTTGAAAGTGATCCCCATAACTGAATCCTGGGCAGCCGAACACATAGAAAATGTGGAGCTAAGTCTTTTTTTTTCTCTCCAGCTTGTCAGTGAGTTCTCTATTCAGTGACGTTTTTTGTTTTTGACTTTTTGGTGTAAGTTCGGGAAGATAATTAACTTTGAGTATTAGACATAATACTAAAGGAATTTTTAATTATATTTTGAAAAGTTTCTCAGTATGGCTGTTGCTTTGGATGATGTGAGTATGCAGTTTGTGATTTTTGTGGTGTTAAAAGAAGAGCAAATGTATCTGAATACCCGGTTTGTTATGTGACTAGTGCAGATGTAACTTTGGTAGAGGAGGTGAGTCAGTTGCGTGATGAGTGCATGAGATTAAGTGAGTTGGTGAATAAAGTGAGGAGGGATGTGAGTGTACGCATGAAGAATGTGGCTGGGACCAGGAGGGTGGATAGAGACTGGAGAGGAATAAGTGATTGATGTAAGTGAAGATGGATAGAATAGATAGGTTAGGACAGGTTAGGTCTGTGAGTAAGAGTGATATGGAACCTGTTAGGTTGACTAAGAGATTTGATGCCCTGAGAGAAGAAGAAGTTGAAATTGATTTGTCTGATGTGGTTGTGGCAGAAAGTGAAATAAGTTGTAGTTTGAATGAGAACAAGAGGGAGGATAATGCTAGGCCTAGGGGGACTAGGAGGATGACTGAGGTGCTTGTGATTGGTGACTCTCAGATTAGATATTTAGATAGGAAGTTGAGTGCAAGCAAATGGAAGGGAGTGAGAGTTTGTTTGCTGGGTACTGGTGTAAATGATGTGTCTTGAGAGGTATGATAGTCTGGTGTCTGGGTGTGAGAGGGATGCAGTTATGATTACACATGTGGGAGTAAATGATGTAAAGGTGGGTTCATGTGTGGTATGGAGAGGGGTACAAAAGGTTGAAAGGATGAGTGAAAGGCATTGTTTGAGGTGTGCTTCCAAAATTGGATGTGGGGATGAAATGGTTGTCTCGTGCAATTGGACTGAATGAGTATGTGAAAGGCCTGTGTGAGGAGTCAGGATTAGTGTTTGTAGATGTTTGGAATGGGTTTTATGGGAATAAGGCATTGTATAGACTCAATCTAAGCCAGGCTGGGGTTGACGTGTTGTGGCAGGAGTTAGATAGTGTTGGTGGGTCTTTGCAGGCGGGTTACTGATAGTGGTCAGGGAAAGGAAAGTGATGCAGAAGAGAGAGAGCAGAAGGTATACATTATATATATATATATATATATATATATATATATATATATATGTATATATATATATATGTATATATATATATATATATATATATATATATATATATATATATATATATATATATATATATATATATATATATATATATATATATATATATATCAGGGAAATAAGGAAAGGATGTGAAGTAGATATAGTTATTTTTGGTGACTTTAATTTAAATTCTGTGGACTGGGAAAATATCATAGGAAGGGATAGAGCAAGTTGTAAGTTTATAGAATGCTCTGAGGATAATTTTTTGACTCAATTTGTTAATTTACCTTGAATTTACCTTGAATCCCGGTCGATAGGTACCCTCTTGAGACCGTACTGTTGTTTTTAGTTGATGTATGCAGAACGGATTTTTCAATATGTGAATATATAACTGTGTAGGTCTTTGTGGTTTTTCCATTCTTTTTCTAATCTTGACTTAAAGATATTTACAGTTTTGCTGGTTACAGTTTCTGTTGAGAGTTTGTTCCATATTGAAGTGACTCTTGTCGGGAAGAAATTGGCTCTTGGACCAGACGAGCTCTGCACTTGGTACTTAAAGCAGTGTCCTCTTGTGTTAGTCGAGAGACCCGGAGCAAACATTGACCTGTGGCACAGCTTACAGTGGTTTCCTATTTGCAGTTCGTCATGTCCATGTGAAATCTTATATAGTTGCATAACATCTGACCTCTGTCTTCTAAAGTACAGGGTAGGTAGATTAAGGGCTTTTAGTCTCTCTGAATAGGAGAGATGAGAGATACTGTGAACCATGCGTGTTGCTCTACGCTGTACCCTCTCCACCATATCTCTGTCTCTTTTAGTTTTTGGAGACCAGATTACTGATGCATACTCCAGATGGGGTCGAATAAGACTCTTGTACAGGGGGAGGAAGGCATCTTTGTCTAGATATTGGAATGTATGCTTAATTGCCCCAAGTATCTTGTTGGCTTTGTTGACTTGAGCTTGGACGTGGTTACTAAAGCTTAGATTGCAATCAATAAGGACTCCCAGGTCCTTCTCTTCCGTGGTGTTCTGTAGTGTGTGATCTGTTCCATCATCTCTTGTCATTTTGTACTTGTGCTGGGGGTTGCTATTTCCCATGTGCATTACTTTGCATTTATCAGGGTGGAACTTCATTTGCATTTTAACTGACCATTCTTGTAGCATTTTCAAGTCTGCCTGTAAGCAGTTAGTATGGGAGTTGCCTTCACAGTTTTGGACAGCTGCATATATCTTTGTGTCATCTGCAAAGAGCGATATGAAGTTTTGTAGTTTGTCAGGTATATCACTGACAAATATCATAAAGAGAAGGGGGCCCATCACAGATCCCTGTGGTACGCCACTTGTAACTGGTTTCCAACATGATGCTGTACCACTTACTACCACTCTTTGCCTTCGCTCCATCAAAAAACCACGGATCCACTGCAGGAGGTCACCGACGATACCAAGTGACTTCACTTTTCTAAGTAGTCTTTCATGTGGGACTGTGTCAAATGCTTTTGCATAGTCTAGGAAAATGATATCCACTGGTAAGCAGTGACTGAGAGCCTCTGTCCATATATCCAGCGCTTCTAAGAGATTTGTTACTGTGGATTTTCCCTTAGAGAAACCATGTTGTTGGACACATCTAAGATTATTGGCTTTGATATGTTGTATCATTGCCTCCGAGATAATTCTCTCTAGCATCTTGCACATTATTGAGGTTAGAGATACTGGGCGATAGTTGGCTGGGTCAGCCTTATTTCCCTTCTTGTAAATGGGAGTGATGTTCGCTTCCCTCCACTGTTCTGGAAGCTCGGAGTTGGTGATGCTGGATTGGAATATTGCTGTCAGAGGTTTGGTTATTTCCTTTGCTACTTCTCTAAGAACTCTAGGGTGTAGGTCGTCGTTTCCTGGAGATTTATCAGTTCGAAGTGAATTCAGTTGCTTAAAAATCATGCTCTCTGTAATTTCTATTGTTCCTAGTGCCTCATACTGGAGAGGTTTAGGCTCAAAGTCTGGAATGTTAATTCTGTCCTCTTGTGTAAAGGTCTTAAAGTATTGCTCATTTAGTGTTTCGGCTTTATCTTTATCGTCACTTACAAAGTTACCATGTGTATCCTTAAGGTCACCTACGTCAGTTCGAGTTTTCCTGCGGTTGTTGACATAGTTCCAAAAGGCTTTGTTATTGGTCTTGGCCTCCTTTGCTAATTTTTTTTCAAATTCCCTACGGGCCTGCCTTGATGCATGTGTAGCTGAATTTCTAGCTTCTGTGTAAGCTTTCCAGTCAGGTTTGCTCTTTGTATTCAGATATCTTATCCATGCGTGGTACTTTCTCCTAGCTTTGCGGAAGGCATCCTTGTTCATCCATAGTGGTTTGTTCTTACTCTTTAAATTTTTTGTTGGTATATGATCCCTCACTGCCTTCATGATTCTTGATTGTAGTATATCAATGGCTTCTTGTGTCGACTTGCCCGCAAGCAATTCGTCCCATTCAATGCTTAGATCTTCTCTCATTTTTTCATAGTCTGCCTGCTCATAGTTCCATATTGTCCTCTTCTTTTCCTGAGGTGTTGTGCAGAAGATGAATTTGAAGTCCAATCTGGCATGATCACTTGCTCCTAGTGGCTCATGATGTACTAGTTGTTCAATCATTTCTTGCTCATTACTAAACACAAGATCATCCAATGTTGGAGTCTGCTCATTTCTATATCTGGTTGGCTGGGTGACGTGCTGATGTAAATATATATCTCGTACACATTCAACGAATCTGGATGCAGGATTGTCTGGATTTTCTATGTTCGGCGTTTGAGGTGATGGGTTCCAGGTGATGCTCGGATGATTAAAATCTCCTGTGATGAGTAGATGAGTTTTCCGTTTGTTAGTTGCCCACCTGAGAGTATCATGTAACGCTGTGTCTCGTGTAGTTGCAAGTAGAGGCGAACCAGATCTATAGATGACCCCTAAAAGCAAGTTGTTGTTGTGACTTCCCTGTATAGTTACCCATGTGCAGTCCTGGAATGAGTCCATTGGTGGCTTGATCTGTTTAGCATTAAGTGTAGATCTTACATATATACATGTCCCTCTGGTATTTTCTGCATATAAATCACTGGTGAATATATCGTATCCCTGAATTTTCATAACAGATAACTCTGGCACTTCCCCATGTTTGGGTTTAATTTCTGTTATTAGTATTACATCATATTGCTTGTCATTTACTAAAGCACAGAGCTCGTCATATTTGTTCATAAGTGAGTTATCTGTATTGGTATAGGATATTCTTAGTTCTGTTTGCTTGTTTCCACCACTTTTCTCTTTCTTATTATCCACCTTTTGTTTGGTTGTTTTACTCGTTGGTCCTTCAGTTGTTCCCTCAAGTTTTTTGACTCCTCCAATTGTTTCTTGGTTAGGTCAGGACGTATATAAATCTGGTTGTGGATAGGGTGCGAGCTATTACGTAATTCTTTGGCCTTGATCAATATCTGCTTCCTCTCACTTAAGCTGGCCATTGTTATCCTGAGTAGTCGGGCACGTTCACAGTTTGGCTTTCCCATCCTTTGTGCATTATTGATGTTGATCTTAAGTTTAAACTCTTCCTGAATAAGTTTGGTTACCCTGTTTATGTCACCCTCCTTCGAGTTTGTCTCAGGTAGATTATGTATGATAAGGTTGAATTTCCTAGCTTCTTGGTCTTCCTTCTCATTCAATTTCAGATCTACTTTGTCAGTCAATGATTTTGTTACTGTGTCAGTTGTTTTGCTGACTATTTGCTCAATTAGCTGTTCTTCAGTTAATCTCCCAAGCCCTGTCTGTTGCGGGTTTACCTCTAAGCCAACAAGGAGTGCCAATATTTTAAATCTGGTTCTTTCAAATGATGATCACTTGATTCAGGAATTGACTGTCGGGGAAGCATTGGGAAATAGTGATCATCAGATGGTTCATTTTAACTTGGGAATAGTGAAAGGTAGAACATCAATAAACTCCACAAAAACTCCAAATTTTTATAGGGGCAATTACGATAATTTATGCAACTTGCTAAATCAGATTAGGTGGGATATTGAATTCAGGGGTAAGAATACTTATGAGATGTGTGAGACTTTTAAGACTATACTAAACATAATCCAGGAGCAGTGTATTCCAATGAAGGCTATTAGGAAGAAATGTAGGAAGTCATTGTGGTGGAATCACAAGAAAGCTAGGAAATTTCTGAGAAGAAAAAGGCACACAAGAGATAATTTAAATCATATGTCAACTAGAAATGAGCTTAATAAGATTATTAAGAAGAGCAAAAGGGTGGCAAAATTAATTTAGCTTAAGATAATAATAAAGATCCAAGAAAATTCTTTGGCTATTATAAAATCAATAACAAATCTAACGGTGATAAATAGTGCCTATTAAATATCAAGGAGTTTTGGAAGAATCTGATGAGGAAATAGTAGATGTTCTTAATGATCATTTTTCTTCAGTATTTACAGAAGAGAATCGAGATAGATTAATTGATGATTATTCTAGGTTAAGGGAATTAGTTTAATAACATTAATGTGAACATGGAAATAATTAAAGGGCTTATATTGGAGTTAAATACTAGTGAGTCATCTGGTCCAGACAGCATTCATTCTAGGTTACTCAAAGAAAGTGTAGATAGTATCGCAGTAGCTATTGAGAAGATATATACTAGATAACTAGAGTTTAGAGAAATACCTAATGATTGTGCCAATTTTAAGAAGGGAAGTAAAGAGGTACCTAATAACTTTAGACCTGCATGCTTAACTTCTTTAGTTTGTAAAATGAGCCAATGAGGGGGGGGGACAATATATTAGATTTAGTACTTTCTAACAGTGATCATTTAGTTCAAGAATTGACTGTTTGGGAAGCATTGGGAAATAGTGACCATCAGATAGTTCGTTTTAACTTGAGAATTGAGAAGGGTAAAATAACTGAGAATGCTGTAAAAGTTCCAAATTTTCATAAGGAAGATTATGTAAAACTTCGAAGCTTGCTAAATTTGGTAGACTGGGATGTAGAATTCAGAGGTAAAAATGCTTATGAGATGTGGGATACTTTCAAGCATATAATAAATGTAGTCCAAGAGCAATGTATCCCAATGAAGGCGATTAGGAACAAAAATAGGAAACCATTATGGTGGAATTAGGAGATAGCTAGAAAAATTTCAGAGAAGAAAAGGGCATATAAAAAATTACAGGTACAAAATACTATTCAAAATTTAAGGGATTATAGAATGGCTAGGAATGAGTTAAATAAGATTATAAAGAAGAACAAAAGGGTGCGGGAAATTAAATTAGCTCAGGATAACAACAAAGATCCTAGAAAGTTCTTTAGTTACAATAAAATTAATAAGTCTGGCAGAGTTAAAATAGGACCTATCAAATATGAAGGGGTTGTGAGAGAAACTGATGAGGAAATAGTTAAGGTACTAAATGGTCATTTTGCATCAGTATTTACAAATGAGAAACTAAATAGTCTTATGTATAGTACTCATGGGTCAGGGAAAGAGGGGTTTACTAACATTAGTGTGGATTGGAGGATGATAAAAGGACTAATAGGTGAGTTAGATGCTACCAAGGCCTCCGGCCCTGATAATATTCATTCTAGGATACTTAAAGAAGGGGTAGAAAGTATCTCAATAGCTCTGGAGAAGTTGTATATTAGGTCACTGGAATATGGAGAAATACCCGATGATTGGAAGAGAGCCAATGTAGTCCCCATTTTCAAGAAGGCCTAGTAAAGAGGATCCAAATAACTTTAGACCTGTTAGCCTAACTCCTGTAGTCTGTAAAATTCTTGAGAAAATAGTTAAAAAAAAGGATTTGCCAACATCTAGAGAGGGAGGGGTTAATCAGCGATGCTCAGCATTGGTTTAGATCAGGTAGATCATGTTTGACTAATTTACTAGACTATCTGGAGTTCGTAACAAATCAAGTAGAGAATGTAGATGTAATTTACTTGGATTTTAGTAAAGCATTTGATAAGGTACCACATAGGAGACTAGTTCATAAATTAAAAATGATTGGGATATGTGGGGGTGTTTCAAATTGGATAGCTGAGTGGCTGAAAGACAGGAAGCAAATGGTAGTGCTAAATGGTGTAAAGTCAGAGTGGAGGGATGTTATCAGTGGGGTTCCTCAGGGATCAGTTCTCGGTCCATTATTATTTGTCATCTATATAAACGATCTTGGGTTGGCAGTTAATAATAAAGTGTCAATTTTTGCTGATGATACCAAATTAGCAGCTGTAGTTAAAGATATTGATGATAATTTTATAGTGCAGGGGGATTTAAATAAATTGTTATCCTGGGCACATAAGTGGCAAATGACTTTCAACCTTGATAAGTGCAAAGTTATTAACATGGGAAAAGATAATAGAGAATTTAACTAGGAAATGGATGGGCATTGGCTGAGCTCAGTAGAGGATGAGAAAGATCTAGGAGTAGTAATAGATAAGTCATTAAGGTTTTCTAAGCAGTGTATTGAAGCAAGAAATAGGGCAAATAGAGTGCTGGGTTTCATTAAGAGAAATGTCAGTTACAAAAGTAAGGAGGTTATTCTTAAACTCTATAACTCTTATGTTAGGCCACATCTAGAGTACTGTATACAGGCATGGTCCCCACATTTTAGACACAACATAATCAGTGGCGTACTTCAGAGATCAGTTCTGAATCCCTGGGAAGCTTTATTATTCATAGTTTATATAAATGTTCTTGGGGAAGCTGTAAATAGCAAAGTGTCAATCTTTGTTGACACTAAGACTCAGAAGTGGTAGATAACTTTTAACCTTAAATGCAAAGTTATTAACGGAAAGGGCTAATAGGAAATTTAGCTATGAAATGTACCGGCATTGGCTGAATTCAGTCTTAAGATGAGGACTTAGGTGTAGTAGTAGATAAGTCACTGAAGTTTTCAAAGCTGTTTATTGAGGCGAAAAATAGAGCAAATAGGGTGCTAGGATACATTAAGAGGAATTTTGATACATGAGTAAGGAGGTTATCATTAAACTCTACTACTCCTATATCAGGCCACATTTAGAATACTGTATACAAGCATGGTCACCACATTTTAAATATGACATCAACCTGCTAGAGTCAGTACAAAGGAGGGCCACAAAAATAATACCTTCCCTTAAGCACCTTGAATATGAAGATAGACTGAGAGTATTAAATATGTTCTCATTTGAGAGAAGATGTGTGAGGGGAGATATGATTAAGCTTTTTAAAATCTGTTCTAGGATGGATAAGTTGGATTTTAGCAAGTTATTTGAGTTGGAAGGTAGTAATAGGACTAGGGGTCCCCACTTAAAAATTAAAAAACAGAGGTGCAGGTTGGATGTTAGAAAATATTTTTCACCAATAGAGTGATAGATTACTGGAATAGTTTGCCATCTGAGAGTGATAGATTACTGGAATAGTTTGCCATCTGAGACGGTAGACAGTCCAAACTTGAATGTATTCAAACACAGATTAGATTATTTTATGGAGAGGCAGGGTTAATTTGGGGGTATACTAGACTCATTCCTGTGGATGCAGTTTTTTATTATTGTATATTATGATTTATTTGTATTTTGACGAGTCTTGATGATGATGCTTTTTGTTTTTGACACATTCCTGTGGATGCATGAGCTAACACATTTTCTGGGCGAGTTTTGATGGATGCTGATGACCTTTGATAGGCTCCTGTGGCTTTTGTCTTCCGTTAAATTGTTATATTATGTTGCTTACTGTCAATAAGATCATAAAAATATATAGAAAGCCTCTATTCTTTATATTATTGGGGAAAATATAATTATGCGTATGTCTAAACTTTCCTTTATGAAAAAATGTATCATAAAAAACTCTTTGGTTAGTTTTTTGAAACAAGACAGCTGGAAGAAAAAAACGATGGTGCTCTCATGTTAATTATTTTCATTCTGTATTTCTTGACACACATATATGACTCATATAAATTCCCTTGTAAAGAACAACTGACTTGTAACTTTCAATACTAAAATGACTTATATATATAGATATATCAGAGGCAGCCCGGCCTTAGCTTAGCCTCTTCTGGGGTGTCTTCTTACCCTACTTCCTCACTTTCCATACAACCTCTCCCACAACTTTCTCTGGTCAGCCTCTAATTTCACAGAGTAGATACCGACCAGTTTGGTAGTAAATTTTTAACAACCTGATCCCCCTACCCTCACCTTGCTCACATATGCTTTCTCTCTCCTTTCACTATCTATCAGTTTTATGCCTAGCCCATGGTGGAGCCATCATGCCAAAGGGTGGCAGGTGTGGTCTTAAATTGGGGCGACTGGTTCTCCCGGCAGTGTTCACCCCTCGCAAAGTGGGCCTCTGCCTGGGGTAATTAGCATTTGCATCCTGTGATACTAATAGGGTCACCATGCTTCCTTCAGGCAGCTCCACAGCAGAAAAGGAGCTTCTATACCTATAGGTGCAGGTGACTCCTATAATTGATTGCTCCTGGAGCTGCTTGATAGGGCTGACCCCCATAGGGGGTCAATCGATGGCAGGGCTGGTCAGCCCATGCCCCCTAATATTCTGCTTACATGTGCAGCAACTTTACAGGGGTCAATGTACCTGCCCCCCTTTCTTCCCCGATGGATGCTGGCTTGCTGGCATTAGACGATGAAAAAGGAATCTCAAATGGGAAACGTGATGTTCCTGAGGTGACCCAGCCCCAGACGGTAGGATCTTTCATGGGGTTGAACCTGTGATTGGTACCAAGCACAGAACCTGAGGTCACCCCTGTACAAGCTTCTCGTCAGACGGCAAGAGTCCCTGAGGATCCACAAGGAGATGAGCGATCTCCTATCCCGGCAATTGCACCTGTGACAGCCAAGACCTCCATTTCAGAAAGCAATCTTGCTTAGGCCGCCGGTCCAACCTCTCATACAACTTTCTCTGCTCAGCCTCTAATTTCACAGGTTAGATGCTGACCAGCTTCCTCTTACCCAACTATCCTGGATCCGTCTCCGGTGGTGGGTTTTTAACAACTTGCTTCATCCCCATGCACACCTTCCTCAGTTTCCCTTTCTTTCTCCCCTCGCTATCTATCAATTTTAGTCTGTCCCCAAGATGCAGCTGTCAGGCGACTAGACGGGAAGAGTGGCCTCAAATAGCGGCAGCTAGTTCTGCCAGCCCCATACTCAACCCTTGCAGAGTGGACTACTGCGTGGGGTGATTACCGTTTGGTTCCTGTAGTGATTAAAATACAATAAACCCCTATCCCTTTCGTCTTCACCAGCAAGAGTTGCCTTCATGGGGCTCCACCGAAAAAAATGGAGGTCCCTCCCCCCAGTGCTTTCACAGGAAACCCTCCAAATTTCTTGTACCCAAGGAGGTTACTCTTCTCCATTACCTACGGGTGTAGGGGAGTCCCCCTCGCCCCCTTCGCTAGAGGTGCCCTCGCGTGCCTCCCTCTTTCCAGCAGAGGTCGCTTTCTTCCCAAGGAAGCAAACGCGTGGCCCATAATTGACCGTCACGATAGGGATAATTTCCTTAGTGGGAGGAAGGAAGACACGGCCCATCGGCCCCTTCTTTCTAAAGACCTGCAGGCTCCCATATTGAGTTTAAAGTGGTCACCGTATGTGCCCCCCTCTCTTCCTCGACCAAAGACGCTGAGATCAATGGGACCTGTGATGTCTTGGGGGGGGGTGCCCCCTTGAGATGGACATGGTCTCTGAGTCAACGCAGCCCCAGAAGGTAGAACCTTCCATGGGGATGAACCTGAGCTTGGTGCCAAGCACTGAACCCGAGTCCTTCCCTGTACAAGGTCCTCCTTAGATGGCTCGGTTCTCCAAGGCCTTACTATGAGAGGAGTAATCTCCTCCTCAGGCTGGTGCCCCTGTGACAGCCAAGACCTTCTCCAAAGGGAGAAGTGGTTTCGTTCCTCGCCCTCTCATAAATAGAAAAAAAGGACCTTTCATTTGTGGCTAAGTTTGTCAATTGAGGAGAGCCTCACCCCACTTCTTTGGAGCAATGAGGTACGTATCACCTTGAGAAGGAAATCCTGGCCGTTAAGGCACAGGATCGTCTCTCATTTAACGAGGTTAAGGACTTGGTCCTGGCGCGCTGTAGCGGCGGGATCGCGAGTCCCCAGCCAAAAATTCCTGCCGCCCTGACAAGGTCCGCTCGGTGGTTCAAGGAGAGGGTATTGAGGAGAGAAGAGTATTTTCTATTTTTAATTTACACACACTATGGGAGGGGGGGAGGGAGGCAGGCCTGCTTTCTTGAGGGAAGAGAGGTTCCTTTTCTTAAGGGACGGGAGTCCAGCTCCAGCCAAGGCGAATGATCTGCACTCAAGGACGGGGAAGTGGTGGTTCCAGTCAGAGCGGAAAGTGCGAGGGCTCAGGCTCCAATCGATGCGTCCCTTAGAGTCAAAATTGGCTTAAGCTGTCTCCGAAAGCCAGATGTCGGCGACAATCGGTACCACAGAGCTGGAAAAGAGAAGGCACATTCAGTCACCTATTCACTGCCACACTCAAACATCTTTACTCCTAACTCATTCGACCATATCCACTCTCACACAATCTTCACTCACCTATCCTCCGTCTAGGCGGCTCTTCCTTCCTCAGTCACAAACTTGACTTCCAAACTTTTATCTAACACGTTATAGTTATGCTGAAAGAATCCGCCTAAAAAGAAAACAGGAGATGAATGGGGGAGCACAATAGAGATCCATCGAGTACCCCCACACAAAGCAAAGACAGTGATCACACGATCCACACACACACACACACACACACACACACACACACACATTTTGCAAAAGAAGAAAGAGATTAGACATAGGGGAGGTGAGGCGGACAACCAAACTACTACAGCGCCCGGCGCTGCATGGTACACCCTCTGCTCCT